>OZ012739.1:587369155-587969155 GCA_963859935.3 Lathyrus sativus
GATGATGAGTATTAAATTTAAAGGCCTCTGGGATCATGAAATATTGCGTTGAATGTCTCTTTTCTAAGTTGGTGAAATTTCCCGCAAGAGAGATTGGGAAAATGATTTTTGAGATGACTAAATTATTAATGAAGTGTTCATGATGACTGGATCTAATTTTATTTCTACAATACCATATAACATTAAACATGATTGTTGCATTGATGGCTAGAGAGTGTTAGAAGATTAATGTAAATAAAATGTACCTAGGCTAGAATCGCGAACGAAATCACTTTTCTTATAAATATTTCAAGTTCTCTCAAATATATTAGAGTTTCTACGCAAGAATACCTAGGATAATTCAGCATATACTCGAGTTTGCACAAGACTGATAAAAACTTGAATGTAGGGAAGATGAAATTTGGAATTTTGTATGAAGAATATAGACTTTTTTCATATATATTTTTTTGAATTCAGAATGCTTAATTTATAGGCCAAAGTGGTGTTGTTTCATAAGATTATGACCCTTGATGAAACACACACTTTCAGCAATACTTTTCCAAAATGTTGCATTATTTTGTCTACAACAACACTTTTTAAATGTTGCACTATTTTGCCTATAACAACACTTTGATCAAATATTGTACTGCTTCAGCTACAACAACATTTTTCAAAGGTTGCACAATTTCGCATTCTACAACACTAACACTTCATGAAGTGTTGCCTTTTTCCAATTTCAAACCTATGGCAAGATTTCACAAGTGTTGTTTATTTCTGAATTCAAACCAACTACAACACTTCATAAGTGTTGCCTATCTCTGAATTCAAAAATTAATCTTCACTTTAATATTTTTTTGTCATTTTGGAACACACTCATGATCATTAATTCTTAATAATTTATAACACATAGCACTATGGACTCCATCCTCCTTTTAAACATCTAAGATAGTCAACATTGAGGTGAGCTTTATCATATGAATGTTGATAGCTTGTAACCAAGTCGAACATTTGAGGGGGAAAAAGGCTGCATGAATAGATGAGTGGAGGATTTAGAGTTCAAATTGCACAAGCTACATTCAGAGGAAAGTTTAATTTGGATACTGAGGATGATAAAAGTATTATCAATAACATAGATGTTTTACTGGGGGGTGCAAGGAGGAGCAACGAGAGGAGTTAGTTGTTAAGAGACGCGATCCAGTGTCTTCTTTGTGGAGGAGTTTAATCTACCAAGAGAGAATCCTAATTCAAAAATCTAGACTTAACTGGATTCGAGATGGCAATGTTAACAATGCCTATTTCCATAACATCAACAAAGGGTGTCATAAACGCAATTCCATTTCTTCGATTATGATTGAGCATGCTTTGTTGGAAGACGTGGGCGAGATCAAAGAGGAGGTGAAGAGGCATTTTAGTATGAATTTTTTTGAATTGGATAGGGAGAGGCCTATAATAGAAGGTTGTCACTTTAATTCTCTGTTTGTAGCCGATTCTGCTGTTCTGGATGCATAATTTTTTAAGACTGAAATTAAGGAGGCTATTTGGGGATGCCATGACTCAAAAAGTCCTGGCCCCATATGGTTATAATTTCACTTTTATTAGGATTTGCTGGTACTTCATGAAGGATGACATTGTTAGATTCATCAAGGATTTTCATCCTAATGCTAGGCTTTCTAAATCGATTATGTTCTCATTCTTGACGTTAGTTCCTAAGAATCAAAATCCTTTGAGTTTGGAAGATTATTGGCCTATTTGTCTTGTTGGGTGTTTGTAAAAGATTTTATCTAAATTACTAAGTGGTTGCTTGAAGATGGTGTTGAGATCTTTGATTTCAAGAAATCAATCCTCTTTTGTACTGGGTAGGCAACTTACAGACGGGGTGTTTGTCGCTAATGAATTGGTGAATTTTTCTACGAGGGATAACAAGCAGTGTATTCTTTTTAAAGTTGATTTTGAGAAAGCGAATGATAAATTTAGTTGGGATTTTCTTTGGTTCATGATGAAGGCCATGGGCTTTGGCGTATCTTGGCTGAATTGGATGGAAGCTCTAGTGTTTTCTAGTCATATGTCGGTGATGGTTAATGGCAGCCCTACTAAGGATTTTATTATAGAAAGGGGATTGAGGTAGGGAGAACCTCTTTCTCCTTTTCTTGTTGTGATTTTTGTAGAAGGTTTGACGAGTTTGGTTTGGAAGGAGGTGGAGGTAGGAGAATTTCAGAGGTTTTCTTTTGGTGCTGATTGTAAGGTGGACATTCTTCAATTTGCGGACGACACTCTCTTTTATGGTAATGGGAATTAGGAAATTGTTTGGACTATCAAAGCTATATTGAAAGGATTCGAGATGATTTCTGGTCTATGTGTAAACTTCTTTAAGAGCAGAATAATTTGTTTGAATCTCAATCCCCATTTTCTGGCAGCAGTACATCTTTCTTGTCATGTAGGATAGAAGATCATGCTTTCACTTGGAACCGGTTGGTGGAAAAAGTTCAAACTAAGCTTGCCTCTTGGAAGAGCAGATTGTTGTCTTTAGGTGGGAGAATAACTTTGATAAAATCGGTTCTTGGAAGTCTATCCATTTTTTTCATGTCTTTCTATAAAGCTCTAGTTTCATGTGGAAAGAGATTGAGCAAATTTAATTTAGATTCTTGTGCGGAGTGTAGCACCCCAAAATTTGCCCTTTCGTTTTAACCGTAACTGGCTTACATGTTGCTCATTTCGCATTTTTTTTTTCATATCATGGCATTGGCTCTCAAGACATGGGATCAAGGTGTTTCTATGACCCATGATTATTTTATTGCAAGAGTTTAAATAGAAAGCCTCAGAGGCGTCGACATTTATTTTACCCAGCGATCGAGTGGCTGATTTTATTTTATCCAACAGGTCATTCTCAGCATTGGAGACAGGTCGCAGGTTATCTCAGACATTTTCACAGTTATAATATCCAAGGGCAAGTTTCAGAGGCTTAATGGGGATGAAAACAGATGGCAACGGGTGATTACGCAAGTTTCCCTCCACATGGTGCTAAAATTGGAAAATTTTGAAGGTAGTAATCGGTACCACATTTGGGTAATCGATTTGAAGATGCTATTTCTAAGTGTGACGACACTTTAGAAAACTTAGGATTGAAGAAACTATTTTTGAGGAGAATTAGTTGCAGATTCTATAGAACAGAATTGATGTGTTTTTGAAGCCTAAATCCAGTCTTATTTATGGTTATAAATAAGATGGATTTAACCTAAGATAGCGTGTAATTTTTGTACTGCTGCTTAGTGTGTACTAGGGTTTGTACTTTGTGGGCCACTCTTGTATTGTGTTGATACGAGAGATGGACAATTTGTATTTAGTTGTAATTTCAGTCATTGTTATGATTGTATGGGAATTGAGAAGGGTCTCATACCTAGAAAGAGTCTTAGGTAGAAATTAAGCATGGGTAGTGATTAAGAGATAAGTTGTAAATGATGGATTTTAGCTTAGAATTAATACTATCTAGTGGATTTCATTCTTGGCTTGGTAGCCTCAAGACGTAGGTGTGGTTGATCACTGAACTGGGTTAACAATTCTATGTGTTGTTTACTTTCCGTAATTTGTTTTTTCTCCTTATTATCACTGTGTTTGAAGCATAGATCAAGTGTCTCGACATTTCTCCGAACATCTTCGAGATCTGCTATACCATAATTTCAGGGACAAAAGCCATGGACTAGATGGTTTTAACCTTACTTTCTTAAAGAATTGATGGAATCTCTTGGGAGAGGAAATCATAGGTGCCATAGAAGAATTCCACAACACTGTCACTCTCCCTAAAGCCTTCACTGCCTCTTTTTTGGCTCTCATTTCAAAGATCCAAAATCCACAGAAGCAAATTATATGGTATTGGTTTGACCCCTGATTTTTTGTTGGCAACTTCCAATTTTCTTTTTTGCAGCAGAGAAAATTCCATTCAAATTCTTGGAGATCAAGGTGGGAGTCAATCCAAGGAGAATTGAGGTTTGGAAACACATCATCTCTAAATTTAAGAGTAGGCTATCTAGGTGGAAGGCCAAATTCCTTTCATTAGGTGGCAGAATTACCCTTTTGAATTCAGTACTTAACAATTTACCAATTCATCACATTTCATTTTACAAGATGCCAAAATCTGTCAAGAAAAGAATCATTAGCATACAAAGACATTTTCTATGGCATGGTTCAAGAAAAGGCAAGGGGATCAATTGGATTAGTTGGCAAATGGTCTGCAGAAGTAAGGCAGAAGAAGGTCTTCGTGTTAAGAAGATAGGAACCTTCAATCAAGCTTTGATGTGCAAATGGATTTGGAGATTTTCAATGAAGATGATGCCATGTGGAGTGAAATTGTGTCACATAGATATAAAGGAATCACTAACATTCTGCGGTTGGACATTGACAAATGTCAAACCTCCCTACAATCATTATGGTGGAAGGATCTCATGATCATTGGCAAAACGTTTGAAGGGCAATATGGAGGAAAGAGTTGGAATAAAGCATATAGTCAAATTCATAATTGGTAATGGTGTGTCAACTCCATTTTGGAAAGGAATTTGCTTTACTCTCATGTAGCAAGCAAATTGGCTATGATATGTGATTATGGTACTTGGTTACATAGTGTCTAGCATTGGCAATTTGAGGAAATTGGATCTTCATTGGAGCCAAATTTTGCAATTGAACTCCAATATATGAAGATGAAATTAATAAAGATCACTCCTAATATTTTGGAAAGATATCATTTCATTTGGGTGGCTGTTTCACATCACATTTTTTCTGTCAAAAACTGCTACAACAACATGCAGGTCATTGAGGCACAACTAGATCACCATGAGCAGTTGAGTGATAGTTGGAGGAAACTATGGAAGATGGAGATGCCCTCAAAGGTAAAGGCTTTTTGCTGGAAATTACTTCACAACAAGCTTCCCACACGAGAGTTGCTCCTTAGAAGAAACATCATCTTGGATTCTACCTTGGCCAAATGTGCACTATGTAATGAAGAGCTTGAATCAATAGATTACATGATGTTTAACTGCCCGATTTCATCGTTTGTTTAGAAGTATGTTTGGGAGTGGATTGGTTTGTCTACACCATTGGCAATACATTGTACAATGGATTTCAAAGGGAAGGTTTGAAAACACTATGAAGGAGCATTGTGGATGATCTCTTCTTTGTACATATGGAATAAGCGAAATGCCGTGATTTTCAAAGAAAAATATTGTCATGGAAGGGACATTGAGTTTAACATCAAATTCATCTCTTGGCTTTGATTTGATCTTCTCAAAAAATGATATTTATGTAGCTTTAATGAATGGTGCATTGCACCATTAGACTTTCTCATGTAATCACTTTAGCTTGCCTTTGACTTGTGGTGTTTCATCACCATTTTGTTGCCTTTCTCTTGTATGTTTGAATTTAGTATATATTATACTCTTACCAATGGAATTCTTTGCTTATAAAAAAAATATCATAGGGAAAGAACAAACAAAAGTTTGAATAAAAAGTGGCAACAAAATTGTAAGTTCTAAAAAATAAACAAAAGCATGGATACACTTGATTTACAAGAAAAATGTAGAAAAAAAATGTGGTTCAAATCTCATCAGTTTAGATATTTATATTGAGATATAATATAATCTAAGTTGTATGGCCCAAGTTCAAAGTTAATTAGGGTTTAGGGTTTGTTACTTAGTTTGTTACATTAGTTTGTTACTTAGAATACAAGTAACTTTGTATATAAATACATGCATATTGTAACACAATCATTCAATAATATCAATCCTTATTTTCATTCTCTCTCTCTCTCTCTCACTCTCTCTCTCTCTCTCACACACACACACACACACACACACACACACACACACACACACACTCTTACTCTCCTCACTAAAAGTGTCTCACACACTAACAAATTGGATTCTAGATAGATTCTTGGTTGTGTTTTCAAGAATCACATGTTAGTGGTCGTGTTTCCAGGATCGTCGGTTGTTAATCTATTGCTGCAAAGATGAATGCTACTAATGACATTCTAAATTCTCTTACAATTTTTTACGACAATAATCGGAACCGATGGAGCAAGCAGACAAAGTCCTTATTCGACTTTCATGAAACCCTATAAGTGGTTTCTAATGTTGTTGTTGAGGTTGCTGAGAATGCAACTTATTGTAATACCCTAATTTTTACCCCTAAGATTCCACATATCATTTGCATCTCATCCCACAAAAAAGATCGCAAGCTTTGGTTTTCTTGCCTTCCTCTACAGGTTTGTTCTTGAGAGAACACCGAACACCTTTGTTTTCTCGTTTGTTTGATATTTATTTATGTTTATGTTTACTAACCATTTAAAATAAAAAAAAATTTGTTTTTTCCTTTACTAACTTCTTCAGGAAGATTTTGGAGCAAAGATGTCAAATATTAGTCCCTCAGCTCAAATGAATTTCATCTGAATAAAGTCGAAGTTGATCTGCAACCATTTCAAAACATCTGATCAAGAGTCTCCCAAGATTTGATTGACTTTTATTCATGAGACTCCAAGGTTCGTGTGTTTATTTCTATGCCTTATTTGACAAGCAAAAGAATCGAGCCAGAGCCAAAACAACACATCAAAAAGGAAAATTTTCACCATTTTTGCCTGTGGTAATCGATTACCAATATTAGGTAATCGAGTACCCTGTGCGAATTTTGTGAAAATTCAAATTCTACAGCATTTTGGCACCAAATTAAAATATTGCAACATGAGAATATTCTAGATCACTTCATTTTAATTCTCATACCTCATCATAGTTAATTCCCACCATACACCTTCACTAATCACCACTTGATCATTAACTTTCCTCTAAATTCAAATTCCAAGCCTAATTTTGATTCCAAACCAAATTCCAATCCACCAAAATTTCCAAGCCTAAATCCTATAAATAGAGGCTTCATTTCTCTCATTTCATAAGCTTTTGATAGCCAAAATCACCTTGTCAAATTTCTTCTTGACTCTCAATTTTCTCCAATTACCAAATTCACCAAAGCTCTTTCTTCCTTTGAAAGTTGGTAAGTTAATCATTATAACGTACTAATCTTTGAGTTAAACCTTCATCCATTCACTTTTTCATCATCAATTTTAGTAGATCAAAACTTTGAAGTGTGGTTTGTTGAGTTGATTTGAAGAATTTCCAGATTTGAAGTGGTAATTTCTTGATCCACCATTGTTGTTCTTGATACATCTTCCACAATGTGATCTATTGTTGATTCTTGTTGCTTGATCTTTGGATTTTGCAAATCATTTTCTATTGATGTTGATTGCTGTTATTTTACTTAAATTTTTGTGCTCAATTGCATCCTTGATCATGAGGTGTTTGAAGAAATGATTGATCAAATTTATGCACTTTTTAAAGGTGATTTGCTGTTATTTTAGCAGTGGTAATCGATTACCTCCTGGTGGTAATCGATTACCCATTGTTGATTTTGCCTTTTTGGCTCTGTTTTGGGACTGTTTTGGTTCTTTCTTCTTCTTTTTCCATTTCCTTTTGGTTTTTTTTCCTTGGAATATCTTTAAACTCATTGAACTTAGGGTATATATGAATTTGGATAAACATTCATTAATTCAAATCTATCTTTAAAGTGAATTGTTCAATTCATTTTAGGTGCTTTGAGTTAATGAAATGTTTAGTGTTTCAATCCACCAAGATGAGTGGATGAACTTAAAAATGTAACGATCTTAAAATTGTAGTTCAATTTGGTATTCCCTCTTCTCTTTTTTTTCTTTTGATCGATGAAAATCTTCGATATCATTTGAACTTATTTCAAGTTCTTGATGAAGATGAGATCTTTACCACTTTTCTTTTTGTATGGTATTGCTTTCAGAGAGTGATCTACATATCACTTATCTAGCATGCATTAGAACTAACATTTTTATTGACCGGCCTCAGATAGTCGCGGTTTCTACATAAAATCGATTACGATTACTAAACATAGTGCTAAATTTTCCCGTAATCAGAAAGTGATCATTCATGGCTCAAACTTATGTTTGAAAGTCTAAGTATGGTTAAATATTTGTCTTAAGTCCATCACATATGAATCTTATTGTTAGGAGGCTTTGATTTTATCAATCCTCTAATGAGTCTTCATTAACCTTGGTCTAAGTGCACGAGTTAACCATCATTAATCATTTGCTCTAATAACTAATCACTAACTCACTAATAAAGGATTAAACCTTTATAAAACTTGGTGCTTTTAACTTTGTGGTTATGCTCTTGGACTATTCTTAGACCTTGTACCTCTTGGACTATTCTTGGACTCTTGGACTTAGAATTAGGACTCTTTCCCTATGTTTGAAGTATTGTGGACCTTTTCTTTTATTTGACTTGCTCACTTGCTTATGCTTCAAAATGGATGGAATTCTTATTTGGCTTGTTACGGAGTGTGCTACAAGTTGGTTAGATCCTTCTTATCTCTAGATTTTATTTTTATTTCTAGGGTAGTCACTTCATCTTCTCCCCTTCTTAAATTTTCAAATCTCCTCCCTTTTTCAAAAACTTTCTCGCTTTCAAACTTAAAGCCGCTTTCATAATAAAACTTTGAATTTTGTCAAGTGATTTTCAAACTTTGATTTCTTTAATAAATGTCAATAAATGTTAATCATACTTTGACCAATTTAAAAAAGATATAAAAAAAATACTCCACCTCATTCAAACCTTTTGTGTCTTTGTGCATTTTTCATTTAAAAACTTTTCATAAAGTTTATACATGAGTCATTTCCATAGTTGAAATATAATTATCCTATTCTCCATAGTATTAAGATGTTGACATTTTCCACTTAGATGTTGAGTGATAGATTTGTTGATTTTAATCCAAGCAAAATTCTTCATCTTTAGGTGATGCAAATGTTGTCTTATACTTGTGGGTGACTAGTTGTAGTTTTCTCCTTAAAATGATGACTTGGCTTTACATCTAAAATCAATCAAAACCAACAAATTTTTGTTATTTGTACCATGAACTACGAGGTTTTGATCCTATATTGCCCTTTGTGGGTATGTAGACATGAGATGATAAGTCTCTCCAAATACAAAAATCTTATAAAATAATTCTCTTCTCACCTCCCCAATCTCTTTTCAAACAAACCTTTTCAAACAAAAAAATGTAGATATTTCAAAGGGCTCCTATAGAGTAATATAGGCATTTTGGGTGCTAAAACCTTCCCATTGCTTAACCAATCCCCTTACCAAAATCTCTGTTTATTTGTTTTTGTTTTAGAACTCTTTAGGTTTTGTTCGCTCTTTTTCCTTTCCTTTAGGATAAAATAAAAGTGTGGCGGCGACTCTTGCATTTTGAGTTAAGTTAATCAATAGCTTACACTCACAATTTTACCGCTACAGAAAAGTGGCGACTCTGCTGGGGATCAATCTCTAGTTCCTAGTGGGTTTCGCCTACTTTGATTTATTTATCGTTTTTTGTTTGATTTGTTTGTTATTGCTTGTTCTGTTTGGGTGCCTGGTGATCTGTTGGTGAGATAAGTCCTATACCCGGATTTGAGTGCACTTATGATAGGAGGGTGGTATAGTCTTGTTGGCTTACGCGAAGTAGTCCTTACTAAGATGACTTGAGATCCCCCGCTCAGTGGAGGCCCCTTTAGAATTATTGATGTCTTGCTATTAGTCGTAAATGACATTACTTCTTCTGACTTGGGAGCCTGAGAAGCTGAGGACCTTAGAACCCTTTAATCCATCTTGGCCTTAGGATGTGGTGCAGTGGCTATTCAGGTGTAGACTTGAGTTAGTTGTTAAGCGATAGCATACTCAGACAAGTTTCTCTTGAGAATATTGTTGGCCGACAAGTAGTCGCTTAAGCCGATAATATCCAAAAGATGGAATTATGACTCTGGGAACTTTTTATAACCTTGTTCTACAGGTGATGATATAACCTTAGTACATACCATTGTGGGTTGGTTCTTACCTTTGGCTCCATGCTTGTGCCGAACCTTTGAACCAGCATGCTTTGTGTGATCTTGTTTATGGGTGTTGCATCTTGCACTCATGCATTCATGGGCATTTTATTTCAGTCAATTTTTAAAGATCTCAGAGATTTTTCTTTGCAAACATCTTAGATATTGTGATTATGCATATTGGAAGGAGAAACACTCAGAAGTACGGTTTTCGAGCTCCCGATCTTACAAATTTGAGAAAGCTAGTGTCCTTGGTAGTTGATCGTGCGGGCTTAAGATCTCGTCACGGGAGACTTCTATTTATTCTTTCTACCAACATTGAAGACGAAATTCTGAACACCCTTGTGCAAATTCTATGATCCCATCTACCGATGCTTTACTTTTCCTGATTATGAGCTCATGCAAACCTTGGATGAGTACGCTTATCTGTGGGGTGTACCAATTTTTGATAAGGTTCCTTATACTGGTTTGAAGGAAGTTCTTGAGCCCCAAGATATTGCTGCAACCACCCATTTGATGAAATCTGATACTGATGCTAATCTGATGTTTAAGGGAGGTATCAAGGGTTTGACTTCTAAGTTCTTGATTGGGAAAGCCACTTTATTTTCTAACACTGGTCACACATTGGCGTTTGAGGCTATATTCGCTTTACTTATCTACAAACTAGTCTTATTCCCTAACATTGATAACTTTGTGGATGGTAACACTATTGGGACTTTCTTGATTGGGAACCTTGTTCCGACTTTAATTGGTGACACATATTTCTCCATCCATAGTAGGACTTCTAAGGGGAATGATACCGTTGTTTGTTGCACACCTCTGTTGTACAAGTGGTTTATTTCGCACTTGCCACAATCATCTATTTTTAGAGAGAACAAGAATTGTTTAAGGTGGTCTTAGTGTTGCGGCGAGAATCGTGATACCAGGCTATTGATTAACTTGAATAATTCTTAAATTCACAACCGGACTTTGATTTATCCAAAGGAAAGGTTAAAGAAATAAAAACCCTTTGCGTGATGTAACAACAACGCTAAGAGATTCGGGGATCGGGGGTTGGTTATGCCTAGGGTAGGTATTTCACATCTTAGACATCTGTAGTACTCTACAAGAACCTTTTATTTGTTTGTATGCTAATACTTGCTAAATGTTTACTATGGTTTGGGATTGGGTATAAGGTGTAGGTGTAGGTGAAGACCTAAGGATGGTTTCTAAGTTTGCTCGCAAAGATACCACATCTTCTGCCTACGTATCCTTACTAGGATAGAATCAGAGCAATCGTAGTTCACCTCACAAGGGATAGAACATTTGATTATGATCAAGGTTCAAAGGGGAACAAACATAAAAATGCTTGTGTAGAGTTTTAACATAACTCTCTAGATCTATGTTGTACACTCAAGAAAGGGGAGTAAGTAATCATCTCCATGATTCTTACATAGAGTTAACCAAACTCTACCTAAATCTACGTTGTAAGACCAATTGGTTCTATCCATACCAAAAGGTGAGGGAAAGGCTCTATCCAGGCCTAGAGGATGAAGGAAGGTTGAGTCCAATTGGTTCTATCCAGACCAAAAGGAAGATTGAGATGGAAGGTTGCTCGTCAAGATATCGCATATTGTGCCTACGTATTCTCACTGTCCAATGAGAAATCAGAGCGGTCGTAGTTCGGGGCACGAACTACAGAATAAGGATCAATTGGTTATTTCTAGACCAAAAGAGGGAGAAGGTTCTATCCAGACCTATGAGTTTAAATCCTATTGGTTCTATCCAGAACAAAAGGGGAGAAGGTTCTATCCAGACCTATGAGTTTAAATCCTATTGGTTCTATCCAGACCAAAAGGGGGAGAAGGTTCTATCCAGACCTATGAGGTTATTGAGCTATATATGACCCAAGGATCAATAGAGAGACTTTCCTTTGGAAGGGAAAAGATGAGGCAACTTGGATGAGAACTAAAGAGTTCCATCACTTGGGGGTAATGACTTGACAAAAGCATAAACATAAACATTCAAACATGATGGACAAGAGATATGGTTACAGCTAAGAACAAGCAAGCATATTACAATATCAATGCAATGATTTTAATCAGGGTAAATGGTTACGACCAAAGCAAACATGAAGATATTATGATATCAATGATTTCAATCAAGGTAAATGGTTACGACCAAGAACATGCAAGCATATTACAAAATCAAGCAAGGATTACAATCAAGATAAATGGTTACGACCAAGAACATGTACAAAGATATTACAATATCCTAGAAGGGGTTCTTACAAGACTTAGACACAAGAGGTCACAACCAAAGACATGTCTTAACAAAGATGAGGATGCATCTTAACAAAGATGATGGTAACAACCATGCAAACAAGTTTCAATTTGATAAAGTGTTCAAGATTCCATGGGGATTTCAAGTGTTTTAAGAAAGGGATCAATCATAATGCTTACAAGAAAAATTTGAAATCAAAATCAAGTACACAAGGGAGCTAGCAAGCCAAGTTCATAATTTCAAATTAAACTCAAAGATAAGAAAATTTGAAATGGAGAAAGAGAGATAGGAGGGTGAAAACCCTAAAATGGTTTACAATTTTCTCGTCATGCAAAGCGTTTCTAAAATAATAATTTTAGAATTCCGTAAGCATTATATGAAAGTATGTAATAACACAAGAATTTAGCAAAAAGAATCATTTAAAAATGATTAAAATTGAGAAAGTTGTGGTAGTTTGAAATTTAATGACAATTAAATAAAATCACATAAAATCATTTGCTAAAAATATAAGGAATGCCTCACCCAAGACTTGAACCCAAGACCTTGGGTCACGGGCTTAAAACTTGACAAAGCCAACCACTTCATGCGCATACTCATAAATGGAAAGAGGATCTAAAAAATGTTAAAAACCAATAAAATCATGAAAAAAAGGCAAAAGCTGCCCTCACTGAGGGTCGAGCTCGCGTTCATGGGCAAGGCAAGGTTCTTATGGGCAAGGTTACAACCAGTGGGGTGGCAATACATCCATTGTATCAAGCCACCCCAGTTAAAGATATACCTAAAAGGTGCGTTTTCTGGGCAAGGTTGCAAGGAAATTTCAAGTCAAAATGGCAAAAACGATTTGGATCCAAAACCTTCAATTCTTAACCAAATTCAATGAAATAAAAGTCTATCATGCTTGTTTTTCACGAGGAAGAGAATTGTATCAACCAATTTGTGAAATAATGCACACAATGAAGAACACGATGGGAGATGCCAAATATGAGTTTTACATACATTTGAGATTTCAAGATTTGAAATATATGCAAAAAGACTTATGCAAGGGGTCTGCCCTCTTTCAAATGCAAAACCTGTGATGAACAAATTAGTTCCTTAACAAAGTCATGACTGTCAAAACTGCAAATGATGAAATGTACTCTCTAAAGAAATTTGCATCTTGACCAAAGTAAACAAACAACTTGACCAAGCACACACAAATGTTCTAAAACAATACTGCCAGAGATCAAGATTATACTCTCATCTTGCAAATTTTTTAGAAATGGACACTTAATGATATCAAAGATTGACAAACCTCTAAGTATATTATTGGAAGAAACAAAATGCACCAATGAGTTTATAATAGCTAGGGACTTATGCAGAATTTGTAAACTAACAATTTAGTCAAATATGCTATGAATTAATCCACATAAACTTTAAAATGCCAATGAGAATTTCAGGTTAATAAATCCTATCAACAGAAATTGGACAACAGACCCAACATCAAACCAACATGTCAACAAAAACCTGAAACTCCAAGAACTCAGTACAGGCTCATGACAGTTCCACAATCCACACAGATTAAAGTGATGAAGAAGCAAAATAGCTAATGTGCCAAGACAATATTGATCATCCATGTGAATCATGTCAATAAAGGAAAATATATTTGCATAATGAGCTGAACAGCCAATGCAAACATATTAACAGAATTCTTGGTGTTTCAAACAACATTTGTTGATGAATTCCAAATAACCGTGCTTTCACAAAGACATAGCTTTTATCAACAAGTTATGCAAAACATGATAATATACAAACAAGTAAGAAAGTTTTATCTGAAGGTAAGAGCAAAAACCATATTCCACAACCAAGCAGAATGCAAACAAGGTTCGAAATTAGTGCAGCCAGCCACATTCATGACAGTCATGACTCATAGGCAAGTCTTTCTATGAGAAATAAAACAACACTGAGGTATAGTGAGTTGACAAACTCAGACTTCAAAGACAAGCATTGGTAACATGGTTGTAACCTAAACAAAGCCAAAATCCAAACTAGACCAACACAGCATGAAGTTTCAACTTCACTTAAAACAACAAGGACATTAAATTAACCCTAGGAAGCCCCCACAAACTGTCATTACAAAGCCACAAGACTAACACAATGAGTCATCTATTCTACACATCTCAACAAACTTACAAGCCAAACTAAGGTTCTTACAAGACAAGAAGTTAACAACCCTCAAAAATCAAACCAAACATTGCACATTTGAATGACACACAACCTTTAAAAATGCAACATCCTTTGATGGAAAAGTAAATGGTGCAAATTGAGTATTTTAAATCAGAACAGCCTCACCACCAAGATTGTGAGTTTAAGAACATAATAATGTTCAACCAAACCAACTCAAACCTAAAGACAGTTCCTAAATTACTCAAACAAGAGCATGAATAACAAAATGACAGCTATACACCCAAATAAAGCAATGTTGATTATCATGTGTTTCAACTGTAGCCAAGTGAATCATCTCAACAGAAGCAATGTATGGACACACCATTTTCCTAAATCCAATCAAGCATACTGGCAGCTCACATGAGTTGACAAACTCAAAATGACCCCTAACCAAAGTATAACAATGTTGATGAACACTTAGCAGACATGCCATGGTATTAATAATATTAAATAAAGCAATCTTGAGATTCACAAATAAACAAACAGATAAAAACCAAGTTTCAAAACAGACCTGTAGAAATAATAGCAAGTTTTTTTAGACAATGTCACCAACTCATCAATTTAGGTAATTTGCTCCAAATGACATGTTACAACTTTATGCTATCAAGCACACATAATTTTCAGTAAGAGGTTCAATGCTCAGCATAACAATGCACCAATATTCCAACAGTATAATACTTTTACAAAAGTAACAACACATTCATATTGCCCTAGTAGCAGTCATACATTCATTTGCGCATGAGTTGACAAACTCCAACCTCACAATGGCCTTTTGACAACATGGTTGATTTGAACATAACAATGTCATCATACATTCAATCATGTTTCACACAATAGGTTATAACCTTCTAACATCATAAACAATTATGAAACATCAACAAGCACAAACCATCATAACAATGTCAAACCTCAAAGATTAGATGCATCATATGTTTCACATGGCAAACATGAGTTCATGACAATAAATGCAAGCATATTCAACTCATGGTCAATTGTTTTGGATAATGCATATACATAAGAAGAATGAAAGAGTTAGAGGTCACCTACCTCTTGTAGACCTCCAAAAGCAAGCTAGCTGCCAAGAAAACCAGAGATTCTTCCCTTTTGAACAAGTTTGTGAAGCTTACTTCCTTTTGAAGAAATAAGCAAATCTTGAGGACAGATCTCGCAAATGAGTTTCCAGCTGCTATTTGATGTTTTAGACAATTGGTATAACACAAATGGAAGGTGTTCAAAGTGTCAAAGTGGTTCAAACTATTTTAGGCAGTGAGTTTTATCACCTTGTGCAGAAAATTCAAACTAATGAGTGTGAGAAGTTGACTTTTGGTTTTGTGAAGTTTATGATGGAAACAAAGGTTGAGACACCTTCTAATGATGATTTTAAGTTTGTGTGAATGGTTTTTATGGTGGTTTTATGGCTAGAAGTGATGCTAGTGTGAAACTTGTAACAAGGCAATTTTTGTGATGTTGTGACTTTCTTCACTTATAAGTAAGGCAAGATAGAATGAGAGCTGTGTTTTATCTTGGGTTTTAGAGGGCTCTGGTGTGATTTGAAGAGTGGAATGAAGTCTCTATTTATAGGCCAAGAGAGACATTGGGGAAGATTTGGTTTTTTTCTGCCTTAGAGGGAGATTTTTAGTGAAAATCTCATGAGATCCATGTAGTGGTTTTTGGTTCAGCAGACTTTGCTTTCTTGTAAGGGGTTTAGCCTTCAAACGATAGATAGTAATGAGATGTGAGAAGTGAAATTTGAGGGAACAAAGACCCCCCACCTGCTGCAACCACCAATGCTCTCTCTCCTTGTGTAACTTTTGCATTTTTCCTTATTAAACTAATGTGTCTTGTCAAGAACTTGAGATTTACTTGGATTATTGTCTGATCCAGTCCACATTACACCCTAATACATCTCATCAGAGGTCATTCCATGGTTAGAGATGAAGTTCATAGTTGGAAATCAAGTCCATGTTGGGTTTTAACAAGTTGACAAACTAGTGCACAAACCTAACTTGATCAACTCGAAACTCTCAGCTCACAAGGGCTATGGAAAAGTTCTAGTACTTTTTGGAAATCCCTCATGGAGCTCTACAACTTTCATGTATTTGGAATTTCCAAATTACAAGTGGAACTAGGTCAAAAAACCCCTCAAAGTTGGCTGAAAACATGATTTGCAAGGCCAGAAACTTAGAATTTTTCTAAGTGTTTTCTCCCTCCAGTGATGATTTTGGCTATAACTACAAATCTATGAATTTTTTGCCCATGGGTCAGTTTTTCACTCTTGCAGGTCTTGCCAAGACCTTTCCAACAAGCTTTGAACCAACTCATTTGGGTGTGTGGTTAGGGAGTTATGGTCTTGCCCCTTTCAAAATCCTAATTTCCTGATTTTTCGATTACTCTCCAATACTTGATCCAATTTTCATGAAACTTCATTGATAGGTGTAATATGTTACTAGGAACATTTTTTCTTCATACTTTGAGGTCAAATTCCTTATGATTGAAGAGTTGACTTTTCGGTCAACCGAACAATCGATCGATGATTACCGGATCAAATGTTGTTGCTCTAGGTCTCCAGAGGCCTTGAAACATCTTGAGTGGACTTCACTAAGACATATGAATTTCATGGACCATAATTCCCTTATTGGAATACCTTTTAAATCAAAAGTCAAACTATGGTTGACTTTTCCTTATCGGATACCCTAATCGGGGATCCTGAACTGCATTGTTCTTGACCTTTGGGTGACAACCTCAAATTGGATTCATACTTGACCCAATAGAGTATTTTTTTTATGATGTAGTGACTTATTTCATGGAGAGTAAATCCAATACATTGACTGATTAAATCATCGAAACCTCGATTCTTGACTGCACGGAACCCTAATTCACCTGTATCTTAACAAAGACAAACTTGAAATAGGTTATGGTTAGATAATCAAATGAAAATGATCCTAGAATAATGATGAAGATCTAAGGGGTCAAAATTTGGGGTGCAACAGTTGCCCCTATTTAAATATTTTCACTAGATGGTAATGAGAGATGACAATCCTCATAAAATCATAGTGAAAGGTATTTAAATATAGCAAACCAGAAATTTTGTCCCTTAGATCCAATGGTATGCAAAAATACAAATGCGAATATGCCATGAATCCAAATGATGCTTTATGATGCTTGAATGCAAGACAGATGCAGACACACGAACAAAAATAAAAGAATGACAAGACAACGAGTAACTACTCACGGGGGACCCAACATACTAGGGAAAGATCTAGGGTATAACATAACAAAAGTTGAAACATGACTAAAGGTGCTACTTCAGGGGAATCTTTCACACAGGGGATGCAAACTTCACCGAGGAGGACAAATCTTTACTGGGGAAAAGGGAACACACACTCCACTGGGGAAGAAGGCAATTCTCCACTGGGGAAATGAAAGATCAGAGACGCAAACCTCACTGGTGATAACCAAATGAGGAGTTTCCTATAGCGAAGAGTTCGAACGGGATCTTCAGGAAAGGACTAGAAACAAGACCAGACGCACGGGGGATGCTAGTATCCACTAGATCTTTGAGACTCGAATGGGGAAAGAAACGACTTTGCTGGGAATACTGGTGACGACCAACTTACGGTATTAATAACAAATTAGCTTTCAAGCAATGCTAGTAACCACTAGACTTAGAAAGGAAGGGTGATGACCAAATATTCAAACAGGAAGTACAGATATATCCCTCAAAACCTTAGGAACAAAAGTTAAATATCCTTAAAGCATTAGGATACATCAAAGATTTCATGCAAATACAACATTCGAGTTTCTGGCAATTCTTGAACTCAGAATCCAAAGTATACATCTCCAAAGGTACAAAACCTGAGCTTGGGATGGAAACCAACACTTCCACAGGTACACAACCTGATCTTGGAATCCAAAGTATACATCTCCAAAGGTACAAAACCTGAGCTTGGGATGGAAACAACCACTTCTAAAGGTACAAAACCTGATCTTGGAAACAAACATATCCAAAGGTACGAAACCTGAGCTTGGAAACAAACATATCCAAAGGTACGAAACCTGAGCTTGGAATCCAACATATCCAAAGGTACTAAAACTAAGCTTGGAAACAAACATATCCAAAGGTACGAAACCTGAGCTTGGAATCCAACATATCCAAAGGTACTAAACCTGAGCTTGGAAAAAAACATATCCAAAGGTACGAAACCTGAGCTTGGAATGGAAACAAAGCGTGATTTCACTTGGAATGATACACAACCAAATCGTCAATACCTATTATCCATGGATTTTCCCAATGCCAATTACCAACTGGCTTTTCTCGAAATATGATTGGTCACCACCAATTTAATTATACCAGTATCCATTGGACTTTTCAAACAATGCTGGTCACAACTGTGCCTCAACGTCCCTAAGATAAGCTCCTCGAATGAGACTGCCACTCATCGTTGTAAGGGATTGGATAAGCTTCTCAGAGAACGAGACTTCCACTTATTTGAAAAGGTAACGATGATAAGCTTCTCATGGGAGACTGCCACTTATCTGGGAGGTACAACATGATAAGCTTCTCAAGAGAGACTTCCACTTATAGTTGAAGGTGAATAAGCTTCTCGCCAGAGATTGCCACTTATTGTTGAAGGTGAATAAGCTTCTCGCCAGAGATTGCCACTTATTGTTGAAGATGAATAAACTTCTTTACAGAGATTTCCACTTATGGATGAAGACGAATAAGCTTCTCACCAGAGATTGCCACTTATTGTTAAAGATGAATAAGCTTCTCGCAAGAGATTGCCACTTATTATTGAAGATGAATAAGCTTCTCGCCAGAGATTGCCACTTATTGTTGAATATGAATAAGCTTCTCCACAGAGATTGCCACTTATTGTTGTAAGGCAACGCAAAATGTTCTTCTTGATAGATAGTGAAAAATAAATGCACGTCCAGGTAGGTTCGGCTACTGATAGGGACCGAAGTTCAATCTAGAACCAAGCTAGAAAGAAACTGTCAAACAAAACTCCAACCATTGAGGAATGAATTCGAATGGGGACACATCTTATCCAATCATGGAAAAATATAACTGAAGTCCATCACCCACGTGGTCGTTGACTCGTTGTATGACCTCGTGGTCAAGGAGGAAAGCGGGCAGAGGAAAGAGGTCTTACAATCAAAGTTTTTGTTAGAATGGACGAAGGAGCATTTCAAAAGGGGCACCGATAGTTACATAGTCAGGCCCGACTCGTTGGATGTCGAGGACCAGCTGGCCTACTAAAAGCTAGTCGAGTTTGTCTCCGAGTTCACCCCTGGGAAATGTATTACTCCAGATAAGAATTTTATCCTCAACGCTTGCAAGGAGGTTCTTCGTGAGCCACAGTTGATAAACACAAAGGCATTCCTCGAGTGTGCGTCTGACGAGGAAGCCTTACGGTTCTTAGGTAGCGGGTTCCCCCCTTCACTCGGGTTCCATCTATTTTTCTGTCGTTGGTCCGCTATTCACTCACTTGCTTATTATTTCTTTTGTAGGTGAGATGTCGAGCTTGCAAGAACGCATGAAGAAGCTGGCGACCACCAAGGGTGGGAAGAAGGCTAGCAAGGGGCGAGTCGCTCAAGCTCAGCAGATGCCATACCCCGACCTGATACCCGGAGGCTCATCCACTTCCCTTAGTGCAGCCAATCTTCGACATTGTAGGGGACCCCCCAGAGACAACATGTCGGCGAGCCTGATACCATCGACCTCATAGGGAATGTGTTCAGGGAGAAGTTTATGCTCCCACCCTGCTATCTCCAACCTGATTTCTTCTGTAAGGATAACTCCCTGACTGTGAGCATTGTTGAGTCCAAGGCCATCCTGAGTGTTGACCAGAAGGCACAGAGGGAAGTTTTTTCGGAGGATATGGCCTCGATGATGCGGGTCTTTGAAACGACTTTGGTCCTCAACAATGAGACTTGCCCATTGGCTAACCTGACAAAGTTGCATAATGACCTCGTGACCGTCGAGGCTGAGAGAAACAAGTTGGCGACTGACCTCGACGAGTGCAAGAAGAGGAATGCAGTCCAGGTCAAGCTCTATGGGGAGATGGAGAAGAAGTTGAAGGTTGTCGACAAGGATAAGACAAGGCTCTTGGCGAGGATTGCTGAGTTGGAGGAAGCTGCAAAGCTTGCTGATGACGAGTCCGCCGAAGAGAAGCTCTTGGCATCTCGGATTGACCTGCTGTCAAAGATCTGAGAGCTCAAGCAGGATTTCATGGGGGCTCTCGAGGTGGGTTTTAACAGTGCTGTGGAGCAGCTCCAGCTCGTGAACCCTGGCGTCCAACTGGTCACCGAGGGGACAGGCCCTTATCACCAAGTGGTCGAGGGTCGTGTTGTCGCGCCTGAAATTAAAGACGAGGACGATGGCCAAGCCGTGGTGGGCGACCAACCTGAGGAGGATGTAGCTGCCTAGCTCTATTTTGTTGTTTTTTTCTTTTGGCTTGCGTGCCTATTTTGATGTAATTGTGTTTGGCCCGCGTGCCATATTCTATAATATTTGAATAATGACCTCTGCCCGCATTTTAGAAATGTAGTATTTCACTTTTATGCTTTGTGCGTGCCTTATTTTTCTTGTTTTTCATGTATGTATATGAAATATCATTGTTGTTTGCTCGTCATCAGGGTTTTGCTCGACATATATTATGATCAACCGTGCAGGGAACAGGTCGGGTGATCGGAGTTGGCACTTGATCAACAACGGAGCTAAGATCTCGGTCGAGGTCTTTGCTTCGTAGCTTGAACATCCCATTGTGAGCTGGGAGTTCTGCCTTACTGGTAGGACAACGGGGGAGATCGATTGAGGGGTCCTCATTTGATCAAAATTCTGCTCGCACACACAAAGGATAGACTCTTGTCTTTTTGTTTTGAGTTTAGAAATCGTGCTTGTACCCTATTGCGCCCCTCTGGTCACGATGCTAGTAGGTTGCGGGAAGTGTCTAACTGTAGTATTGCTTGAGCTTTTTAGTGTTCCATGGTCGAGCAAGTTCCTCCCCGTGTACGTTTTCAAGGTGATAGGCCCCATTTCCCATTTTGTCTTAGACCCGGTAGGGACCTTCCTAGTTCGTGGCGAATTTTCCCTCGCGCGAATCCTTTTGATTCCTTCGTAGGACCAGGCTTCTTACCTAGAACTCGCGCTTGATGAATTTGTTGTCATGTCAGAGATTTATCTTTTGTTTCAGCAAGGCTTCACGGAGGGATGCCCCCGACTGTATTTCCTCGACAAGGTTGAGTTACTCCCTTATGGCCTCGTTGTTTGCTTCCTCTTTGAGGGGAGATTCAATTCTCCTGGAGGGCTCCCTTATTTCTACCAGAATCACCGTCTCGGTCCCGTAGGCTAGTCGGAACGAGGTCTCCCCTGTCGTCAAGTGTGAGGTCATCTTGTAAGCCTAAAGCATGTTGTATAGCTCCTCGACCCACCTCTTCTTGGTATCTCCCAGTCTTTGTTTTAGGCCACACATAATCACTTTGTTCGCGGCTTCGGCCTGCCCGTTCGTTTGCGGGTGCTCGACCAATGTGAAGTGCTGCTTCGTGTCCAGCTTGGTAACGAAGTCCTGTAAGTTCTTATTGATGAATTGTGTCCCATTGTCAATGACGATTTCTTGGGGTAAGTCAAACTGGGAAAGTATATTCCTTTTGTAGAAACGAAGTATGTTGTGGGCCGTAATTTTGGCTAAGGCTTCGGCCTCTATCCACTTAGTAAAGTAGTCGACACCGACTATCAAATACTTGTTTTTGTATGACCCTATGGTGAAGGGTCCGAGGATGTCCATCCCCCACCAAGCAAATGGTCATGGGGATGAGAGCATTTTGAGCTCATTGGGCAGAGCTAGGTGCATGTCCCCGTGTCGCTGACATTTTTCTCACTTCTTGATGTGCTCTTTGGCATCTCTTTGCATAATGGGCCAATAATATCTTGCCCGTAGAGCCTTACGGGCAAGCGATCTCCCGCCGAGGTGTTGGGCGTTGATTCCTTCGTGGATCTCTTGGAGTATGCCCGGTGCCTTGGATTCTTCGATGCACTTGAGGAGGGGAATGGAAAATCCTCTCCGGTAAAACTTGTCCTCGACCAAGACGTATGAGCAAGCTCGGCGCCTGACCATGCTGGTCTTCTTTGCATTTTCGAGCAGTCTCCCCGTGCCGAGGTAGGTATACATGAGAGTCATCCAGCAGTTGATTTCGTCGATACATTTAATCTCGACTTTCACTATGTCTTTCTTGATGCTCGGTTGAGAGAGAACCTCCTGGATTACAGACTTGTTTTTGCCCTTCTTCTCCGTGCTCGCTAGTTTCGATGGGATGTCTGCCCTGGTGTTGTGTTCGCGTGGAACGTGTTACACTTCTGTAGAATTGAAGCTTTTCATTTTTTCTTTTACCAAGGAGAGGTACTTGGCGAGGTTGTCGTTCATGGCTTGGTACTCTCCCCGCACCTGGGAGGCCATGAGCTAGGAGTTTGTAAAGATCTTTACCTCTTTCACTCCAAGATCTTCAGCAAAGCGAAGTCCTGCGAGGAATGCCTTGTATTCGGCCTGGTAGTTCGATGTCGGGAATGCTAAGGCGAGGGAGACTTCTATCAAGATGGCTTTTTCATTCTCTAAGATGATGCCCGCTTCACTTCTCGTCGAGCTAGAGGCGCCGTCGACGAAGATGGTCCACTTGTGTGCCCGGGGGTCGGGGACTCCGTGGAGGTCATTTCTGCGAAGAAGTCAGCTAGAACTTATGCCTTGAGTGCCTTTCTTCTCTCGTATTGGACGTTAAATTCTGAGAATTCGAGCGATCATATGAGCATTCTGTCTGACATGTTTGGCCGTTGTTGCGGTGAAAATTGGATGTCAAGCTATTAATTAACTTGAACCTTATTTCTTTTACAACCGATCTTTAATTTATCCAAAGGAAAGGTCTCAAGAAAGAAAAACCTTTTTCGCGATGTAAACAACGCTTAAGAGATTCGGGGATCGGGGGTTAGTTATATCTAGGGAAGGTATTAGAACCCTAAATATCTGTAGTACTCTACAGGAACCTTTTGTTTGATTGCTTGCTAAGTGTGAAATATGTACTGTGGATTGGGAAAAGATATGAGTTGAAACCTAAAATTATATACACTAAGTTTGCTCGCAAAGACGTCGCATCTTCTGCCTACGTATCCTAACTAGGATAGAATCAGAGCAATCGTAGTTCACCTCACGAGGGAAAAGAACACTTGATGACGATCAAGGTCCAATGGGGAATAAACATGACAATGTTTGTGTGGAGTTTGACAAAATTCCCTAATCTATGTTGCATTGAAAGGGGAAGTAAGAAATCATGACGATGATTCTTACACAGAGTTGACAAACTCTTTCCTAGGGTTCTAGTTGAAGAACGCTCCTAGTACAGGTGGGTTTCTTAGACTCAAAGAAAAGTCTAAAGGTTTCTAAGCTAGGGGTAAAGTGACTTAACGAAGTCAAGAGTGTGATTGGATTATCCATGACATCAAGGGTCAAGTGGACAGACCTTCCTTTGGAGGGAACTGGGGAAATAATCGGATGAAAGCTAACGAGCCTCATCACTTGGGGGGGAAAGAAAAATAAATTCTAAACAAGATAAAAATCAAGATAAAGCATATTCATGGTGACAACCAAGTAAACAATGAGAGATGGTAAAAATGAAACATGAAGGTAACAGTTGACAGATGAAATAATCGACACTGTGACAACAGTTCGCATTTAATGAAAATCAACAGATAAAAATGGTAACAACCAAGAAATAAATCCTAGCATGTTAACTAACATATATGGGCATGGATTCAAACAAGTTTCGAGAAAAATATTAAAAGGAAACAATTAAAAATTCATCTGCAACTATACAAACGATCGCGAAAACGCGCACAACTTGCACATAATTAAAGTAAGTGATAAAATATGAAAACAATAAAAATAAATACATGGAATGAAAGTACACATAAATATGAACACAACAAAAAAAGAACGGACGAAAAACGATGAAAAACGAGTGAGATACGAATTTTCGAAGTTTTGGTAAAAAATCACAAAATTGCACAAAAGAGTTGCCCTCCTCAGGGGTCGAACTCAAGTACTAGGCATGAAAGGCGCATGGTCTTACCACTGGGGTGGCTATACATCCAATGATGAAGCCACCCCTAATAATTAATAATGGTAACATGGTTCAAAAGCTGGGCAAAATTACATGAACAAAGTAAATACGTTTTGGTACGTAACTTCCTAACCGTTAATCGGATCGACACAAAATTTACATGGAAATTGGGTAGAATTGAATAAGGAAGAAGATGGTAATCTCAGTTTTCTCAAATTCTCAATGTGCAAGAAAATTAGATAGCTGGTGTGTATTAGTGTTATGTGATGCATTTTGCGATTTTCAAACAAGCTCAAATGTTTTCAAACCAAACCAATCATACATACAACACTCAAACATAAAATAAAACAATGCCAACACCTCAAATTTTATGAATTTCAACAGGATATGTTTATGGCATGTAAAATGCAAATAATGAAGAAAAGGGCATTTTGAAGTGTGTAGTTTATTTCAAATACTTTTCACTCAAACCAATCATCCTCACAGCTTTTAATTATGATGAATAATGATTCAAACATCTCAAACATATTCCACCCAAACAGATTTTGAAAATGACCTGTTAAGTACACACTTGTAGTAAAAATGCATACTTGAAAACAAGTGAATCTCATGGCAAATGGTTTCTTGGTCCCAAAATGATGCTAACAGTTCAAAAATGTTTATTATGATGTGTACATGGTGTGGTTTTAGTGAAAGTCAAGTTTGTGCAAAGAGTGGCATGTGAATGGCTTGTGTGATTAAGTGCACATGTCAAGAGTGAAAATGAGTTTTGTGCTCAAACTTGGTAAAGTGAAGACATACACAACTTTCAAATGTATTCTCAAACATGTTCAAAGGGTGAAACAACTGATCTTCAATGTTTATGCAAAAAAGGTGTTTCAACTGTCTAGGATTTTGACAGTAATATAAAAGTAAAACTAACATCCAAATGGTGTTTACTATATTTATAGCATGATGTTGTTGGTGCTCTTTTAAGGTTCAGATGCTACAAGATACAAAATGGGAGTTGATGCAGTATGTATTGCTGCTGTTTGGTTCAGTTTTACCATATGCATCAAAAAATGTAAGAATTTCACACATAACAGCATCATCAACAACAATGTGCAAACAATTGAAATAAATCAAAACAAACTTATCTAATGTATCTAACCTAAAAAACAAGTCAGCCCCTTTCATGATATTCCACAACCAGCCATGGTCTTATGAAATGCTTCTCAAACTTATTAAGTCAGAATGCACATAAATAGACAAGTGAAAACTTTATCAGAATGCCTAGGCAATCCTCACACTCATTCTCCACAAAGCATTCTAGCATCAATAGGTTTGGTAACAACAAAACTGTCAGCAGCATTTTGACAGTAGCAATACTTTCCTTTTGATAGCAGCAAAATACCAATCAATCAATCCAATTGAATTTCAATACCAAGGTTCAATTTCATGACAGTAGGCTTGGAAGGTACACTTTCAGGTAGGGGGAATCATCTAGATCAACCATCAGCCTTCTAAGTAAAACTCCAACCAGTAGGGCAAACAAGTTGGGGCTTATTATCCTAGTCTAACTGGTACAGCCCCTATCACATCTTTTGTTCCATCCTCAGGCCTGCTGCAACCCATGTACCAACCTTGCCAAATCTAAACCTGAGGTAACTTCCATCATATCACCCCTTTACATACTAGTCTGCAAAATCCAATGATGCTAATGGCTTCAAGCAATTTCCTCTCAAACATGATATCAACAGTCAGAGCCAATTTCTCATTCAAAACATTCATCCTCCAAAGCATATTCTCCAAATGACCATTTTTCCAAAACTGATGTGATTCAAAGCAACTGCAGATCTTTGAGTCAGCTTACACATCAATGTTCCAAAAAAAACTCAAACTGAGCAAGCTAGATCTATCCAATGGTTCACATAACAGCCTTCCACCTTTTGAGCCCTTCCTCAGGTCTGCTGCCACCTGTGTAATCCCCTTACCAAAACCTGAGGCACTTTTAATCATACCATCCTTTTCATACTAGTCTAGGGTTTAATCCAATAGCATCTTGGTATGAACCACACAGTTTGTAACCTATCAGACTTGCCATCCACCAACTACACCAAGCAAGGACTCAAAAGCACAAGACAAGACAATCAACCTCAACCAAATCAAATGTTCTAAAGCCACAAAGGCAAGGACAAATCACATAACCAATTTGAGTTTGACAGCAAACTCAAACTGTTAGAAAAACTACAAACAACAAGGCTACATTTCCTACATATGCTATAGCAGACTGTGGATCGATTCAAGGGCTTGTCATCAGGGTTTGATGAATTTGAAGGTTACTCAGTCTATACTAATTGGTCATGATCAGGTTTTAATGGTTATCTAAATCCTCAGCACAACCAAGTTTAAAACTTCCACATGTGCAGTCAGCTGCTATCACTTACAAAAAAACCTAAAACTTCAACAAGACCAACATCCTCTATACAGCTTGAGATTGGCAGCTCCTCTTCATAGGCCCCCTTATGTACTTGCCTCTTGTAGGAGTACCACTAGGATTTTCATACAATAATCACTTACCATCCAAAGATCATCTTAACATTTACACTATCTAGCCTACAGCTCTAAAACCAAAATAGACACATACTCATCAAGGGTGCAAAACCAAACATAGTAGTGTAATGGTACTACTCCAGTTAGAAATAACACCTCATCATAATCATTCTCAAAATCAATACCCAATCTAACTCACATTTCAAACAGTTCTTTAAGGTTGAGAAAATAAGGATAACAGTAGCAGAACATGAAATAGGATGGTATCAAACATCACAACAGGTTAAGCATATAACATATAAACCACAAGTATGTCATCAAATGATTTTGAGTCCCTAAGCTATTCTAGCACAGTGTTTGTGGGCTATGACAATTGTGCTGCAACTTGTTACACAGAGGTATACCAAATTCAAAAATGGTTTTGACAGTAACAGGGCATTTCTAAAATAGAACAAACAACACATGTTTCACAATACAGCATGATAGCATAGATTAGAATCCACAAACTTCCATTCTCCACAGTTTTGGTTTTGAGGTATGCACATGCTACAACATGATCATAAGCATCTAAGCAAAATACCAAAGTGATGCATTATGACATGGTAATGAATGAGCATGGTATAGACATCACATACCTGTGGTGATGATCTTAAGCAAGCCAAATTACTCCTAGAAAACCAGAGGTGCTGAAATTCCCTTTTGTCTTGAATTTGTGATTTTGAGTAAAATGCAACTTTGGTGCAAATGGAAGAAATGTGAGTTTTTGATGACTCCTAGAAATTTGAACAGTTGAGGCACAATATATTCAAGGTGTTAGAGCTCTTAGGATGCCAAGGAAATGAGTAGAATGAGATATGGTGATTTTTGTGGCTTTGGTCAAAGTATGGTGGGAAGAAAGTTGACTTTTTGATTTTTGAGGTTTCTTGAGGGTTTAGTGGATTACACCCCTTCTATATGTTATTTAGAAGTTGTGTGGAGGGTGGTTGAGGTATTGGAAAGGGTAGAAATGATTTTGAGCAATTTTCACTCCATGACCATTTTTGGTGTTTTCATGGATTTTGGTGATTTTGAAGATTTGGTGCAAGGAGTGAGAATTGTGGTAACAGAGCTTCTCTATGATTCTTATCAGATGAATTGTGTGTAAAATGAAGTGAATGAGACCTCCTTTTATAGGAAAAGAGATTGAGGTGCTTGCTAGGGACCTTTCTTCATCATGAGGCAAACTTGTGATATTTTGGAGCAAACCTTCAAGGGAGGGTTTTCATCATTGGTTCTGATACAAGGCTATTTTGTCAACATTTCCCACTGATTTTTGATGTTTGTAGCAGGCTAGAAACCATAGGGAAGGGCTGGTGCAGCTTCACTTTACACCTCATGGTTGGAATTGTCAAACTTGGCAACTTTGCCCACTTGTATGGCAATGAAGTCCAAGCTTTGATTTTGGGCTATTCCTCCATAATTTTCTCTTGTTTCATGCTACACATATCTGATACATCACATACAACAAGTTGGATCAAGAAAATTTGGCAAAATTAGTGAAATAAGTCATTCTTGAAAATTGGCCAATGTGGGACTAAAGTGTGAAACCCTCAACTTTGCACCTATGTAACTTTCTGCTCATAACTCCTCTTGAGATGTTCTAGTACAATTTAGAAAGCCCTCACATAGTTGTAAAACATTCATGTTTTCATAAGTTTCAATTTCTCAAAGTAACTTGGCCAAAAAGCCCTCCAAAGTTGCTAAAAATGAGCTTAAAAAGTGAAATTTTCCTAAGTCTTTTTCCCTTCTTGAAATGAATTTGACCATAACTCAAAATCTATGGATTTTCTGATCATGGACCACGCAAGAACTTTTGTAGGACTTGTCAAGAGCTTCCAAATGAGCTTTGAACCAACTCAATTGGATGTGTGGTTAAGGAGTTATGGTTTAGCCCTTTTCAAAACCCTAATTTCCCGATTTCTTGATTACTCCTTCATCCTTGATCCAATGGTCATGAAAATTGATATGAAAGTCCAATATGACATAAGGAACAAATGTTTTTCACAACTTGAAGTCCAATTCATAAAATTTGGAGAGTTGACTTTTTGGTCAATCGTACAACCGATAGGTGATTACCGAGTCGCCTGTTGACATTCTGGACCTCCTGAGACTTTGAAACTTCTTGGATGAACTTTAATAAGCTACATGAACTTCATGGACCTCAATCCCACCATTACAACACCTTCCAACATCAAAGTCAAACCACAGTTGACTTTTACTAGTTAAAAACCCTAATCAGGGCCTCCGGACTGCACTGTTCTTGATTCTGAAATGATTTCTTCAAATTGGATTCTCATTTGACATTATGTAATATCCTTGACCTTGTTTCTTATTTGAATGAGCTCAAAACATTGACTAATCACAAACCCTGCAGTCTTGATTTTGACTGCACGAAACCCTGATTCATCTGCAATTTGACAAATACAGACTTGCACTGGATTAAGGTTAGACAGTTCATGAGTATGCTCCTAAAATGATAATGAGAATCTAAGGGGTCAAAATTTGGGGTGCAACAGCCGTCCAAATAGATGTTTGACGGGCTGGTCCGTTCTGACCACGATTGTGTGTGCCAGGATGTAATGTCGCAACCTCTTGGCCACGTTGATGAGGGCCAGAGTGACTTTCTTGATCTGCTGGTACCTGAGCTCAGGATCTTGGAGGGCTTTGCTCGTGAAGTAAATTGGCTTCTGCCTTTTGGGAGTCTCACGAATCAGCATTGCGCTAACACCTCGGTTGCGAAGGAAAGATATATGTACAAGGTTTCCCCTACCTCGGGCCTTGACAGTACCGGTGGATATGAGAGGACTTGTTCGAGGTGGAGGAGGGTCTACTCACACTTCTCAGTTAATTCGAACGCGGCCTCCTTGTGCAGTAGCTTGAAGAATGGGAGAGCATGTTGGGAAGACTTGGCAACGAAACGAGATTGTGACGCGAGCATCCCGTTTAGGGACTGGATGAACTTCTTCTTGTTCAGCATTGCAAACTCGGAGAAAACCCTGCACTTGTCCAGATTTGCCTCTATCCCTGCTCTGTTAAGTAGAAGCCGAGGAACTTGCTTGCCCGTACTCCGAAAGTGCCCTTCTCCGGATTAAACCTTATTCTGCATTTCCTCGTCGTCTCGAAGACCTTTTTGAGATGGGCAATGTGGTCGATTTTTCTCATGACTTCATGATCATGTCGTCCATGTTGGCCTCGAGCATGCCGTCGATTTCTCCCCAAAAGACTTTGTTCATCATCCGCTGGTAGGTCGCGCCGGCGTTTTTCAAGCCGAAGGGAATTACATTACAATAATAGTTGCTCGACTCAGTCATGAAGGCTGTGTACTGTTTGTCGGCCATCGCCATGGGGATTTGATTGTACCCCGAGTATATGTCCATGAACGACAACAATTTAAAACCTACAGAATTGTCGATGAGTTTGTCGATGTTAGGTAACAGATAGGCATCTTTGGGACATGCCCAGTTGAGATCAGTGTAATCAACACACATCCTCCATTTTCCATTATGTTTTTTAACAAGTACAACGTTGGATATCCAAGTTGTGTATTGGGCTTTCGATATAAAATTTTCCTCTAGGAGGTCATTTATAGCTTTTTCAACAGTCTCCGCTTTCTCGGGAGACTGCATAGGCCTATGTTGATCTACGACCCTAGCGGACAGGTCTATGGTGAGGTGGTGGTAGGCTTTTTCAAGGTTGAGGTCAGGAATTTCCGCAGCGCTCCACGCGAACAGGTCAGCATTCTCCCGGAGGCAGGCCTTTAGTTGCTTCCTCGCCAGGTCGAGGAGTCCCGTGCCGATCTTCAAGCTTCTTCTTGGGTCGTCTCCGATCATGATGAGCTCGAAGTCTCCATCCGGAATGGGGCGCATTGGATGGGGTGACTGCCCGTTGTCTGCTAGAGGTGCGTCTTCAGCCTCTGCGTTCTGCTCCTGCTTGCTGGAAAAGCAGTTGTCGAGATTGACAGAGTTGACGCGGGGTAGTGGCCTCTGCTCTTCCACCCGGGTTGGTATGTCGGTTGTCTTGAAGGTGATGTTAATCGAGTTGAGCTCTTTAATTTACACCTTGAAACATCTCTTGGCCGCCTCGATGTCCCTGTGGAGGGTGACGACTCGACCTCTGACCTTGTAGTACTTCATCTTCAGGTGCACTGTAGATGACACTGCGGTTAGTTCAGCTAGGGTCGGCCTTCCCAGGATGCTCTGGTACAAAGAGGGACATTCGATCACCAAGAAGCGGACCTTCACCTGCTTGGCGGTCTCCTCGGCTTCGAATGTGACAAGCAGCTCCACATATCCCCAAGGCTTTGTGATGGTTTCGTTGAAGCCATGTAGGTCAGAGTTGACATACAGGGTCAGGTGGTTCTCTCAAGCTTGAGGGTAGTAAACAGATGGGTGTACATTATGTCCACCGAGCTCCCTTGTTTGACTAGGATGTGGTACACGTCAAAATTCACCATCTGAGCCCTGATTAAGAGGGGAATGCTGGAGTTGGGTATGCCCCCGGGAAGTTCCTTGAGGTAGAAGGTAATCGGGTTTGATTTACCTTTGAACTTGTCGAGGGTGGCGCTCTGCTTTGAGCTTTTGTCGATCATATTCTAAAATTTCTTCTTGACTGACCCAACTGAGACCTTACTGTGGCTCCTACCGGATATGACCATTGCGGTGGGAAGTGCTCTCATGGGCTGCGGGCAAACAGCGCCGTGTTGGGTTTTCTTGGGAGGAGAAAGTCTTATGGCCGGGAGACACACAGGGCAACTTGGAGTCCGGCTTCTTAAGAAGGTGGTGACACCTCCTCGACCCTTTGGGCTTCACGAGTCTCCTGTCGAGAAGCCTCACTTCTCCGAGTGTACTGTTTTAGGTGCCCCTCCTTGATTAGGATCTTAATTGCATCCTTGAGGTGGATGCAATCTTCTGTGATGTATCTATGACTCCGGTGGAATCGGAAGTACTTGGACTTGTCGATGTTGGGTTAGGGGGTGTTAGTTTTGGAAAACGAACACCACCTCTCTGAAATTCCGAGTTGATACACTCAGACAGGATGTGCTCGCAGAGAGCTGTTAGTGGCATATACTCAGTGAACCGTCCTGCTGGCCCCCTCTATTCTCAGGTATCTCGGGGCCCGTCTTCTCTTCCTCTTTCCCTGCCTCATTAGGGGAAGTTGAATCCTCGTTCATGGAGCTCCTGGAACCCTCTTGATTCCGCGAGTCACGGGCAAAGTGGGCGGCCTCCATCTCATCATACTGGATGTATCTATGGGCCTTGTGGAGGAGGGCATTTAAGGTGTTGGGCTTTTCAATGCCAACTGCCTTGGAGAACCCGGTGCGAGGTTACAGTCCTTGATCGATCAAAAATCTCATCTTGTCGTCCAAGGTGGATACCTGGACAACTTCTCGGTTGAACCTCTCTATATAATCCCAGAGAGATTTGTCTTTTCCCTGGATGATGGCTTCCAGGGATGCTTCCGTCTCCAGGTGGCGCCGAGAAACAGTGAAGTACCTAGAGAAATGCTTCTTTAACTCCTTCTAGGAGGTGATGGACTCGGTGTCGCACCCTGATTTTTGACCTCAAGACCCCACCTCCTCGTGCATTCCTCGTGTATATCATCTAGATCTATCTTTCCGGCTTTAACTAACCGCTTAACTAGTTGCTTGTTTTGTTTTTATGAGGTTCGTTTGTTGCAGAGAATTTTAAGGGAAACACCAAGCCATCCTAGTTTTCTTTCAATGATATGAGGGTCTTGCTCTTGAATGCATTGATTTTGTAACAAGATTATTTGAGTTTGCACTATAACGCTTTCATCACTCAAGAGGCCTAGTTATGAGGATTATTAAGTGAAAGAAATCTTGAAGTTCAGTATCTTGAAGCATTAGAACGATTTGGCTATTTGGGAGTTCAACGTTAGAAATCAGAAGTCACAAGCTATATTACACCAAACTACAAGTTCATGAGAATGTAGTTGTTTGGTACGTGTGATAAGTACAAGCTTAAGGAAGGAAATTTTCTCATATCCTAATTTACTTGGAGGGAACGTTTTATATATGTTCAAGTGGTAACAAATGTTGTACTCAATCTTTTCATCACATATGACTGTCGAAGCAAGGAGAAGCCCTTAAGTATGTATGTTGCAAATTACTAAATATTTCAAGAATGTTACAAAGATGGATTACAAGAGTATTCAAAAACGGTAAAAGCTACATCATTACAACAATATATCAATAATAGATACGAGGATCCCACGATCCCGCGTTACATCGTTCAAGGTGGTGCACTAAACTCCAACAACACTTGCTCCAAATTACAAACCAAGACTCTGTCATAAATAACACCTTATCAAGCACCAGCAGTAACATTTCTCGCGTGAGCAGCCACCAGAATTAACCCACCCAAAGGCTTGATCTTGTTCACAAACTTGGAGGTACACCAAGCAGTGGGATGCTCCTAAGCTCTTCTAAAGAAAAACATTGTTAATATCTCGCAACAACACTTGGAGCAATTCACAATTATACAATGCAATTGAATTTAGCTTATGCTGATACTTCATCTAAATTAAATAATAATTTTACAGAGGCACTTTTGTTCTTCTCACATTTTGTTAGCGACATACATCAGCCTCTACATGTTGGTTTTACTGGAGACCTGGGTAGAAACTCATTTACGGTTCGTTGTTACAGGAGGAAAGCAAATCTTCATCATGTATGGGATAACATAATTATTGAGCTTGCTCTGAAATGTCCCATGGCTCAAATCTTTCAACTATGATACAGGCTGTTCAGCAGAATATTACTGATATTTGGTCAAATGATGTATCTATTTGGGAGCATTATGCATACAACTACACAGCATGACCAGATTGGTATGCTTCTGAGAGCGTTAGCTTGGCGTACAAGCTTGCGTATAGGAATGCTACACCGGGAAGCACTTTCCACATGATAGCACGCAAGCCATTCTCTGCATCAAGTCATGGATGCAGCTGTTTCTGCATCTGATAACAGCCCCTCAAACTCGATACCTGCATTCAAATCAGCATATGCTTTAAGATGATTTGAGGATGATGAGTGATGCAACATGTTTTACATTGAACTATTTTGAAGCATTTGGGAGTAATTGAATGCTTTTCAGAAGGGTTAGAATTTCACCTCATCATTCACATGATTGTACTAATCCCTGCTCAAACTTTCCGCTTTATCAAATCCTGTTACAACAAGAGCTAAATGAGCATGATAGTCAAACAGAATGTAGCTCAGAGATTACAAACACTACAATGTCATCACAGCAGCTTACCAGCTTTACTTTGTATTTCAAAGGAGACATATTACTATGAGGCGCAATGATTACTTTGCACCATTTCCTGGTCACACTTCTCAAGTGCCCTCTAGGAGTCCTTGTACTCAAGACTTTGCCTCATCTGGACGCATTTCCCTTTCGCAACCTATTAAGAAGGATGAATGCAGTCAACAAGTATTTGAATCAACTCAAACAACAGACAAAGCATGACCAAGGTATTTGAGAAAAGCATGAGTTATGTGGTTGAAGAGCAAAATAGAACAAGAATTAAACCACAACATTGTCATCACCATTATAATACGCCACCCTGCCCCAAGAGATTAAAACCTGAAGCACTGACTGCAATTGCCAATGAAGCTAACACCTGCGAGATGGTAACAAAACCATGTGATGATGCTGCAGCAGTATGATGTCAATGTTATTTAAGTCCTACAAGATGTTAGAAAAGGATTGGGATACCTCTGCAAATCTGATGCGTGTGAGAGCTCCTAAGCATTACCCCCATTAGTAACAAGATTGTATTGATGTTGTTGGAATAGTGGTAGCAGTAATGTTCAAGAACTCAAGGCTAAAGCACCCTTCATATGGATGTTTGATGCTCTGTATGTCCTGGAAACCCTGATTGAGGTTGTTGGGTCAAACTAAGAAATAAACCTTCAAGCAAATAATAAACTGAAGAAGAAATAGAAGATTGAGATTAGCACACTTAATGAGCCCATTACCAAATTAGCTGCATATGGAAGCAATACAACCTACCAGTGATAATATTGCCATCCCTATTAATGAATACACCAAAGAACCATGACTGCAGTGTTGATGCAGATAGAGATCATGCACTGCAGTACTTGCTTATTCAGTTGCTCTTACAAGTTCTCCTTCGTCCAAGGGAATGCTCAGAAGCTGCATCTGAACTCATCATCTGTTGTAAGAGAACATTTTCTACTTTTGATGACCCTGAGTCCTCTGGAGAAGATGATACAGAGTGATATCACTGATGATGGGCTGGTGCAGATGTTGCGTGTCATAGAGAATTTTGAAACCTGCGAAGAAACCCTGTTGTAGTTAGTACAAATGAAGATAACAATGATGAAGATGATGACTTGTACAATATCTCGCTCCAGCTCCCCGAGCACCATCACCAAGTCCATGAAAAAGGAGAAAACAGTGTTAGAAACATATCAAACCTGATCTAAAAACAAGTATAGAGAACAAAGTGGAAGAAAAACCAACAACCTTGATCTTCTTCTTTTCTTCTATTCATTTGTATTTTGATGCAGCTGCTAACGTACAGAGACCAAAGGATCACGGCTACCAGCGACCAACTTCCTTTTATCATTGCCGATCAAAATCCGCAAGACAACATATCACACATCCAGCTCCCCTGTTTGCAAAAGAGAAGTTTGAGATGATACTCACTATTATTACCAGCATCTTCATGTAAATCTTCATCAAAGAGTATCAGGAAAAGATGAAGCTCATTGCATTAACTTGTCATCAGATGTATTAATGAGAAACTGTTGCTCCTAGAGGCGCAACTGATCCACCAGTTCCGTTACCATAAACTACTCTGGGTTGTTAGTCTTCCCTGGCCCAAAATCCTCCGCTATCCACACCTGTCAAATTGCAAATCCAAGATAGCAATTAGTGGAGGAATATACCGGTTTAAAGGAAAAAGATCCAATCCAAATCTTCAGAACAATGAATCTGGACAGACAAAAGCATTAAACATGATTGATAAAGGATATCACAGATTGAGATTTTCATTAAACAAATATCATTACAATCATACAAAAGAGGGAAGATTTCAAATCTGGTCTACACCAAAACGGAAAATCCAATCAAGCATTCAAAGCACTTTAATCAGGATTTGATACAAAGAATTTCAGATTAAAGCCTATAAAAGGAGGGAGTTGAGACGAGAAAAGGAGGAGGAAGTTCATAATCACAAAACCCTAAATTCGTAATTTAAGAAGATCAAAGGAAAGCTTATCTGTTTCAACCATCGAAGTCTTGGAGCCATCGTCACCCAAGTCGTCGCCGTCTCTAATCCTCCGCCATCCCAACTCTCAGTAAACCATCGATCCATGTTGAGATTGTTGAACTTTTGATAGTTTCTGTTTGTGTTTCAGGTTCAAGAAATGGCGAAAACGGTGAAGGGATGAAGGAGAACGAAAGCGATCGGGGAAGTGGAGAGAAGAGGCCGAGCGATGTTAGGGATGTCTGGGGAATCTAGGGTTTCTGCTTCGTTTTTTTGTTTTTTTGTTGTATTTTCTTTAACTTGTAATCATATATGCAGCACACGCACTACACCATACACCTGCACACACTCATGCGCCCTAATCAACCCCATAATCAGGTTTTTTAAATTTAATTAACCTCAATCAACCTTTTATAAAATTAACTAATGTTTTTTAATTAAGTTAACCTCTTTATCAACGTTTTTTTATTATAATATTTATTCAGCAAAAATCTATTCTTGAAATAATTTACTTTATTAATAATTAAAATTCATTTCCCCTTTTTATTTAGCAAAAAATCATTATATATTTAAAATAACTTAAAAATAATAATAAATAGATAACAAACTCTTTAAAAAAAAATTTCAATTAACTTTATCTTTTATAATAATAAACTAGAATCCTTTTGTTTAATAAATATTTTGTAAAGACTTTTTATTTAAAACCTTTTCATTTAATTGAACTATAATTCAAAAACTTTTTACTAATTAAAATCAACGAATTCGTAAATTTAATTTCGTAATTAAAATTGAGTCACCTCTTGATATAATCAACAAAAGTCAATGTGACTTTCTCCCCTTTTATTTAAAATCCATCTCACCAAATTAATTAACATTTTCTTGAAAAATCTAATTCAACCTTTTTCAAATCAACCAACTAAATAAATCAATCCCTTTAAAACCAATCTCGACTAAAACAACCAACATCGTAATTCAATCAATCGTACATGCTTCAATTCCACTCACATACACAATTCACATACTTGTACACTTAGCGGTTTCATGCGTGTGTATGTTTAATTTATCTACTTTATTTCTTTCTGTAATTTACAATTATCATATTTATCTTTCTTGCATCGCGTTCCGTCCAAAGGAAGAACCTACACATGACTTAACACTTGTGTGTATTGCATCTACATTTGCATCATAGTCCCCATGATCCTTGATTCCGTTCAAGTCGATCTTCTAAGTTTAGATCCTACCCCATAGGAAGGGACCTTTACCTTTACAATTTAGAAACAAACAACAATACAACTCAATTCAAACATATTCAAATACATTAGAGAATAAGATGTTAATCATCTTAAGCGAGATAAAACTCTTACCCCATAACAATTCAATCAATCAATTCGTAGGGACTTTGCCTTAGCAGAGATAGAGGCGTACTTGTCAATTAAATTCCGAGTGCTTGAGCCCTTCTCTTAAGACGATGCAAAGACTATTTTCCTACAAAGTTGTGGCGGTTAAATCTCCCTTAAAATGACAACTCATCTTTTCTCCTAAACTCAATCAATCAACTACTCTAAACCCGTAGGAACTTTGACCATAGTCAAAGAATTCCTCAAACCCTTTAGGGGAACTACAGATACTCTGATTCCACTCCCGTAAGGATATGTAGGCATAAGATGCGATATCTTATCGAGTATACTTAGAAATAAACCCCTAAGTCTTTTAACCTTTAAGCAGATAAACCTTAGCAATAAAACAAACATAAAACAAGAGGTTCCTGTAGAGTACTACAGAAACTTAGGATGCTAGCACCTTCCCTAAGTTTAACCAACCCCCTAACCTATAACTCTCTAGCTTGCATGTGCATTGCATTGTGGGTATTTCGATCTTTTTCCCTTCCTTTGGACAAATCAAAGTTCGGTTGCAAAATGAATTAAAGATTCAAATTAATCAATAGCTTGGTATCCAAATTTCATCTTGACACTCGGGCGCAAGGCTCTTAGACTACGCCATAGTACCCTTTCTTAGGATAGTGGGGAAGAGCTTGCACTTGATGGATCCCCGGACGTTTCGGTAGTCAAGCATCACATTGATGTTTTCAATATGGTCATCCAGGTCTATCATACCATCATATGTCGCCAAGGGCGAGGGTTTTTCCATCCCGGCGGGCAAGGGAGTCTCCATGATGGTCCTGGACAGCGGTGAGCGCTGGTCGTCATCGTCGCTCTTGGTAGGTGATCGAGATGGAAAAAGTTCCCCTCAGTCGTTTATGCTCTTTCAGGGAGGAATCCTCGGCTGATTCTTTGGCTTCTCGATGTATCCGTCAGCTTTATTCCTCTTATAAGTAGGGGAGCGTCGCTCCTTCTGGGGAAGAGAATGATTACGCTTCTAGGTGGCCACTAGTCGTGCTTGTTCCAAGTGAGGTTGATGCCCCAGCCTTCGGGGAGAAGGGCTCCGAGAGTCATCGTGTCGTGTCCTCTACGAGGGAGGTGAGGGACTGTGAGATATGGGGTGATGATGTCTCCACTGGGGAGAGCGTGATTTTCGGTCCTTCTCGAGTATCCCTATCCGCTTATTCTTTTGGAAAATCATCAGAATTGTCTGATTGATCGCCGCAAATAGGGCCACCATGGTTGGGTCGATGTTGATGGGCACGTGAATTGGTTGGAAAACAGTTGTGTTATCAAAGCGCCGAGCGATGTTGAAGGCCACTTCGTTCGAGGAGGGAGAGACGGTGTTCCCGTCCTTGGAGTCACCCTCTTCGACGTGAACGGTCATGCTGGGGTCGTGACCGTCACCGTTGGTGAACAAAGTGAAGGCTGTTTTTGGAGCATTGTCATCAAGGCATGGGCTAGCCATGATCAAATGGAGGTTGAAAACTGTTTTGGTTCTTGAGCTTCTATGGGAGAAAGAATGGGGAAGCAAGGTTTCCCACATACGACGCCACTGATCTTACCAGATCAGAAAGGGATCAGCAGCCTGCCACACATTGTGAGCTCCTATGTTCACCAGTGTTGGAGAAGAGGGGGGTATACCTGCAATGTACTCCGATGGTAAAGTGAGAAACAGAGTAAGAGAGAGCAAGTACATAAAGAAGGTGTAGAGTTGAGATACCCGACCCTCTAGTGAAAGAGGGTATTTATAGTATTCCCCTAGCGCTAGGCCAATGGTTACATTGCATTGTGCTGGATTGCCATGCCCAACACAAGTAACGTCCAGGGTCTATGTGGTGTAGGGAAGACCAGCACGTGGTCTTCATCCTGGTCCAACTTCCTTGTGATCCTCGGAGGGTGGAAGACCGGTTTTTTAAGACACGAGTCGTTTACTGTTGATACGTGGAGAACATGGGGAAGGCATGTGAGCTCTGCCCATGCTAGGTAGTGGTCTCCCCGACTACAGAGAGTACTGAGCGTGCCTGATGGGATGGAGAATTGGGCCTTGTTAGACCTCCCCAATGTAGTATTGGGTTGGGCCTGCCCGACTGTGGGGCAGGTACTTGCCCAGTCCATAACACTATATATTTACTAATATTGATGAAGATCAACCTTATATAGATACTCACGAAAAACGTTATGAAGATAAAATATCCCTAATGAGTGATAAGTGGTTGTTCAGAGAGCATAACATGAAATTCATAAGTTGGTTAAATAAAATGATTTCTAATTATAATAGTGCATCCGAGATAATTAAATGGTTTTCGTACATGCCAAATTTAATGTGACAACTTGGGCTACATACAACATTTCTAATTTTTCCTTTTATACAAAAGAAAAAGATGATCATAGCATAATGAAAAGTAATGGGGCCATGGTTTAAGCCGAATCCATGTGTTTCTCTAATTCGAAATATAGGAATCCTATAGTGGCATCTAGAGTGTTCTATAGTGTCATTGATGAGATTTTGGAGTTGACTATGTTATATTCAAAGTGCCTTTATTTAAATGCAATTGAGTTCTCGATAAAAGTGGTGTACAAACTGATGAGTTAGGATTCACCCGGGTTGACCTTGGTAAGGAAACTTATATGTCTGAACCATTCATCTTGGCTACTAAAGAAAAACAAGTTTTTATGTGACAGGCTCTTCGAACTTAACTATGAGATAGTCAATTGTTTCAAAGAAAATGCATTCCTCATAGTGATGAAAATTTTGATATTCCTTCAACTTCTTCTTACGCAACACAATTGCATACTTTATTTGAAGAAGTTGATAGAGATGATGTGCGTGCTATTTGTAAAGATCATCAAGAAGGCATATGGAAAAATTAACAAGTATTTTTTATTTATAATTAATTGTAAGTTATAATAGTATTATTATTTGAAATTATAGGTGTTTAAAGTCAAGACACCAAGACACTGAGATAATATTAATTTATGTAATGATGTATGTAAATTGTAGATTATTTTGTGCCATTTTGGTTTTGATGTAATATACAATTTTTGGTTCTTAACGAAATTTTGTCTTTGATAAAGTACAATTTTTAGTCTTATATGATTCACAAATGGGTGTATTGATGTTTATGGTCTTATACGATTCAAAAAAAAATCAAATTTAAAATTTGTGAATTCCATAAAATTATAAAATATATATTTAAAAAAACAAATAATTTCACAACAGTTGTTTAATATAACCGTTGTTAAAGGTAGAGTGCTATCTTGAATAATAAATGCCAAAAATGACATTGTAGGGTATCGAACCCATGACTTATATATAATTTTACAAGGGTTGTTTAATACAACCATGGTTATAAATAGCACGCTTTCAAGTTTACTATAACGAGCAACATACCATGGTTGTAAACTACATACTAACAATCACACCAAACCTCACCACGGTTAGTCAACTATGATGGTATCCCTTTTCCAACCATGGTGAAATGACTTTTCCATAGTATCATAGATATAACTTCCATAAAACTATTCTTATCATATAGTGGCTAAAGGTAAGGAAAAGTACACAAGAAGGGGGGCTGAATTGTGTTTTCTTTTTTCTTTCTTTACTTCTGATTAGAGTTCAGAATCTAAACTGGTGTTCAGATTATGATTATATTAAGCAGTGGAATGTTAACAGAAGTAAATAAATAACAACAGAACACACACATATTTATACTAGTTCCTCCCAAACTGAGAGTAATTCAATCCCCTTGCACCACAAAAGATTTTTCACTATAATTAAATCATGATTACAATCACTTATGCGTTCAGCATAAGACTTTACATTGCTCAGACCCTAAGCCTAAGACGTCACTGATTAGGTCCCTTAGACCTGAAACTTCATGTTTAAACCCCTCATGTTCAAGACTTCTGCTCAAGCCCCTTGGAACCAAGACTTTTGCTTAAATTCCACGAATCCAAGATTCCTGCTCAGACCCTCGGTAAAAGACTTCCTTGCTCAGGTTCCACGAACCCAAGACTTCTGCTCAGACCCTCGATCCAAAACTTCCTTACTTAGGTTCCACGAACCGAAGACTTCTACTCAGACCCTCGGTCCAAGACTTCCCTGCTCGGGTTTAACGAACCCAAGACTTCTGCTTAGAGTCACAGTCCAAGACTTCATGCTCAATCAATCCACTTGATTAAGTATTTCAATGCTATAACATATAAAAAGAGACTTATATGGCTCAAACATCTTGGAGAGAGGCTCAGTTGCTCAATTAAGCCACTTGACAAGCTCTAGCACATAGCATGAGTCTTACATGGCTCAAGCATCTTGGTGAGAGACTTAGATGCTCAAGCACACAACAAGAGACTTTATCTAAACTGCTAAATAACATGTTCAGCAGAATAGAGAGCAAGGTTTACTTGATACAAACATTAGAGGTATATGGAAATCACCATAACAAAGACCTAAAGCTCTTAAGATTTCTAAGATATTCAATGTTTAAGAAATCTTTAAGGCTTTTACAATTTACAATAAATAATAAAAGATTTTGCATACTCTATTATGTTGCTTCATTGTTGATCTCGTTATTCCTCCATCTGGTTGATCCTTGTTGAAGATTCAGTTTGAACCTTCATCGACTTATATAGTAGTTGTAGAAGACTAGCCATTGGAAGAGATAACTTGTTTAAGTTTCTTTGCTTTATTCATAGTACAAGAGATGTTGAAGATAGATACACCAAAAGATCTTGATCCATTGTGTAACATGTTTAACCATTGCATCTTCCATGAGATCTTGTACTATAGATCTGTTGAGAGTAGATATCCGTAAAGCATGCCAACTCTTCTTGAGCCTTGTGATCTTAGACTCTAGCTGACAAACTGATTTGACAATGCAACTTGTTTTCTGCAGTATGGCTAACTTTAGCTTTATCCCTAACTCTAAATGATCACCAGAAGCCAATTACATTCATCAAGTATAGAGACAACATATTACGTCTTCTGATGCTGAAACCTTCAGCTTCAGAGTATACGCCGGACATTACTTAGAGATTGCTCTTCAGATTCTGCATCACCAGAAGCTAGTAATTCAGTTTCTCTCAAGTGCATCCTTATATCAGATTCTGAATGTATATATTTAAGTATTAAAACTTGCATACTTGAAACACACATCAAATAAAATCATTGTTATTTTAATACTTTTGTTATCATCAAAACATAAGGATTACATATCATGAAGAAATCTTGTTCTATTAATCTCCCCCTTTTTGTTGATGATAAACATAAGTATTTAAAGGACAATGTTGGGTATTTATAATTTTCTTGGCAACAATAGGGTATGAGGTTTGTAAGCTCCCCCTGAGTCTAATAGTCAATAGTTAAGTTCTGTAAGCTCCCCCTAAGTACTATATTCAAGAAAAAGTATTTTAGTTTTCTTAATAACATTAGAGTTTGAGGTTTGTAAGCTCCCTCTGAGTTTAATAGTCTAAGGTTGAGGTTTGTAAGCTTCTCCTTAGTTCTATATGTAACAAAACCAAAAGAATATTTTAACTTTCTTTGGCAACATCAAAATACAAGGTTTGTAAACTCCTTCTGAGTCTAATAGTCTAAGGTTGAGGTTTGTAAGCTCCTCCTTAGTTTTATGTACAAGAAAACTAAAATGTGTCGCCCGGGAAATATACCTTAATAACATAAATTTAAATACATAAAATATAAATGAACAATATCTATAAACTGAACGGGCTCAGTTTCTAATTAAATACTACTATATCTTTCTCCCCCTTTTGTCACATCAAAAGGAATAAAATAAAAAGAAAAGAATTACACTCATAAATGCGTAGCAGAGCATCATTATGTGATTAGTTTCCAAGGAAGAGAAAACAATAAAGTAACAGGGGTCACTAAGGTTTGTTCAGTGCATGTTAAATATTTATTGGTCGTAACAGTTTCAAGAATCAATGAAAGTATTTTATTATGTCGTTTAGGTTACACAGAAGCCATTATAAAAGCAACTGAAGCCTAGTTCATTTTCATCAACATCCACCAAAACATCATGGAATCTTCAGGTGAGAGCGAAAAAACCTCTATTGTGACAGAAGTCACAGAGAACTCTACGAGTTTGAACATCCAAGACCTTTAGAAGCCAATGGTTTTTGAAGCATCTTCTACTAGGCCTATGTCCTCTACCCTGAAAACTTCATACGAGACTTTGTCATCAGTACCTGCAAAACCTACAGAAGTAGGTCCATCAATAACTATTTTAAAGCCAAGGAAGAAGTCCACGAAGAAGGCAAGGAGGAAGAGGATCAACAAGATGTTAGAACATAGATTGGTTCTTAATATATCTCAATGTTTTCATGATAACAATAATGAAATTTTGTATGGAGAAAATATATACTCTAATTTTGTTCAAGCGTTTTTGTTTCAAATAATATAATAAATATTCCTCTGAACAGAATATTCCTCTGAATGTTAAGCTACAGCCGCAGAAGGCTCTGATCGTTTGGTAAGAAGCGAAGCTACAGAAGACTCTGAGCGTTTGGTAAGAAGCGAAGCTACAGAAGAATCTGAGCGTTTGGTGAAAAGCGAAGCTCCAGAAGGCTCTGAGCGTGAAGTATAAAACGAAGATTCAGAAAACTCTGAGCGTACTAAACTCAACGTTGCAACTGCAGAGGCTCTGAGAATCAAATCAAGTAAGGTTCTGAAACGTTAGTAACCAGACTCTAATACATTTGGATAATACATAAGAGAGAAGATCTGCTCTGATCTGAAGTGTTCCTCTGGATGAACAGTTTGTTCAAACAATCACGCTAGCACTAAGTTGCAGAACTCTGGAAGTGAGTTACTCTGATAAGAAGAAAATGGAACATCATCAAAAGATCTGATGCAGAAGAAAATGGAACATCATCAGAGGATCTGATGCAGGAATTATTTCCATATTCGTTCATTCAAAAGGATGCTGATTAAGAAAGACCCGTTGCAAAATTCTTTGTCTACATCCAACGACACTATTCCTCTTTTGTGTATGGTACAGGATGTCAGAACAAAAAGGATATCTCTGAACATTCCTCTTCTGAAAAGCAACAGTCAAAGAAGACAAAAAAGCTGTGCACGCTGTTTGAGAAATGTGAAGTATTTAAATACGTCTTCAACAATAATTCATATACAACACATCATTCCAAAAAGTGAAAGCATCATTCTACAACGTACATACAACTTTTTATGAAAAGAAAATAGAAAGTTTCATTGTTCTTTAATTTGTGTAAAATCGTTGTTGTGAAATAGCTTATTCTAGAAGCATTTAAACACATTTTGTTATTACTTTGTAATAGTTCCTTGAGAGACCAAGTTGTGGTCAGTATTCTTGAGAAGACTAAGACAAGTTTGTCTTAGTGATAACATTGTAATCAGTTTTTGATTATTGGATTAAGTCCTCGTTTGAGAGAGGCGTAATCACCTTGGCCGGGTCGACTGGAGTAGTTTGAGTTCAAACGAACCAGTATAAAAATACCTGTTATTTTTATTGCCTTTTTTGTTTTAAAAACCTTATTCAACCCCCCTTCTAAGTGTTTTCCTACCTTCAGTTGGCATCAGAGCACGGTTCTGAGTGCTATCACTTAATAGTGACAGATAAAAGATCCGCTTGGAAAACTCTTTGATTTATTATGGCTGAATCTTCAAACAACGCTGGGTTGAACAACAAATATGAAGAGAAAGACAGAATCAACACAAAGCCTCCTATGTTTGATGGAGAAAATTTTGATTACTGGAAGGACAAAATTGAAAGCTTCTTTCTTGGCTATGTTGCTGATCTCTGGGATATAGTCATTGATGGATACACTCACCCCACTAATGGTGAAGATAAAAAGATTGATAGAAAATCAATGACTGGTCAACAAAAGAAAGACTTCAGGAATCACCACAAGGCAAGGACAATTATGCTAAACTCTATATCTCATACTGAATATGAGAAAATCACCAATAGAGATACAACGCATGATATGTTTGAGTCCTTGAAGATGGCGCATGAGGGAAATACGTAGGTGAAAGAAACAAAGGCTCTAGCGCTGATTCAAAAGTATGAAGCCTTCAAGATGGAGGAAGATGAATCTGTGGAAACCATGTTTTCTAGATTCCAAATTATGACTGCTGGATTGAAGGTTCTTGACAAAGGCTACTCCACTTCTGATCATGTAAAGAAGATAGTCAGAAGTTTACCAAAGAGGTAGATACCTATGGTCACAATGTTAAAGCTCTCAAAAGATCCGAACATAATTACTCTAGAGGAACTCATCAGTTCTTTAAGAAACCATGAGATAGAGCTTGAAGAAGATGATCCTCAGAAGAAAGGTAAGTCTATAGCTTTAAAATCTAACAAAAAACTGAAACTAAAGCTTTTCAGGTATTAGAAGAAAGCTCTGGAGATTCTTCATCTGATAAAGACGAACTATCATTACTATCCAGAAGAATAAATAAACTCTGAAAGCACAAGCAAAACAAGTTCAGAAAAGTTAAACGACCAGAACACCGTGGAGAATCCTCTGGTCACAGAAGATTTAGCAAAAAGGAAGTAGTGTGCTATGAATACAAAGATCCAGGACACTACAAGAATGATTGTCCCAAACTTCAGAAGGATAAACCCAAGAAGAAGTTTGATAAGAAAAAGAAAGTTCTGATGGCTACTTGGGATGACTCAGATTCTTTTGAAGCCTCGTCAGAGTCTCAAGACGAATGTGCAAACGTTGCACTAATGGCTGACATAGAGGAGCATGAAGAATCATCTGAATCTGGATCAGAATCAGATTCAGAAGAGGTATTTGCTGATCTCACCAGAGATGATTTAATTGAAAGCTTATCTGATATGTGCGAAAACTATAGTAAGATCAGACTCAAATACAAGAAGCTGCAAAGCAGTCTTGCATCTGAGAATGGTCAGCTGAAATCAGAAATTGCTGAGCTGAAAGAAAATAATTTTCAAATTAAAATTGAATTGGAAAAAGATCAACAAAAATATGAAACATATACTACTTCTAGCTCTAAAAATATTTTAAAAGAGTATGACCATAGTTTTCAAAGGTTCCTGTCCAGAAGCATAAGCAAAAGCAAAATGGCTTCTATGATCTATGGTGTGAGCAGGAACAACAGAAAAGGGATTGGATATGAATCATTTTCTGGGAAGGAATCAAATCCAAAACCTGTTGATAAGTTAATTATCAATTATACTCCTCTGTATTCTCATTTTAAATTTGGTCACTCACATGTGTCATACCCTAAATTTGCCCATACTTTTTTTTGAGGCATTGGTACAAACCATCAGAGGATTGTCAAGAAATTTTAAGATTTATCATTGGTAAAGGCTTGTTGAGTACCTCAGAGGTCATTATGGAGTGGGAATGGTTACTCAATCCTTCTGCACATTGCCTAGGCAAAAAGGGTGAATTAGGGTTTCGTATAGTAAAATTGAGGTTTCGACGGTTTAATCAGCCATTGGGTTGGATTGATTCTCCAAGAAAAAAATATCCATATCATCAAAGATACTCCGTTGGGTCAAGTATGAATCCAATTTGAAGTTGTCACCCAAAGATTAAAGGCAGTGCAGTTCAGGATTCCCGATTAGGGTTTATAATTAGGAAAAGTCAACTATAGTTTGACTTTTGATTTAAAAGATGTTCCAAGGATGTAATTATGGTCCATAAAGCTCATATGTCTTAGTGAAGTCCACTCGAGAAGTTTCAAGGCCTCAGAAGACCCAGAACGTTAACAATCGACTCGGTAGTCATCGATCGATCGTTTCGTTGACCAAAAAGTCAACTCTTTAACCATAAGAAATTTGACCTCAAAGTGTGAAGCAAAAATTTTCCTAATGACATATTACACCTATCTATGGAGTTTCATGACCATTGGATCAAGGATGGAGGAGTAATCAAGAAAATCGGGAATTAGGGTTTTGAAAGGGGCAAGACCATAATTTCTTAACCACACATCCAATTGAGTTGGTTCAAAGCTTGTTGGAAAGGTCTTGACAAATCCTACAAAAGTCTCACAGAGGTCCATGTGCAAAAAATGAGTAGATTGGAAGTTATGATCAAAATCATTACAAGAGGGGAAAACACTTAGAAAATTTCTAAGTTTTCTGGCCTTGCAAATCATGTTTTCAGCCAACTTTGAAGGGAATTTTGACCTAGTTCCACTTGGAATCTGAGGATCATGAAAACTTGAAAGTTTTAGATCTCCATGAGGGCTTTCCAAAAAGTACTAGAACTCCTCAATGACCCTTATGAGTTGAGAGTTATGAATCCAGAAAGTTGGGGTCTCCACACTTGAGTGCACCATTTCCACTTTTTCACAAATTCACTTTTCAGCCACAAGGATCATTCTCAACCATTGGATCATGTCTTAATATGATATTTAGAGAAGATGATGGTTAGAAAATGCATAAAGAATGAGATTTCAAGAATTTTGCAAGGTGGCAAGCAAGTGGACATTATTTTATTCAAGAAAAACAAAGAGGAAAGAGAAACTTTATGAGGAAAGTCTTGCAGCTGCAGTGCCCTACACTCTATACTCACTTCAATCACCTCATGCCTTTCATTTCACTTGATTTTTTTGACCTGCATTGAGCCAAGAAGCTGATATGCTCAGCTGCCATACCATCTTGGATATATTTTTTTTCCAAAATCTCCCTCCAAAGGCAAAAAACCAAATCTGCCCCAATGCCACTCTTGGCCTATAAATAGAGGCTTCATCACTTTGAATTTTTCACACCAGAGCACTCTAAACCCCAGAGAAAACACAACTCTCATCCTCTTTCCCTATTTGCTTGAAAGTAAAGAAATCTTCCAAAACCACCAAAAAACTTCCTTGTGCAAGTTTCATACCAACAACCCTTTTAACCATAGAATAACCTCAAAAATCATCCACACAAACTCAAAATCATGTTTAGAAGGTGTTAAAACCATTAAACCAGTCAAAAACACCATAACCCAAAAAGTCAACTTCCCACACCATGAACATTGACTTTTCTGCATAAGATGATGAAACACACTGCCTAGACCAGTTCTAAACTCTTTAACACTTTGAAAACCACATATTTATGTTGTAACAACTGGCCCAGTCATTAAAAACTAGCTGAAACACCACTTGTTAGAACTGTCATAAAAAATCACCTTTTGCTTCAAAAAGAAGGAATTTGCAAGCTTGCTCAGGGGGAAGGAATTCTTGCCTTTTTGCTGCTAGCTTGTTGTGAGGGATCTACTAGAGGTATGTAGTCCTAAACACACTCATTATGCATCATGTGTTGAATGATTTTTTTGGTGAATATGTTTATGCATTATCATGTTAAATTGGTTTGATAATCACGCTTTCAAGTATATGTGATATCCATCATGTGCATTTTCTGTTTAGAATGCTAGTAGGATATACATTTGGCTCTATGCAGTTGTGATGTTAAGTACTTTGATTTCAACATTGTTATGATGAAATAACCACCAACTGTTTTGAAAACTGTTAGCATAAAGAGGTCTAGTCTAGTTTGTTTGATCTTGAACATTGTTATGTTTGGAGGTTGTCACTTTGGAGTTGCAACTTCCATAAGGCTTTGGTGTGATTGTGTGGCTTTGTGCTGACCAAGACTGTCACCATCATTTGTAAAATTTACAACTGTTATGGTGAACTATTTTTATTAATATGGATCTGTCTAGCTTTTGTGGTTTACATTATGGTCTGTCTTAAAGTTTTTGTTTTAGGCCTACAGTTTGATGGTTGGCAGTGGTTGTGTCCAACATGTTGTTTTTGCCTCTGTCTAGATGTTTGCAAATATGTTGTTGAAGGCATTATGTGGAATTGGTGTGTGCATTGTCATGCTAAGTTTGGTATTTGCTTATGTTTCAAGCAAGATGAGTTGATCATTGTTATGGTTCATGAACCACTGTGCCATAATCCCACTTTCTAGTCATGTCAAGTATTTGATCCTGTTGCTGTTATGTTGATTAAGTATTTGGTTTGAACTTGTTGCCTAGAAATCACTTTTGTAAGGACATAATACCTTGAATCCATTTAGGACTGCTCTTAGAGACTAAGTTTGTTAGCTGTGCTTGTCTACTACCAGTTTCATTTCACATGATAAGAGGATTTGTTTACTGTTGTGATTGCCATCTAAGGGGATTTAGGGAGAAATGATTTTGTTAAACTATTCTTTTTGCTCTCATGACTGTGCATTTCATGGTGAAACCAATTTAAGTTGGTCTGTTGGTGCTAAGCATGTGTGTGCATTCTGTTCACAATGTAAGCATGTGGTTGATTCTTTTTTCTTAATAGAACCTCTTCAATTTTGTTCTTGCATTGAGAGATTTCTTAAGTTTTTGCTCTTTGAGTTGCTGCCAGAATGGTATTTGGAAGTCATCAATGTGCACTGATTGAAGTACCAAAGCATCTTGACTATCATGTTCTGAATGTTGTTAGCTTCTGATCCATGAACTCATTGTTTCATTGTGGACTGTTTTGAAGTTGGTTAGGGACATACCATATCTTTTGTTATTTAACTGGTATGTGTTGGTTTAGCATGGGAATTGTTGACTGTTATTGGAAACTTTAGCTTAGGCCAGGATCTGCTCATTTACTACATGTTCTAGTTAGAATGTGCAAGTACAGTTTGGAATATACAGTGCACTGTTGGTCCATTTGTTTTTTAAATGTGTTTTGGTTCTGTCAAGCCATTTCCAAGTTTTAATGTGCCAACTCCTTTGAATTATAAACATTGCTATTTAGCTGTCAGTCAGGTCACATTGTATTTTTGTTATAACCTCTTGTGAGATGATTCATTTGGATGCTGCTGAAGCATATGGTGATTAACATTGTCAAGCTTGTGTGCCTTGCTGCCAAAACCTTGTTTTCATACCCAAACTTGTTAGTGAAATGGCAGCTGCCTCATCATGTAGGTTTTTTGATTAGTTTGAGTGAATTGGACATTGTATTGTTCAGATTTACAGTTGTGCTGTCATTTTATTTTGAGGCTTGGGCTTGGTCAATTCATTACAATTGCTGCTAGACTGTCATTAGGGTTTGTGTGTGGGATTTGTTGCTTTTGGGAATGTGGATGTGTGATACATGGTGCATTTAGGAATTGGCATTATCATGTTGGTTGCTGCCAGGTTTTAGAAGTTAAGTGGTATTGGTTAGTGCTTTAAATTACTTTTGGTTTTGGAACAGAATTGAGGTACTAAGTAAGGACTGTCATGAACCTGTTTTGAATCCTTGGAGTTTTAGACTTTGTTGACATATGATGGTGATACTGGATCTGGCTAGCTTGCATATGATGTGATTTTGATGACTGTCTTCTTTGAAGGCTACTGCTAGCTATGTGTGTGAGTGAATCTGAGTATCCATGCTACCTTACCATGGATTTCTGTTTGAGGTGCCATAAGCCTGAGTTAGGATGTTAGGATTTCAGTAGGGTTCTTTGCTTGTTTGAGCTTATAAAGGGAAGTGTCATCATGTGTGTCTAAGTGGAATTCAAGCCAGGATTTCATGTTCAAGATCTTTATTGAGGAGTTCATTTTTCACTGCTGTTTAAACCTATCTATCATTACCAAAACATGTTTTGAATCAATAGCTTGCTGTAACACGGTGGGAGAACTGACTTTAAACAATGTTGCGGATAGCAAGAGTCGCCACCGACTTTTATTTTATCCATAAGGAAAGGTTATAAAAGAACAGGAAAGACCTTAGAGAATATTTTGGGTCCGGGGGGTAGGTTATGAAAAGGGAAGGTGTTAGCACCCTTTTCATCCATGGTTATCCATGGGCTCTTAGGTACTTAAGCTCACTTTTGAATTGTTTTGAAAGTGTAGTGTGTGAATAGCAAAAAAATTTCAGAATAGTTTAATAATAATCCGTGTATGGATGTGAAAAAAACTTGTTTGAAAATTTTGTTGGAAATTTGTTTAAGTGCGAAACAGTTTTGAAGTGAGCAAGCACCTAGGAGTAACCTACCCTAATGTTTAAAGGTCTTTCTTATTCTTTATCCTTTCCTTAGTAAGACTATCCCTACTATAATGGAGTAGGTAGCCCTTACTTTGGATGTTAAGGGACATGTGAGGGACAATTTGACTTTGAAGGCCATTGTGGGATGTAATAAGCACATATAAGGGACCATCATCATTTTTCGAAAGGGACTCGATTCGTAAAGGCAACCATAAGGGACTTTGATGATTTTTCTATTTGAGGGACTTGCTTTATACACCCCACTTAACCATTATTCGTAGGCAACTTGAGGGATATCCTTAGGAAGTGAGACGGCGATTAAAATCGACTTACGTGTGTGACGCGTTTATTTTAATTATCTTTATTTAAAAGTGATCTAAATTTATTTTAATATTACATACATGTTGTTACACTCCCTAATTACTAACCATAATAATAATTAAATAATTAAACAACTTTACATCCAAGAAACAATTACAAAATAATAAGCAAAATAATTAAATAAAATATAAATAAGCAATAATAAATAATAAAGGGGGTTAATTCTAAGTTTACTCGGCAAGACATCGCATCTTGTGCCTACGTATCCTTACGGGAGCGGAATCAGAGTAATCGTAGTTCCCCTCAATAGGGAGGTTAGAAACTTCTTGACTGTGGTCAAGGTCTCAAGGGGAATAAACGCATCTTAAGGACACGCTTACGTGGAGTGTAGAAACTCCAAATCTCTACGTTGAAATGTTAAGTTGTAATTAGGGTTAAATTAGGGATTCCACGGCGGGAAACCCTAAAATGAGCGCGGCGGCTCTTTGACCTAATGCTAAGGGTAAAATTGTAATTTTGCCTGCGGCGAGGCATTTGTGAAAATTAGGGTTTGTAGTTTGTAGTTTTGAGGATTTGAAATTGAATGTGTGAAGTTTTACGGACTATTGGCGCGGCGGCCAAACAGTTAGACCTAACCTTCGGATGTGTGCAATGTGACAGAAATAATAGTAAACACGTGAGATAATTGAATCATGCAAACAGAGAGATAATGTCATAATTTAAACCATGCAAGCAGAAATTTAAAGGCAGAATTTAAAGAGCGATTGTTAAGTTCGCGAGGTTACATGAGAGGAGCAGATACAATATGATAATGAAATTTGAATTGAACAATAATAAAATAAAATAAATAACGGTTCTAGTTATTATTTTAAAAAAAAGATTTTAGTTATTATTTTAAATTTATCTAAAAAAAAGTTTTTCTTAAAAATAATAGGTTTTCATATTAATTTGGAAAAGATGTTAATGTTATTTATTTTAAAAAACAGATTTTTATATTATAACAAATTTTAATAAATTAATGAATAACAATAATAATAATAATGGTAATAATAATGATAATAATGATAATAATAATAAATAATGATAATAATAATAATAATAATAATAATAATAATAATAATAATAATAATAATAATAATAATAATAATAATAATAATAAAGCAATAATGAATTTTAAATGTGCCAAATAACCCAACAATGTTGCTAACGCAGAAATGCGCTCATCGCAACCAGATCTAAATCGGACGAAACAAAATTTATCGCAAAGAAAAAGAAATTAAGCAAAAAATAGTATTATTGCTCACACAAAAATGCGATCATCGCAACCAGATCGAACTAACACAAATGTCACACGTCATGCACACAAATGTGCAAACATCGTATCGACATAATTCGATCAAAAATCTTATATATATAAACTCTAACAATTTAAAAATTATATATATATAAACGTAACAGTAATAGATAAAGAAAAAGAAATAACGGTAATAGATGAAGAAAAAGAAATAACGGTAAAAGATGAAGAAAAAGAAATAACGGTAAAAGATGAAGAAAAAGAAACAACAGTAATAGATGAAGGAAAAGAAATAACGGTAAACGATGAAGAAAAAGAAACAATAGTAATGGATGAAGAAGAAAACTAAATAACGGCAAACGGCACTCACTCCTCTTAGGTTTTTTTTTATTCTCTCTTATTACCTGCGGATTTTGCAACGTTTTCTCCTACGAATATTGTTACGAGTTCTTCCACCCTGCGAAACACAAACTTCATCCAAACGGCAAAATTTCACAAAATTGATTGCACCATTGTATTGCTACTGAGTTTTTCAATCGTCCTATGTTTTTCAAATCCATTTATCATTTGAAAATCGTGAAACCCTAAAGAGGGCCGAAAACCCTAATCATGGTGAATTCTTGTTCCTGCAATGAAAATCCAATTGAGCCACCCAGAATCGTTCTAGAGTTCATTCTTGCAATGCTCTGAATTTGAGAACCCGAATATGACTTTTTGAAAGATTTTTGTGCTTTTGATCTTACCTTTAGGCTGCTGCAAATTCCTGTCTAGGGTTATGTTTGTGCTTAGTATATATGTGTGATGGATTTAGGTCAGAATCATTGATGTGTTGTGTGGATATTTGATCCCAAAAAATATTCAAAAAGATCATTGTATAAATTTCAAATATTTGATCATGAGTGCTTGCTATTTTGGGAGAGATCACATGATTTCCTTCTCATTCTAATTCAATCAATGATTATGAATTTCTAGAAACAAAATCTTCACCCAAAAATAGATTTTTATATTTTTTATTTATTTAAAATGATTTTTATGAATTAAATCAATAATAAATAAATAAAAAATAATAATTTGGGAGAGATCACATGATTTCCTTCTCATTCTAATTCAATCAATGATTATGAATTTCTAGAAACAAAATCTTCACCCAAAAATAGATTTTTATATTTTTTATTTATTTAAAATGATTTTTATGAATTAAATCAATAATAAATAAATAAAAAATAATAATTTGGGAGAGATCACATGATTTCCTTCTCATTCTAATTCAATTCAATGATTATGAATTTCTAGAAACAAAATCTTCACCCAAAAATAGATTTTTATATTTTTTATTTATTTAAAATGATTTTTATGAATTAAATCAATAATAAATAAATAAAAAATAATAATTTGGGAGAGATCACATGATTTCCTTCTCATTCTAATTCAATCAATGATTATGAATTTCTAGAAACAAAATCTTCACCCAAAAATAGATTTTTATATTTTTTATTTATTTAAAATGATTTTTATGAATTAAATCAATAATAAATAAATAAAAAATAATAATTTGGGAGAGATCACATGATTTCCTTCTCATTCTAATTCAATCAATGATTATGAATTTCTAGAAACAAAATCTTCACCCAAAAATAGATTTTTATATTTTTTATTTATTTAAAATGATTTTTATGAATTAAATCAATAATAAATAAATAAAAAATAATAATTTGGGAGAGATCACGTGATTTCCTTCTCATTCTAATTCAATCAATGATTATGAATTTCTAGAAACAAAATCTTCACCCAAAAATAGATTTTTATATTTTTTATTTATTTAAAATGATTTTTATGAATTAAATCAATAATAAATAAATAAAAAATAATAAAAATGATGAATTTTGGTCAATTGGGTCGTGCACCATGTTATGAGATGGATTGGGTCATAAATTAGGCAGCCCATTTGGAAAGAAATACTTCTAAGCCTCCATTTTCAACATAAACCATCACAAAATTGCCCAACTTTGTAAGGGCACATTTCTCTCAATTTTAAAGGTATGATGGTGTTCTTGGACTTTTTGGAAAGCTTGAAGAGTCCTCTAAACAACCCCATTGGTTTCAGGTCCATATCATTTACCAATCTCAAGTTATGCCCTTTTGAAGTTGTTGACTTTTTGTTGACTTTTGAAATGACCTATAATGTCTTAGATCATATCTTTCAAATGAAGCATTTTTGGGATTAACCTTCAACATCAAAGTTGTAGAGAATTCAATTTCCTTCAAAATGAGCTTTGGATGGAGACTTGGTGATGAAGCATGTGAAAGTTATGGCCGGTCAAAGTTCAGTTGACTTTTACTAAGGAAACCCTAATTTAGAAACTCCTGATTATTGATGATCTGGAATCTCCTTGATGAATCATGATCAGCCCTTGATCAAATGATGAATTTTACTTCATATACTTGATGTTGGCAAAAAATCATGAAGTTTGACTTTGGTTTGACCACAGTTGACCTCAGTTTGACTTTTTAACTGCATTGACTGATTTTGACTTATCTGATCATCTGACTGAGCAAACTTTTGAGAAAAGTCTTGAAACTTGACATGGGGGTTCTTATACACATATAAGATGTTATGAAACTCACTTGAGGTATTGGAAGTCCATTTAGCCTGATTAAAGTCAAAACCCTAGTTATGGATGCCCTGCTTAGGAGGTGCATTGTCTGAGGGAATTGTCAACTTCTTTGACCAATTGTGAACTATGTGAACCTTGTGAATCTTCATAAAATGTCTTGTGACACCCATGGGAAGTATTGTGAAGCTTGTGAACCTTATGAACCTCATGAAGTGACTTTGTAGACCTCATGACCCTCAGGGAAGCTTTGTAATCATTATGGATCTTGTGAACCTTGTGAACCTTCAAGAAGCAACCTATGGACTTCATGAACCTCATGAAAGGTCTTGTAGATGTTGAGAAATTTGGTGAACCTTGTGAACCTTCAAGAAGCAACCTATGGACTTCATGAACCTCATGAAAGGTCTTGTAGATGTTGAGAAATTTGGTGAACCTTGTGAACCTTCAAGAAGCAACCTATGGACTTCATGAACCTCATGAAAGGTATTTGAAAGCACTGTGGGCCTTGTGAACCTTGTGAACCTTCATAAAGTAGCTTGTGGACTTTATGAACTTCATGAAAGGTTATGCAAGTTGTTGGAGAACTTGTGAACCTTGTGAATCTTCTTAGAACACAAAGTCTTGTATTGTGAGGGCAAATTTTGGGGTGCAACAGCTGCCCCTGTTCAATTTTCTGAAACCTGAGGGGTTAGATTGGTATATTTGCCAGTCGTAACCTGGAAGGTTGAAGGGGATTGAACACAAAAGCCCAAAAATTTGCACTCACCAGTGCACTAGAGTGGTACAGATGGCTAGTTGAATATGATTGAGTGGGCTTAAAGATGCCACTAGGGGGGGGAGCAGTTCAAAATATGGGTGTATGATGAAAGCTGTCAGGAGTCTGGAATAATAATGATGTAGCAGCATGTCTTCATGAGGATAGAGCAATCAATAGTGATAACCCTAAAGCAGTCTTGAAGCAATGATATGATTTCAGGAGGATAGAACAATGAATGGCTCTAAAGCAGTCTTGAAATAATAATGTGATATGTCTTCAGGAGGATAGAGCAATCAATAGCTCTAAAGCAGTCTTGAAGTAATGATTTCAGGAGGATAGAGCAATGGATAGCTCTAAAGCAGTCTTGAAATAATAATGTAATTTCAGGAGGATAGAGCAATGGATAACTCTAAAGCAGTCTTGAAATAATTAGATGGCTTCAGGAGGATAGAGCAATGAATAGCTCTAAAGCAGTCTTGAAGTAGTAATATGACCTCATGAGGATAGAGCAATGAATAGCTCTAAAGCAGTCTTGAAGTAATAGGATGATTTCAGGAGGATAGAGCAATCAGTAGCTCTAAAGCAGTCTTGAAGTCATGAGAGGCTATCAGGAGGATAAAATAACCCTGAGGTTACAATAAAGCAGTCCCAAAGTAATAAGAAGCTCATCAGGAGGATAAAGTAACCCTGAGGTTACAATAAAGCAGTCCCAAAGATCATAAGCTTGTTTGTTGGATAATTAACCTGAAAACAAGGTAGCATTCTGTATAACAACATTAGTTTATGCTTTATGTATGCATGTATGACATGATGCACTTAGGTAATGTACTATGGACATATATGTTATGGTATGATGTAAATGATGTATGTATGATATGACACTGCTGGAAGTGTCTGGATATCCTTGTATAACAACTGCTGGCCAAGGAAAATAAATTCCGATTCGTTGTTGAAGAATATATAACCCTCCATCTGCTGGGGATAACAAGGTATAGATAACCTCCCGTTGTTGGGGATAACAAGGTATAGATAACCTCCCGTTGTTGGGGATAGTAGGGTATAGATAACCTTCGTTTTCGTTTGATAGTAGGATAAGTATAACATCCCGTCTTCGTTCATCGTGCCCTTATTGGAAAGTAATTTCCCGTATATCCGTATGAGGATAAAAGAGATGGATATAAATTCCAGGGGAGATTAGACTTTGTGAAAATGGATTAGTCCTACTGATGGTTTGTAACTGTCTTGTAAAGATGAACCGGCGAAGCTTCGTTGAAATCCTTCCCTCGTTCGTCCTTAGTAAATACTATTACTGCATTTTCATGCATTTCTGGTAAACATCAATCATATTAAAAGCATACATGCGTTTCTGGTAAACATCAATCATATTCAAAGGCATACATACATTCAAACACAACCAATGGACGTTTCGCTTATGTAAATAGGGTAAAAGTAAATCTGGATTCAAAAGATGGAATTTATTTATATCAAAAGTGACCCATACACGGGTAAGTTTGTACAAGGAGACATAAACCCTAGTAAGAGAATTTTGTCATGAAGTTTTACAAAAAGAATCAGCTATGTGGGAAATAATCCTATTGAGTTTCAATTCTACTATTGCCACTCAAGTATCTCATCTTCTTGCTGTTGAGACGGAAACGATTGGATTGAGCTTTATCTGTTTGAGCTTGAGTAAGTAGTACAACTGGTTGCAGTTTCATGAGTGATCCAAACGAGACATAGTCATACGCTTTAATCCCTAACTTTTGCCTGGATTGCCCTTTCAGGTTTTCAATCCACCGGGATACCCTTTTTTGCCCAAGCCGCCTTTTCAGGTTTTCGACTTGCCGGGTGTACATCTTTTTATATATATATCCCTAATTTTTGCCCAAACCCTTTTGGTTTGCCGGGGTGCCCTTATTTTTGCCTAGGCCTGTCAACCTAGCGGGTCTCTTTTTATGCGTAGTATTTTTTAACTATGTCTGCATTTACAGGTTGTGGGAAGTCTTCACCATCCATTGTAGTCAGTATCATGGCACCTCCTGAGAACACTGTCTTGACTACAAATGGTCCCTCATATGTTGGAGTCCACTTGCCCCTTCAGTGTCAATCTCATTGCAGTATGCAGGCTTCTCAAATCTATCAATGGTAATCTTGGGAGCTTCATCATCCCAGCTTATCTCAAACATAGATGCCATGGTGGCCAATGCGTCTGCCAACTGATTCTCTCTTCGTGGAATATGTCCAAAAGTAATCTCTTTGAAATGTGGGATCAAAGACAACACATGTTCTCTGTAAGGAATGAGATTATCATGCTTTGTATCCCAATCTCCTTTAATCTGACTTACTACCAGAGCTGAATTTCCATACACCTCAAGGAACTGAATCTTCATATCAATAGCAACTTGCATACCCATGATACATGCCTCATACTCAGCCATGTTATTGGTACAATAGAAACAAAGTCTGGCAGTAATCGGGGTATGACAACCTTCAGGGGAACTAATCACAACACCATCACCATTACCATGTGCATTGGAGGCACCATCAAAAACCATAGTCCATCGGGATCCTTGTTCAGGTCTGTCATATTGTCCAGGTTCTTTGGTAACAGACATAATGTCTTCATCAGGGAACTCAAAATTCATTGACTGGTAATCATCTACTGCTTGATGAGCCAAATGATCAGCAACAACACTCCCCTTAATGGCCTTCTGAGTAGTATACTGTATATCATATTCCGTCAAGATCATTTGCCATCTTGCAATTCTTCCGGAAAGAGCAGGTTTCTCAAATATGTACTTGATTGGATCCATCTTCGAAATCAACAAGGTAGTATGGGTCAACATATACTGTCTTAGTCGGCGAGCAGCCCATGCCAAAGCGCAGCAAGTTTTCTCAAGCAGTGAGTATCTTGTTTCACAGTCGGTAAACTTTTTGCTAAGGTAGTATATTGCCTGCTCTTTTCGACCAGACTCGTCATGTTGCCCCAATACACACCCCATTGAGTTGTCTAATACTGTTAAATACATAATCAAGGGTCTTCCATCAACTGGTGGCATTAAAATTGGAGGTTCTAGCAAATATCTCTTGATTTCATCAAAGGCAGTCTGGCACTCATCATTCCATTCCATCACCTGATCTTTCTTCAACAACTTGAAGATTGGCTCACAGATGGTAGTTAATTGGGAAATAAATCTTGCAATGTAGTTCAATCGTCCCAAGAAACCTCTAACCTCCTTCTCAGTACGGGGAGCTGGCATCTCTCGTATAGCTTTCACTTTTGCAGGATCCACTTCAATACCTTTTCCACTGACAATGAAACCCAGGAGCTTTCCAGATCTAACTCCAAAAGTACACTTGTTTGGGTTTAATCTCAACCTGTATTTCTTCAACCTCTCAAACAACTTGTGCAGATGATCAAGATGTTGTTCTTCATTCTGAGACCTGGCTATCATATCATCCACATATACCTCTATCTCATGATGAATCATATCATGAAACAAAGCCACCATAGCACGCTGATATGTTGCCCCTGCATTCTTCAAACCAAATGGCATTACCTTATAGCAAAAGGTGCCCCACTGTGTCACAAATGTAGTCTTCTCCATATCTTCAGGTGCCATCTTGATTTGATTGTAACCAGAGAAACCATCCATAAAAGAGAATACCTTATGCTGAGCAGTGTTGTCTACCAGAATATCAATATGAGGAAGTGGAAAGTCATCTTTAGGGCTAGCCTTGTTCAGATCTCTGTAGTCTACACACATACGTACCTTACCATCTTTCTTAGGAACTGGTACCACATTTGCAACCCACTGAGGATAAGAAGTTACGGCCAAGAACCCTGCATTGAACTGTTTCATTACCTCTGCTTTGATCTTTTCTAACATTTCAGGACGCATACGACGAACCTTCTGCTTCTTTGGACGACAATCTTCTTTCACTGGCAAACGGTGAACCACAATGTCTGTATCCAACCCTGGCATATCTTCATAAGACCAAGCAAAGATCTCCACATAGTCACGTAGCATCTGAATCAACCTGCTCTTGACACTGTCCTCTGAATCAGCCCCTATGTTGACCTCTTTTCTGTTTTCTTCAGTTCCCAGATTCACAACTTCGACTGGCTCTTCATGTGGCTGTATAGCTTTCTCTTCTTGTTGTAACAACCTAGCAAGCTCTACAGGTATTTCACAATCGTCCTCGTTTCCGTCTTCAGTTTGATAGATCGGATTCTCGAAATTGTAATTGGCAATAGTAGAACTGTTATCAACTGGATCCAGAGTGGATGAGGATCTGCATTTTAGTGACGTGGGTGTGTGTAAGAACACATAGCTGATAAAGCAAAAATAAAAGAAAAAGAAAGACAAGGAACACAATATTTACGAAAACGAGACGTCCACTGATTTTATTGAATGAAGTATGCAAATGAAATGACAACCCGTAACAAGCACACCATTGTGCCCCGGGTAAGGCACATGGCTTGAAAGTTTTAATTGTTCCAGAAATTATAAATTTAAAAACATAACACAGTAATAGTATTTACTCCTGACTAAAGGAGATAGGGATAACATCTTCAGCTGTCCAATTATTGAGTCCATCACCCACAGTAGGAAAAATCCATGCCTCCAAGTTGTAGTCTTCATCTTGATCTCCCACAGCATTGATAACCCCTTGATTGGTGATACGAACAGCACGAGCACGACGAACAGCCTTCTGGGACTCTGCAGTGAAACCCAAACCAAACTTGTCAGACTTGTATGGCATATCAGGAAGCTGACCCCAAATAGTACAACCACCTTCTTCCACCACAGCTTTTGCATCATTGAGGGAGGCCATTGCCATTGTTGGAGGGTTTCTGATGACCACAGGAACCTTCTTCACAGCAGGAGGAGTCACACAATCCTTAACAGCCCAGGGAACCACTTCAAATGACTGACATGGAGTTTCAATGTATTCACCTTCTACTTCCAGATACTTGAAAGTGTTTACATGGCTGACAAAGTATTCTTCCTCTCCAAAGACAGTAACAACTTTTCCATTCACCGGATATCTCAACTTTTGATGTAATGTGGAGGTCACAGCACCTGCCCCATGGATCCAGGGACGACCAAGCAGACATGAGTACGAAGGACGAATATCCATCACATAGAATGTAGCGGTAAACACCTGAGAGCCAACCTTGATTGGAAGATCAATTTCCCCATGCACTACTCTTCTAGAACCATCAAAAGCCTTTACCACAATATTACTGGGCTTCAATACCGTATCTTCAGGACTCAGCTTGTTCAGGACTTCCTTAGGCAACACATTCAGAGAGGAACCATTGTCTATCAGCACATGAGACAGGGTAGTGCCCCTGCATTCAATTGAAATATGCAAGGCCCTGTTATGATCCCTCTTGGCAGGGGTCAAGTCAGCATCAGAAAATCCTAACCCGTTGTCATAGGTCAGGTGAGCGACACAATTCTCAAACTGGTCCACAGAAATTGCACTGGGTACATGAGCCATCTTTAGAAACTTGATCAATGACTTGGCATGAGCCTCAGAACATAATAACAGGGAGAGCATAGAAATCTTTGAGGGAGTATGCCCCAGCTGATCAACAATATCATAATCACTCTTGCGAATGATTTTCAATACTTCTTCCATCTGCTTAGAGAGGTCATCAGCAGCTGGCACATCAGTAGATACAGGCTCAATAACAGGACCCTTGCCCCGAGCATCAGTGGTGGAAGTAACAGCAGGAGTAACTGCACTCTTAGAAGCAACTGGAGGAGAGAAGACTCTTCCACTACGAGTGATCTTGCTAGGTCCAGCAATATTATCAATGTCAACAGGCATATCAGGTAAAGGCTCCTGCTTGACACCATGGATGTAAACATCAGACCCATAGTGCCAAGGCACAGCTTTGTCAGATGTATAAGGAATAGGACCAGGAGTGGTAATGATCAGAGGAGCTACTCTGGCTTCAGCAACAACTTTCACAGGACCTTCAGCAGTAATCTTGATTGGGCCCTGATGAGTGATTTTAATGGGACCCTTTGAAGTGATTCTTAGTGGTACTTTGTCAACCATGTCAACCTCTTCAATCTTCTTACCCTGAGTCAGATGATCCACCATACTTTCTACAGATGCTGGTCTTCTTTCAAACACTATAGTATATTTATCCATGAGACGTTGAATCCCATCTCTCAAAATGAAGCAACTATCCGGCTTATAGGTACAATATAGACAATCTTCATGACAACCTAGAAAGATCCCAGCTTGTACTAACCTCTTTTTGATAACAGACAATGGTGTGCTCAACTCCATAACTGAATAGACATGCAGATCTTCATCAATATCTTCATCAATGGCGTTGACAGTCTTCTCGTGATTTGGCATTGGAGCTGTAATCACATTTGGAGTACCTGGTGGATCAAACTCAATTTCTCCAGCATCAATCATATCCTGAATTTTGTTCTTCAAGACCCAGCAGTTATTAGTATCATGTCCTGGACAGTTTGAATGATATGCACATCGTGCATTGGGATTGTACTTGGGAGAGGTAACATTGGGATTCTGAGGGGCCTCCCTCAGGGTAATAAGTTCAGCTTTCAACAAGTGTTGCAATGCCTGAGCCATTGACATGTTGATCTTCGTGAACTGTCTTCTAGCCCTCTGTTGGTTGCCTTGAGGCTGCTCTGTTGTTGCAGGAGTTGGATTTGAAATATGAACTGCACTAACAGACTGATGCCTTCTGTTACGATCAGGCTGACCATACACAGCATTAGATTCTTTCTTCCCAGTGGGAGGCTTCTTTGCAGCACCTGATGAAGAAGTGCCCACTTGGATCTTACCACTCTTGATACCATTCTCTACTCGCTCTCCTGTCATGATCAACTCAGTGAAGCCAGATGATGAGCTTCCAATGAGATGACTGTAAAACGGACCATTCAGCGTACACATGAACATATCAACCAACTCCCTGTCAGTCAAAGGGGGTTGAACTCTTCCAGCTAAGTCTCTCCACTTCTGAGCATACTCCTTAAAGCTTTCTTTGGCACCCATAGACATGCTTTGAAGCTGCATGCGAGTGGGGGCTAAGTCAGCATTGTATTGATACTGCTTGTAGAAAGCTTCAGCAAGGTCATTCCAATCTCTGATGTTGACACTCTCCAACTGATAATACCACTCTAGCTGAGCTCCAGATAAACTCTCTTGAAAGAAATGGATCCACAACTTTTTATCAGCAGTGTGGGGTTGCATTCTTCTGACATAAGACCTCAGATGCAATTTGGGACAAGAGACCCCATCATAGACAACAAATGTAGGAACTTTGAACCCAATGGGTATGACCACCCCAGATATCAAGCTCAAATCCTCAAAATCCAGCCCAGATGATTTCTGTAATTCCATAGCATCCATTCTATCCACCAGCATCTTGAATTTGTCTTCGTTAGGCTCATGGTAGTAGTTAGCCTCAGAATCAGAGTCCCCCATAGTGTTGTGGAGACTGCCTCTCTCCTGCTCAGATTCTTCAGATTCATAGTCTTCAACCTGTTCCTTGGTCTTGTCAGGACCTTTGAACCTTCTTCCCATGTTGAGCAGCCCAGCAGACCTTCTAGCCTTCTTAGTCTTCTTGGCCAGCAGTGTCTTCAATTCATCCTGCCCCTTGGATAGGTTCAGGATCAGCTCTTGGAACTGTGCATTCTGTGCCTGGAGATCCTTAACTGATTGTTCAAGAGCCATTGCTGAAATAACAGCGAGAAGATGAGAAACCTGTGCACAATTATAAACCTGTGATGCAATGATATGGGAATGCATATGCAATGTTTTCAAGGACCGCAGGATTTAAATTTGCTTAAACAATCAAGAAAGTAACTTTTTATTAGTAATAACTTGTTTTGCCTTTTAGGCTTACAAAAAATGAAAACAAAATAAGTACAAAAGATGGGGTTTTAAGTCTCCCATGGACGTTTCCTCTTTGTGTTGAGGTATGAGTTGAGGTTTCGTTCCTCATGAAGTAGCTTTGTTAGCTCTAGGATCCTTGCTTGGCTTGCTTTGTAATGAGCCTCGAAAGTATCCCTTTGCTCTTTCAGTTGGATCCATGATCTCTGCAAGTCTTCCATATCAGTAGGCATGTCTGGGTGAAGGATGGTATAAGCTGTGTCTCCTTCAGCAACAGGTTCCATGGTAACTGGTAGGATGGCAGGATATGGCATCATGAGTGTCTGAGCACGAAATCGTACCCATCTGAGATAAGCCTCCATAGGAATGGTGTACTTAGGCTCCAGTGTCTTGCTGTCAATCCTGTTTACCTTTCCCCAAGCTCGTATGAATCTCTGACGGTAACCCTGAAGATCGTTGTCGTAATCAAACACAATGCTCTGAATCAACATGTCATGTGGACCATCGCTCCGGGCGTAACCAAACTGTCGTAAAGCTAGAGATGGGTTGTAGGTGATGCCTCCTCTTATGCCTAGAAGTGGCACATTGGGAAACTCCCCACAACGGTCAATGATGGTGACATTCTCCATAGATCTGGAGCACCAATGGATGTCTGAGTGAGAAAGTGACATGATCCTCTTGGACCATCTGAACCCTTGCTCATTCTTCATTACTGAGCGAGGAAGGTGAGAAATAAACCACCTAGAAAGTAAAGGTATGCAGCACATCAAAGTTCCTCTTGCCCTTGTAGTACGGGTGTGAAGAGAATGTAGGATGTCTCCAAGTAAGGTAGGCACTGGATTGTGACTCAGGAATATGTTGATGGCATGAACGTCTATGAACTGATCAGGATTGGGGAACAACACTAAGCCATAAATCAATAAGGCTAAGATCTCCTCACAAGCATCGTAGCTCATAGCCTTCAAGAACATTTGAGCTTTATCCACTAATACCTTGGCAAGAATACCTTTAACTCCACTCCTCGTCTCTAGAACAATGTCAGACTTCTTCAGATGTAGAGCTGCAGCAATAACTTCTGGTTTAAGCTCCTTCTCTAAGCCTGTGAATGGCTCCTGATCAAGAACAGGTATACCCAGAAGTTTAGAGAACTCCTCCATGGTTGGAACCAGCTGATAATCAGGAAATGTAAAGCAATGGTGCTTAGGGTCAAAGAACTGAAACAGCACACTCATCATGTCTTCACTGAATCCTGAAGTAACTAGATCCAATAAGTGACCATGTCTCTTGTTGAACTGGGAATAATCAGGCACTAGGGAAACCAACTCCTTGAGCTTAGCAGGTATCCCTACAAAGTTGATCCTGATGGTGTTTCTACGAGCAGAAGCCATGACCTGCAACAAAGAACAAAGATAAATCCTTTGGTCCTTGAAATGGTTAGGGAAAATGATATGCTTATGATGCATGATGATGTCATGATGTCATGCTCAATCACAAACATGTGGCACACACAAACAAGTCACACCATAGCCCTAGGTTTAAAGGCTTGCATGAGGTTCAAAGGCAAGTACCCTCCCCTGAAGTTAGATGGTTCATCCTGTCCTACAAAAGTAACCAGGTTCTAAGGGATCTCAATATCATTGATCCTTCACAAGGGTGGTTGTTCAGAAGGCAACTTACTTGCCAACCAAAACCCTCCAAGTTTAAGATCTCAATGAGCGTAGTATCGAGTGTCAACCAACTTCAGTCTGCACCAAAGCCGGTTACCTCACTACTTTCTAAAGGCCAAGATGAGTTAACTAGGGTTCTAAAAGTCAGTTAGTGCATTGACAACATATGGCAGCCTCAATATTATCCTCAACTTGACTTAAGGAATATAAGCACCAACCAAGAAGTCGCACTAACTATGGCCACCAGATCAACCGTATCGATATACGTCGTACAGTTTCCTTGGTCTATTGCCATTTACCTAAGGTACACTAGATCCGGGTTAGGACCTTTCACACATAAGAGCACCCCAACAATATAATAATAAAGCAAACAAGGCAAACAATTTAAAGTGATCTTAATTCCTAAGGGTACCCCTCTTAAATAGATCCCCAGCAGAGTCGCCAGTTCTGTAACACGGTGGGAGAACTGACTTTAAACAATGTTGCGGATAGCAAGAGTCGCCACCGACTTTTATTTTATCCATAAGGAAAGGTTATAAAAGAACAGGAAAGACCTTAGAGAATATTTTGGGTCCGGGGGGTAGGTTATGAAAAGGGAAGGTGTTAGCACCCTTTTCATCCATGGTTATCCATGGGCTCTTAGGTACTTAAGCTCACTTTTGAATTGTTTTGAAAGTGTAGTGTGTGAATAGCAAAAAAATTTCAGAATAGTTTAATAATAATCCGTGTATGGATGTGAAAAAAACTTGTTTGAAAATTTTGTTGGAAATTTGTTTAAGTGCGAAACAGTTTTGAAGTGAGCAAGCACCTAGGAGTAACCTACCCTAATGTTTAAAGGTCTTTCTTATTCTTTATCCTTTCCTTAGTAAGACTATCCCTACTATAATGGAGTAGGTAGCCCTTACTTTGGATGTTAAGGGACATGTGAGGGACAATTTGACTTTGAAGGCCATTGTGGGATGTAATAAGCACATATAAGGGACCATCATCATTTTTCGAAAGGGACTCGATTCGTAAAGGCAACCATAAGGGACTTTGATGATTTTTCTATTTGAGGGACTTGCTTTATACACCCCACTTAACCATTATTCGTAGGCAACTTGAGGGATATCCTTAGGAAGTGAGACGGCGATTAAAATCGACTTACGTGTGTGACGCGTTTATTTTAATTATCTTTATTTAAAAGTGATCTAAATTTATTTTAATATTACATACATGTTGTTACACTCCCTAATTACTAACCATAATAATAATTAAATAATTAAACAACTTTACATCCAAGAAACAATTACAAAATAATAAGCAAAATAATTAAATAAAATATAAATAAGCAATAATAAATAATAAAGGGGGTTAATTCTAAGTTTACTCGGCAAGACATCGCATCTTGTGCCTACGTATCCTTACGGGAGCGGAATCAGAGTAATCGTAGTTCCCCTCAATAGGGAGGTTAGAAACTTCTTGACTGTGGTCAAGGTCTCAAGGGGAATAAACGCATCTTAAGGACACGCTTACGTGGAGTGTAGAAACTCCAAATCTCTACGTTGAAATGTTAAGTTGTAATTAGGGTTAAATTAGGGTTTCCACGGCGGGAAACCCTAAAATGAGCGCGGCGGCTCTTTGACCTAATGCTAAGGGTAAAATTGTAATTTTGCCTGCGGCGAGGCATTTGTGAAAATTAGGGTTTGTAGTTTGTAGTTTTGAGGATTTGAAATTGAATGTGTGAAGTTTTACGGACTATTGGCGCGGCGGCCAAACAGTTAGACCTAACCTTCGGATGTGTGCAATGTGACAGAAATAATAGTAAACGCGTGAGATAATTGAATCATGCAAACAGAGAGATAATGTCATAATTTAAACCATACAAGCAGAAATTTAAAGGCAGAATTTAAAGAGCGATTGTTAAGTTCGCGAGGTTACATGAGAGGAGCAGATACAATATGATAATGAAATTTGAATTGAACAATAATAAAATAAAATAAATAACGGTTCTAGTTATTATTTTAAAAAAAAGATTTTAGTTATTATTTTAAATTTATCTAAAAAAAAGTTTTTCTTAAAAATAATAGGTTTTCATATTAATTTGGAAAAGATGTTAATGTTATTTATTTTAAAAAACAGATTTTTATATTATAACAAATTTTAATAAATTAATGAATAACAATAATAATAATAATGGTAATAATAATGATAATAATGATAATAATAATAAATAATGATAATAATAATAATAATAATAATAATAATAATAATAATAATAATAATAATAAAGCAATAATGAATTTTAAATGTGCCAAATAACCCAACAATGTTGCTAACGCAGAAATGCGCTCATCGCAACCAGATCTAAATCGGACGAAACAAAATTTATCGCAAAGAAAAAGAAATTAAGCAAAAAATAGTATTATTGCTCACACAAAAATGCGATCATCGCAACCAGATCGAACTAACACAAATGTCACACGTCATGCACACAAATGTGCAAACATCGTATCGACATAATTCGATCAAAAATCTTATATATATAAACTCTAACAATTTAAAAATTATATATATATAAACGTAACAGTAATAGATAAAGAAAAAGAAATAACGGTAATAGATGAAGAAAAAGAAATAACGGTAAAAGATGAAGAAAAAGAAATAACGGTAAAAGATGAAGAAAAAGAAACAACAGTAATAGATGAAGGAAAAGAAATAACGATAAACGATGAAGAAAAAGAAACAATAGTAATGGATGAAGAAGAAAACTAAATAACGGCAAACGGCACTCACTCCTCTTAGGTTTTTTTTTTATTCTCTCTTATTACCTGCGGATTTTGCAACGTTTTCTCCTACGAATATTGTTACGAGTTCTTCCACCCTGCGAAACACAAACTTCATCCAAACGGCAAAATTTCACAAAATTGATTGCACCATTGTATTGCTACTGAGTTTTTCAATCGTCCTATGTTTTTCAAATCCATTTATCATTTGAAAATCGTGAAACCCTAAAGAGGGCCGAAAACCCTAATCATGGTGAATTCTTGTTCCTGCAATGAAAATCCAATTGAGCCACCCAGAATCATTCTAGAGTTCATTCTTGCAATGCTCTGAATTTGAGAACCCGAATATGACTTTTTGAAAGATTTTTGTGCTTTTGATCTTACCTTTAGGCTGCTGCAAATTCCTGTCTAGGGTTATGTTTATGCTTAGTATATATGTGTGATGGATTTAGGTCAGAATCATTGATGTGTTGTGTGGATATTTGATCCCAAAAAATATTCAAAAAGATCATTGTATAAATTTCAAATATTTGATCATGAGTGCTTGCTATTTTGGGAGAGATCACATGATTTCCTTCTCATTCTAATTCAATCAATGATTATGAATTTCTAGAAACAAAATCTTCACCCAAAAATAGATTTTTATATTTTTTATTTATTTAAAATGATTTTTATGAATTAAATCAATAATAAATAAATAAAAAATAATAATTTGGGAGAGATCACATGATTTCCTTCTCATTCTAATTCAATCAATGATTATGAATTTCTAGAAACAAAATCTTCACCCAAAAATAGATTTTTATATTTTTTATTTATTTAAAATGATTTTTATGAATTAAATCAATAATAAATAAATAAATAAAAAATAATAATTTGGGAGAGATCACATGATTTCCTTCTCATTCTAATTCAATTCAATGATTATGAATTTCTAGAAACAAAATCTTCACCCAAAAATAGATTTTTATATTTTTTATTTATTTAAAATGATTTTTATGAATTAAATCAATAATAAATAAATAAAAAATAATAATTTGGGAGAGATCACATGATTTCCTTCTCATTCTAATTCAATCAATGATTATGAATTTCTAGAAACAAAATCTTCACCCAAAAATAGATTTTTATATTTTTTATTTATTTAAAATGATTTTTATGAATTAAATCAATAATAAATAAATAAAAAATAATAATTTGGGAGAGATCACATGATTTCCTTCTCATTCTAATTCAATCAATGATTATGAATTTCTAGAAACAAAATCTTCACCCAAAAATAGATTTTTATATTTTTTATTTATTTAAAATGATTTTTATGAATTAAATCAATAATAAATAAATAAAAAATAATAATTTGGGAGAGATCACATGATTTCCTTCTCATTCTAATTCAATCCATGATTATGAATTTCTAGAAACAAAATCTTCACCCAAAAATAGATTTTTATATTTTTTATTTATTTAAAATGATTTTTATGAATTAAATCAATAATAAATAAATAAAAAATAATAAAAATGATGAATTTTGGTCAATTGGGTCGTGCACCATGTTATGAGATGGATTGGGTCATAAATTAGGCAGCCCATTTGGAAAGAAATACTTCTAAGCCTCCATTTTCAACATAAACCATCACAAAATTGCCCAACTTTGCAAGGGCACATTTCTCTCAATTTTAAAGGTATGATGGTGTTCTTGGACTTTTTGGAAAGCTTGAAGAGTCCTCTAAACAACCCCATTGGTTTCAGGTCCATATCATTTACCAATCTCAAGTTATGCCCTTTTGAAGTTGTTGACTTTTTGTTGACTTTTGAAATGACCTATAATGTCTTAGATCATATCTTTCAAATGAAGCATTTTTGGGCTTAACCTTCAACATCAAAGTTGTAGAGAATTCAATTTCCTTCAAAATGAGCTTTGGATGGAGACTTGGTGATGAAGCATGTGAAAGTTATGGCCGGTCAAAGTTCAGTTGACTTTTACTAAGGAAACCCTAATTTAGAAACTCCTGATTATTGATGATCTGGAATCTCCTTGATGAATCATGATCAGCCCTTGATCAAATGATGAATTTTACTTCATATACTTGATGTTGGCAAAAAATCATGAAGTTTGACTTTGGTTTGACCACAGTTGACCTCAGTTTGACTTTTTAACTGCATTGACTGATTTTGACTTATCTGATCATCTGACTGAGCAAACTTTTGAGAAAAGTCTTGAAACTTGACATGGGGGTTCTTATACACATATAAGATGTTATGAAACTCACTTGAGGTATTGGAAGTCCATTTAGCCTGATTAAAGTCAAAACCCTAGTTATGGATGCCCTGCTTAGGAGGTGCATTGTCTGAGGGAATTGTCAACTTCTTTGACCAATTGTGAACTATGTGAACCTTGTGAATCTTCATAAAATGTCTTGTGACACCCATGGGAAGTATTGTGAAGCTTGTGAACCTTATGAACCTCATGAAGTGACTTTGTAGACCTCATGACCCTCAGGGAAGCTTTGTAATCATTATGGATCTTGTGAACCTTGTGAACCTTCAAGAAGCAACCTATGGACTTCATGAACCTCATGAAAGGTCTTGTAGATGTTGAGAAATTTGGTGAACCTTGTGAACCTTCAAGAAGCAACCTATGGACTTCATGAACCTCATGAAAGGTCTTGTAGATGTTGAGAAATTTGGTGAACCTTGTGAACCTTCAAGAAGCAACCTATGGACTTCATGAACCTCATGAAAGGTATTTGAAAGCACTGTGGGCCTTGTGAACCTTGTGAACCTTCATAAAGAAGCTTGTGGACTTTATGAACTTCATGAAAGGTTATGCAAGTTGTTGGAGAACTTGTGAACCTTGTGAATCTTCTTAGAACACAAAGTCTTGTATTGTGAGGGCAAATTTTGGGGTGCAACACTTGCACATGAAGAAATGAGGCTATAGTGTTAAGTTTCAATAGGTTATTTACTGATGTACCTTAATAAAAGTAGGACTGTCATAGGCCTGATCTGCTCTTGAAATTCTAGACTTTTGGCTGACATAGTACCTTGATATTTAGCACAGTTCAGTTCTTGTGGGAGGGGGTTGTTTCCATAGGTCTGCTCAGATTCATTGGCAGTTGAGGTTTCCAACTTTGTATTGACATAAGTGTTGATGTTATGCCTACTGTCCAATTTTTGATGGGAGGTTTATCAATTTGGCTGTCTTCATCAGATTGGCATTCAATCTTGTTGGAGTTCATTTAGTTTTGCTCCATGTCTGGATAAAGGTGGTTGGATTGCAGGGCTTATGTTTTCACTTTGTACGGATGTGGAGCAGGTTGTGTGCTTTGGTGTTTAGGTCAAACCAATTTAGTCTCCCATCAGGACTTTGTTGTAGCTGCTGCTTGATGTAGAACCATATCTTGCTTACACTTTTGAACTAGATTAGCTCTGCATTGCTTTCCCTGTTATTACTGAATCTGCTACTCATGCCATGTTTGGTTTGAGGTTGCTTGACATGTTGGCAACTGTTTAGTTTGATATTTTTGAACCACTAAAAACTTTCACTGAGTCTTGGTCTTGGGATAGCCTATCCATCTTTTGTATGATTTTGTACCAAGTGTTTGTCTTGAAATATTTGTGTTCACATTACATTGAAAGTTTGATTGTTGCTTCTGACTTTTAATCACACTTTACATTGAAAAATTCTGCTCTTCATGAGTTGCTATATTGTAGTAAGAATTCCTCCATAGGCATTGTTTGATATGCCAAACCATACTAGTTGTCAGTTCTATTCTTCATGCTTCTACTTGTGAAAATTGAAAGCTGTCATGGGAATAACCAAGATGAGTATGGTTCTTGGACTCACAACTATGTTGGTAGGACTATTCTACTTTGAGTTTTGTCACTTTCCAATATCCTCAAGAGTTCCACTTTAGAGATCCTTGCACTGTGTGTGTGTGGAGTTCATGATCAGTGGTAGTCTAGATTGATGAATATGGCATTGTAATTTGAATCACTTGCTTTAATTTTGTAAGGATACCAAGCCTATTTCAAATACATTTTCACCAACTTACTACTCACATACCATTTCCTTGTTCTAAGATCCTTTGACTGAATTTCTTGTTAGAACTCATCCAACATCATATTTGAAACTTGCTCAGACCATTACATGACTTTAAATGCATCTGGTTTGATCCTTTGATTTCAAAATGCACTTCAAATTTCTCTCTTGCGTGTTCATTCGAATTTTGTGATGTGTGCATTATTTTAAAACATGGTTGATACCATTGCAATCCTAATCAAAAATCAAGCAAATTAGACTTTTATTTCATCAGATTTGATTGAGTTTTGACAAAGTTATGAAGAAATCGTTTTGGAGATTTTCACTTGTTTTTGCCCAAGGCTTGCCCAAAAACATGCGCATGGAAGGCTTATGTTTTAATGGGGTGGCTTGATACATGGGTGTATCGCCACCCCAGTGGTTAGCGCCTTGCCTTGCCATGCCTTTGTCCTGAGTTCGACCCCCAACAGGGGCGTTTTTGTTGATTTTTGTGATTTTCATTGTTTTCAATATTTTCACTTTCCTCTTCCTTTGATTGTCACACGCGTTCAGTGGTTGGACTGGTGTTATTTTGTGCTTGTAGCCCCAAGGTCATGAGTTCTACCCTTGGTGTAGACATTTCCTTCTTTTTAGCCACTTGTTCATTTTACTCTTTTTATTTTATTTTTCATTTTAGTTATTTCTTATTTTATTTTATTTATTTTAAAATAGATTTAAATATCATAAAAACCAAAAGATCATAGTTTAATATTCTAATGTGCTATTTTATTTTCCATCTTTTTTTATTTTAATTCTCATTTTATTTATATTTTGTTATTTGGGCTTTTTAGCCCATTTTAAAACTATTCAATAAAGAAAAACAAATCTCTCTTTGTATTGAGTTAAAAAGAGAGGATTAAGTATAGACTTCTTTCTCTCCGAGTGTTGAGATACTCACTGTAGTGTGGGTGGTTTTGACACTCGTCTTTCAATACGAATACACTTCAAATATTTTTCTCCTAAAAACCTCGGTCCCGTACCGAGTGCACTTTCAAAATATCTTTAATAAAAGAATCGAATTTCCTTTGTATTGAATTAAAAAGAGAGGATTAAGTGTAGACTTCTTCCTCTTCGAGTGTTGGGACGCTCACTGTAGTGTGGGTGGTTTCGACACTCGTCTTTCAATACGAAGGCGCTTGTACGTTTTCAATCCCTTTTCTCCTAAAAAACTCGGCCCCGTACCTATTGTATTTTCAAAACACTTCCTTAAAGCAATAAATTATCTTTGTATTGAATTAAAAAGAGAGGATTAAGTGTAGACTTCTTCCTCTCTGAGTGTTGGGATGCTCACTATAGTGTGGGTGGTTTCGATACTCGTCTTTCAATACAAAGACGCGACTCTATTCACCACCCCTCATTTCCATAACTTCTCTCCGCAACCTTCTCACCTAAAACCTCGGTCCCGTACCGAGTGATTTTTTCAAACTCTTTTCTTACCAAAAACTTGAATGGTCGTGGAGTGGTTAGGCGTAGGCCTTCTCCTATCCCGAGTGCTGACGTTTACCGTAGGGTTCTCTGTCGCAAAGCACTTACCATTCAAAACCAAAAAAACATCTTTAATAAGAGAATGAAGTTCTCTTTGTATTGAATCAAACAGAGAGGATTGAGTGTAGTCTTCTTCCTCTCCGAGTGTCAGGATATTCACTGTAGTGTGAGTGGTCTTGATACTCTCCTTTCAATATGAAGACGCTACGTTCGCCACACCTTTCATAACAAAAACTTTGAGATAAAGAATTGGGTACTACCCGCAAGGGGTTACTATCCGAGGATCTACCTCACCCCTAAAAAACAATCTCACAAATCAAATGTGACATCTTGCCTCGCATGGCGAAAACCTAATCATTTCAAAAAGGATATGATACATCCGTTCTACCGCAAATAGGAAACGCTTATGACTCCTTACATGCGAGCAACAAAACACCTAAACTGCTAGAATGTGCATGATAGCATCATCCATAAAAAACATTAACAAACCGTATGCCGAACTACAGATGCTCTGATTCTTTACTTCTTGTAAGTAAAGATACGTAGGCACATGGACCACAATCCTTGCCGAGCATACTCCCCTTATATCTGTAGTTCCCCGAACTACGTCGACTCTGATTTTCTCATGTCTATTTAGAATACGTAGGCCTAGGACCGCGAAGTGCTACCGAGTCTGTTCTTTCTCCTTTCATCCCCGTTATCTCCTTTTTCCCTATTTCTAAACCCTTCTCTTTACCCTTAGGAACACTCTTTTAAGCATAATCTTTAAACAAATAAATTCACACATCGACAAGCAAACGGTTCCCATTGAGTACGATGGATGCGAGGGGTGCTAATACCTTCCCCTCGCATAACCGATTTCCGAACCCGTTCTTGGTCGCGAGACCATCTTATCCATTTCTTTCTTAAGGTTTTATCGATATTTCCCTTTCCCCTCATGGGATAAATAAAGTTCGGTGGCGACTCTTCTGTCTTTTCTTTTTCGCCTCCCCGTCATTGCGCGATGCATTTTTCGAGTAGCGACAGCTGGCGACTCTGCTGGGGAATAGCCAAACCTAGTTTGCTTGTCGCATATGTGTTTTATTTTCTTTTGTTATTTGTTTGTGTTATGTTCTTTCTAACCTGTTGGGTTTATTTGGGATTGCTTTGTGAGAATAAAGCTTCCTACCCGAGCTTTCGAGTATACACTAAGTTAGGAGGTGGATTCTTTGTGATTTGTGAGACTTAGGACTCGTGTTGTTGGATCGAATTCCACCGCTCAGATGAGACCCTGTTGGGATGAATATGTCTTATGTGTAGTCGTAATGGCGTTTTTACTTCCGACGTGGGAATCCGTGATTCTGAGGGCCATTTGTAGAACCTTATTCCGAAGGTTACTAAAACACAACTCTGTGTTCATCCTTTGAAAGAATTACCGTCTTACGAGTAGTCGTTCGGATGGGAAACTTTTGAGGGTTAGTGCATGGGACTTTGTTTTAAAGCCTTTTGGGACACCCTCTCTTAAACCAATAGATTGCCCACCCGATAGGAGAGATACTTTTTGTGTTGTTTTGCAGGACCTTTGACTTTGATCTCGCTATTTGTTCTTTTATCATATGCATTTATAAAACATTGCATTACATAGCATTTTTGCATATCAAGGGACTTAAGAGACTATGATTATCTCAGGTATTGGTGTATACAATGACTGATTAGAGAAAGAGAAGCACAAATTCCATCAAGTTCAGAAAACCAAAGTTGGAGTTGATTCAAAACATTCTAATTGACGTGCCAAAGGCTATCAAGATCAACTTTCAAGGGAAGTATGGGAAATTGCTTGATCTCCTCCATTATGAGGTCGATACTTGGGCTTTGTTCGCTATGGCTTAGTTCTATGATGCGCCTCTCAGATGTTTCACTTTTCAAAACTATCAGTTGGCCCATACTCTTGAAGAATATTCTCACATTTTGAATATCAAGATTAAGGATCAACCTATCTACACCGGTTTGGAAGAAGAACCAAAGCCTTCTGCCATTGCTCTTACTCTTCGTATGACCAAAGAGGAAGTCAAAGATGGGCTAGCCAATAAGGGAGGGGTTCAAGGCTTTCCTTTGAAATTTATGCTAGACAAAGCTGCTCAGTACAAGACTGTGGGAGATTGGGAAAGGTTTGGTATTGTTGTTGTTTTAATAATTTATGGGATTGTCCTCTTTCTAAATGTAGACAATTTCATAGACATCGCTGCTATCATTCTCTTCATGCAAAAGAATACTATCCCTACCCTCCTCGCTGATGTCTACCACTCTATTCATTAGAGAAGTGAAAAGAAGACAGGAATGGTCCAATGTTGTTCTCATCTACTATTCAAATGGTACACCTCCCATCTACCGAAGGGAGGATCGTTCGTGGAAAACAAGAAAAAACTGAAGTGGTCTCAATGCATTATGTCTCTAGAGGCCAATGATATTGCTTGGTACTCTCATGAGTACTACGATGTGGAGATTATCTTTAGTTGTGGGGAGTTTGGTAATGTACCTCTAATCAGTAGGGCTGGTTGCACCAACTATAGCCCAGTCATGGCATTGCGCCAGTTGTGCTATGCTATGGAAGATGAGCCCGAAGTAGTGAAAGTTCAAAGCTTCTTTTTGCTTGCCACAACAGAAGATCCTGCGTTTGCCAGGAAGATTGCTAAAGCATGGGCCAAAATTCATACGAAGGGGAGGAAAGAGTTGAAAGCAAAGAATTGTGTGGCGAAAGAGCCATACAACCAATGGTTGCTAGCCCGAGTGGCTGAAAGGCTGCTGCCGTTTCCCACAGAACCATCTATGCAAGAAGGACCTCCTGCTCCCACCCATGTATCTATGGAAGAGTATGAGAAACTAAAGCTAGTGGTAGAAAGGTTGACTAAAGAAAATCAGAACCTCAAGGCTGAAATTCACCAAGCAAATGTGGAGAAAGGCCAATATAAAAGGAAAGTAGAGTTTGAACAAGACCAAGCGGATGAGAATAGCAAGAAATTGAAGTTAGAAACAGACATGAGAGTCAAGTACCAACAGGGTTTCGAAGGGTCTGACACATCATTGACAACGCCTAAAAGAAACTAAGGCTTCTTGTGATAGAGCATGTCATTTATTTGAACTAGCTTCTACTGAGAAGAAGGAGAAAGAGAGAATCTTGAGGCTGATATTAAGGATCTTGAAAAGCAACTGAGAAATGCCTTGACCCTAGTGGAAGATGAACAACGACTCAAGGAGGAAGCATTAAGGGCTTCATATGTCACTCTTGACATGTGGAACAACAAATGTTTGGAATTGGAGATCGCCCGAGAAACAGCCACTCTGTGGAGGAATCGTTTCGACACCTTGCAAAGGGATAGTACACAGTGGCTCAAGAAGGAGGCTCAGCTCAATGAATTGTTGGACACCCATGTGGATTCTATTTGTTACTACCAGTCGACTCTAGACATGTGTCGTGCTAGGTATAATAATCTGGTGGAGCATTGCAACCTCATGATCCGTGATATCCCATGGAGGTTGGAAAGCGTAATTCAAGACTTGGAAGGAAATGATATCCCTCCTTCTATTCATCACTTTATCCAGCTCTGCGACCAAATGGTTAGAAGATTCATGTTCGAGACAAAAAAGCTTGAAGAACGTCTCCAAAAGAAAGAGTTTTAGTTATTCAGTATTTTTCTTATAGCATGAATTGTTATTGTTAGCTTATTCAGCAATCGTTTATATTGAATTTTCTCTCAAATTAATGAAAGTTTGCTCTTTGGTCTAAATTGTGCATTCTTTATTATTCAGTCACAGTTCTATAATACCGATGATAATCATAAGCCTTGAAAGTCTCTTGAACATTGCATACGTTCGCGCATCATTTTTTTTTTTGCATTTCATAAAACCTGACCTTACACGTCGCTTACCCTTTCAGAGAGTAAAGCAAGCTGACTTCTCGAAATCAGTACAACACAAGGAATAATCAGAAAAGAGTCATGGATCAGCTAGAGCAAGACCAGGCTACTATGAGGAACGAGATGCTAGGTATGAAGACACAGATGAATCAACTCATGGAGGTGATTCAGAACATGGCTAGGAGTCAAGAAGAGATAAGGCAAACAGCAGAGAGGAACGCTAATCAGACTTTGGCTGGTGCAGTTCCTAACGTAAGTGGCGCAGTTCCAACTCCTACCGAGGCCATCCCAACCCCTATTGGGGCAATTCCTACTTCTGCAGGTGCATTACTTATCAACACAGTCCATCCACCAGTCGGTGCAACTCATCCTCATGGTACTGCAATCCCAATACCAATCCAGTACGATGAGCATGAAGGTTTCTACGAGAATTCAGCTGAAGCATATGCACCACAGACCGCTGAATTAGAGAAGAAGTTCAACGCTTTGCAAGAAGTGGTAAGGTCGCTGCAAGGCCCCGATGTTTTAGGACTAGATGCCGCTGAAATATGTCTTGTACCCGAAGTTAAGATACCTCCGAAGTTTTTAATCCCAACCTTTGAGAAATACAAGGGTAATAGTTGTCCTAGGACCCATATAAGGTCTTACTGCAGGAGGATGGCCGCATATTCCGATGACGAGAAGCTGTTAATCCATTTCTTTCAAGATAGTTTGACAGAGGCTTCTCTGGAATGGTACATGCATCTTGAACGATCCAATGTGAAAAGCTGGAAGGAGTTAGCAGACACTTTTGTGAGAGATTATCAATACAACACTGACATGGCTCTAAATCGGATGTAACTTCAGAATTTAACCCAGAAACCGAATGAATCTTTTAAAGACTTCGCTCAGAGGTGGAGGGGAGTAGCTGCAAGAGTACAACCCCCGTTGATGGAGAAAGAGCTGGCAGACCTTTTCATGGGAACGCTGCAAGGACCGATCCTTGAGCGTCTAGCGTCTACAACCTCTACAGTGTTTTCTGAACTTGTCACGGCTGGAGAAAGACTAGAGAGTTTTATGAAGGCAGGAAAGATTCAAAATGCTGGCGGATCTTCAAGTGGGATCAAGAAGCCCTATCAGGGTTTCGTTAAGAAGAAAGAAGGCGAAATTAGTGTTGTGTTCACAGATAGAGGAAGAACTCATCAAGGTTATCACCATGTTACTGTAGTCGGTCCACAACAACCGTTATCCATTCCAGCAAGTCAACCCGCAGTTCAACAAAACAGACAACAACAATCCTATCAACCAAGACAAAATCAGTACCAGGGTCAACAAAGACTGAGAAGACCAAAAATAAAATTTGATCCAATTTCGTCAACTTACGCCAGATTACTACCATTTTTGTTGAAAGGAGGCCTTGTTCAACTTAGGGAAATGAGGGATCCTCCAGAGGTTCTCCCTTTTGGCTATGATGTCAATGCCAAATGTGAATTCCATTCTGGCTCCCCAGGCCATAACATTGAAAATTGCAAAACTTTGAAGCACATCGTACAAGATCTCCTCGATTCAAAGGCGATAAACTTTACCCGTAACACCCCAAACATCAAAACCAATCCAATGCCGCCTCACCACTCAACAAACATGATTGAAGGCTCTAAGGGGATCCGATTAATTTCAGATATTGACAAATTGAGAACTCCTCTTTCCACTATTAAGGAGCAACTCCCGTTGAAGAACATTTATCCAGGCTGTTCAACTAATTGCCACGTTTGTTTGGGCGGATCTCAAGGATGCACTGAGTTGAAGAAATGCATACAAAGCCTGATTGATCAAGGTGTATTAGTAGCAAAACAACTGTCAAAGTCTGAAGAAGTTGCTACTTGAAATTCCGTTTGAAACATTGGAGATACCGTATGATGATGAATATGAGTTATGGATTCCTTCTGATAATTTGACTCGTACACCATTGACCATACCGTGCGATGAGGAAGAATGGGACAACATGTATGGAAAGACTTCTATCCCACTGCAGATCCCGTATGATCCGGTTGAGATACCTATGTCTCCACCATCAATGAACCAGCTTGTCATTTTGGCCTCAACTCCGTGTACATACGAAAGCACTAATGTTGTACCTTGGCTATATGATGAGTTTGTCTTTCTCAATGGGCAGAAGATAGGAGAAAAGGATATCTTGGAAGAGAAAAAGACTGTCGAGAACATTGTGGGAACCAGTGGTGTCACTAGAAGTGGTCGAATCTTCGCTCGTACCATCTGTCAACAATAGTGACAATACAAGGAAAGATATTGTCAGACCAAGTACCATTGAACAGGGGCAGTCATCTAAATAGAAAGACGTACCAAATAATGAAGCAGAGGAGTTTCTAAGAATCATTTAGAAAAGCGATTACAAAGTGATTGACCAGCTCAATCAGACTCCCTCGAAGATATCCATGCTATCATTATTAATGTGTTCGAAAGCCCATCAAGAAGCACTGTTAAAATTCTTGAAGGCAACTTACGTTCCAGAGGAGATATCAGTAGTGCAGTTTGAAGAAGTGGTGGGGAATATAGCATCAGGTCATATTTTAAGCTTTAATGATAGTGAATTACCTCCCGAAGGTAAAAATCATAAGGCCTTGATTTAATTTTTTAAGCCGATTAATTCGTAACCTTGATTTAATTTTCGCTAAAATAAAATCAGGTCACACTACTTTTTTTTTGAACTAATACCATCTCCCTTAAAATCAAATTCACTTATAATTTGTAATCTAATAAAATAATATATTTTCTTATAAATCAATTCAACCCTTCCTCTAATCAATCACCGCAAAATTAATCATCCATCGTGCACGCTTCATTTTCACTCACCTATTCACAATTCACACACTCACATAGCGCTTTCCTGCGTTTGTGTATGAATTTATTTACTTGCTTTTATTTTCCGCAATTTATCATTTCCGCACTTATTTCATTATTGCATTCCATCCAAAGGAAGAACTTGCACGTAACGTAAAACTCGCGCATATGCATCCCATTTGCATCATTTTCCCCTTGATCCTTGATCCTTGATCCCATTCAAGTCGATCTTTTAGGATAGATCCTACCCCATATGAAGGACCTTTTCTTTACCTTTACAGCTTAGACAAACCATATTCAACAAATCAATTCAAACATATTCAAACACATTAGAGAATGAGATGTTAATCATCTTAAGTGGGATAAAACTTCTACCCCCATAACAACACAATCAATTTTCCTACAAAGTTGTGGCGGTTAAATCAAAGTAATCTCCCTTAAAATGACAACTCATCTTTTCTCCTAAAATCAATCAATCAACTACCTTTATCCCGTAGGAACTTTGACCATATTCAAAGAACTCCTCAAACCCTTTAGGGGAACTACAGATACTCTGATTCCACTCCCGTAAGGATATGTAGGCATAAGATGCGATATCTTATCGAGTATACTTAGAAATAAACCATTAGGTCTTTTAACAATTAAGCAGATAATCCATAGCAATAAACAACATAAAACAAGAGGTTTCTGTAGAGTACTACAGAAACTTAGGATGCTAGCACCTTCCCTAAGTTTAACCAATCCCCGAACCTAAAACTCTCTAGCTTGCATTTGCATTGCATTGTGGGTATTTTGATCTTTATCCCTTCCTTTGGACAAATCAAAGTTCGGTTGCAAATGAATAAGATTCAATCTCATCAATAGCTTGGTATCCAAATTTCACTGCGACAGAAATGGAGACTTCACTGGGGAATCCTTAGTGGGTCTCCCTAACTTGATTTTTATGATTGTTTATATTTGCTTATATTTGCTTAATTGTTTACTTGTATACTTGTTTGTTTATTGCCTTTGGGTTGATACTCTTGAGTGGTGAGACAAAGTCCTACACCCGGACTTGAGTGAACTTAAGATAGCAGTGATATGTTCGACGAGGCTTATAAGGGGTGGAATCCCGACCAAGCTGACTTGAAAATCACGCTCAATTGAGGCCCTCTCGAAAGCTGTATTATTGAACGAGTTTTTAATCGTGAAAACATGCACTATATTCAATGTTGGAGCCTATGATATTGAGGACCGTAGTTACTTTAACCCCACTTTAGCCTTTATTAGGATGTAGTGCGGGACTATGAGGGAGTACCCCCGAAATAGTGCTACGCGATGCTACACTCAAAAGAGGTTCTCTTGAGAATATTATTAATCACCAAGTATATGGGAAGTTGATAATATCCGAAAGATGGGCTAATGACTTTGGGAACCTTCTTAGAACCTTGTTCTGCAGGTACAATCAACCTTTAGTCCATATCCTTTGGGAATGGGTATACCCTTTGGCTCCATGCTCGTTGCAAACCTAGGGTCCCCTTTGTTTGTTTATCTTTGTGCATCTATGTGCTTACTTGTGTTTGTTTCATTCATAAAACATCATACCGCATTGGACTTCATGGGATTCATCTTTGTTTATGAACATTGTAGGGCACTATGGATCCCAATAGAAGACACACTTTGAAATATACTTATAAGAATCCTAAATTGGGTGACCTAAGGTAGTTGGTAGCCTTGATTGAAGACCAAGAAAAGTTCAAGAGCAAATATGGGAAGCTAATATCTTTATTAAGTCGCCAAGTGGATGAAAGACTTCTTTCCACTCTATTGCAGTTCTATGATCCGCTTTATCATTGTTTCACATTCCCAGACTTTCAACTACTGCCTACATTGGAAGAGTACTCCTTTTTGGTTGGTCTACCTATCTTAGAAGAATCTCCTTTCCCTTTCTTGGAGAGCGACCCGAAAGAAAGAGATATTGCTAAGGCTCTTTATCTAAAGGTATCCGACGTCAAGGGAAACTTAATTAGTAAAGGTGGTATTTTTGGTTTGACTACGGATTTCTTAATCAGTAAAGCTATGTTTTATGTCGATTACACGAACAATATTCCATTCGATGCAATCTTTGCCCTACTTATTTATGGAGTGTTTCTATTCCCAAGTTTTGAAGGGTTCGTCGACCTTAATGCGATTAAGATATTTCTGAAGAACAACCCAGTGCCAACTCTTTTGGGGAATACCTATCATTCTGTGCATCTCCGAAACTTCTATGGTGGATAGATGATCACCTGTTGTGTGCCCTTACTCTACAAGTGGTTTATTTCGCACTTGCCTAAGTCTAGCTCTTTTTCGAATCTCGATAGAGGGCTTTGGTCTCCGAGAGTTATGACGTTGACCCATTCAAACATTGATTGGTACAACCGAGCATATGATGGGACATTAATTATTGACGGTTGTGGGGATTTTGCTAATGTGTCGTTACTTAGTTTTAATGGAGGGATCAGTTACAATCCAGTTTTGGCCCGTCGACAGTTGGGATACCCGTTGAAGGAGCCACCTAAGAGTGTTCAAGTGGAGAGCATTTTCTTTAGGGATGACAAGGAAATCCAATACAAGACTCTGGCTGCCTGGAAACATTTGCATAAGAAAGGGAAGAAGAGCCTTGGGAAACGTAATTGTGTGTCCTTGGAACCATACCTTCAGTGGGTCAGAGAGAGAGCAATCAAGTTGAAGATGCCCTATTCTCGTCAGGATCCTATGCCTCCGAGAAGAGAACCCACTTATGTGTTTATGTCCGAAGCTGAGAAGTTAGAGGTCGCTTTGAGGAAGTCGCAACATGAGTCAGAGTCATGGAAGAACAAGTATCAAGTAGTGGTTGCAGAGAATGATGAACTTCAGAAACAGAAGGATGAACTTCAAAAGAAGCTACAGTTGAAAGATGAAGAACTACTTCCCCACAAGAAGAGGAAAGCTCTAGAGGATTTATTTTCCTCCGACCCTCAATGCACTCTTTGGAAGATGATTGTGGACAACCTTATCCGTGAGAAGACTCAGTTGGAAGAGGAGCTCAAGCGGCGGAATTCAGAACTTCCTTAGGGCTTTCATTAGCTTTTATTTAGCTATTTATTTGGGACTTTTAAAAGCAATTATTTGTAATCCGTTTCAAAATTAATAAAACGTTTTATTTTACCGCAATGTTTATAAATAGTTGGGATCCCATGAAGTCCTACTCATCTTGCATTGCATTCTTTTTCTTTATTCACTTCAAGAAACTCAATTTCGTTTCACAGACATTGTAACCATGGACTTCAAAAGAGAAGTATTGAAGTACACTTTTCAGAGTCCTAACATTGAAAGCTTAGGAGAACTAGCGAAACTCATCGAGAACCGTCATGCTTTTTCAACAGAATATGGAGAAGCCTTCTATTTTCTCGAGCTCAAGATGAAAGAGGGACTGTTGGAGACCCTTGTTCAGTTCTACGATCCGTTGTACCATTGCTTCACCTTTCCAGATTACCAGCTAATGCCGACCCTGGAGGAGTATTCCGAATTTTTGAAGATACCTGTGATTAATCGACCCATGTTTACTAGATTGGAGAACACGCCTAGTGACCAAGAGATCGCCAATGCTACCCGTCTCAGCCTAGCAGACGTTCAAGCTCATTTAACCACCAAGGAAGGAGTCCTTGGATTTCCGGCCAATTTCCTGATCGAGAAAGTTCGTTATCATGCTGAAAGGAAGGAGGTCCTAATATTGGAAGCTACCTTTTCCTTGTTGGTCTATGGGATTTTATGGTTCCCCAAGATTGATGATTTTGTCGACATGGATGCAATTAAGCTGTTCATCCTCAAGAACCCAACTCCTACTCTGTTAGCTGACGCATACCATTCAATCCACTCGAGGAATGCTGAAGGAGGAGGACATATCGTTTTTTGTACCGCCTTCTTGTATTCATGGTTTATTGCTCGCCTGGCTCGGCATCCATCTGTTTGGGAGCAGATAGAGACACCCCGTTGGTCTGAAATAGTCATGGCCCTTACTCACTCTGATATTGTATGGTATGACCCTACTTATGGAGGTGTTGAAATGATTCATAGATGTGGAGGATTTCACAATGTACCTCTTATTGGGAGGGAAGGATGCATAAATTACAACCCTGCTTTGGCTCACCGCCAATTAGGGCACCCAATGAACGAAATACCTGACCCAACTCTGCTGGAGGAAACTTTTTCAAGGAAGGAGAGGATCCAGACTTCAAGGCTGTCATAATATATGCATGGAAGTACGTCAACGTGGAAGGAAAGACTGCTTTGGGGTTCCCTAATTGTGTTGCCTCTAAAGACTATCTGCGTTGGGTACGCGAGAGAGCTCTCGACCTCAAGATGCCGTTCCCTTTTCATGAATCTATGGTGCTGACTTTTCATGATCCTGATTGGTTTGATGTGATTGAGGTAGATCAATTGAAGGCCGCATTGGACGAGGCTCGAAAACTGAAGGCCGCTTGGAGGAACAAGTTTTCCACCCTCAAGGTAGAGAAAGAGAAGTCTCAGAAGCTTCCCGAAATAGAATCTGCAAGAAAAAGGAAGGCGCAAGAGGATTTATTTTCCTCTCACGCATCTTCAAGAGCTGTCACCAGGGATGATCTTCCCCTAGCTACTGTGGCTTGGAAAGAATGTGTAGATCGACTCATCAGTGAGAACTTTGTGCGCAGAAGGAGCGTAAGGCGTAGACCTCTGAGTTCTCTTTTGTTTTTGTTTCAATGTAACAAACTCTCAAAAGGGTACTTTGCTTTGTATTGCTTCTCGAATATCAATATTAAAATAGGTTTTTATCCAACGTTATGATACCGAAAAACAATTTGAGTTTCTTGAAGTTTCATACTCATTTGCATTTTTTGCATCGGCATAGCATTGTTTGCATTCCAGGGTCTCACTCTTACTTCATCTATACAGACAAGTTGAATCACCGGTATAATACTCGCGCCAATCAATGTAACGCCCCGATCCTAAATTCCCATTAATTGTTGAGTCTTTTAATTTATTTATTTGATGTTTGTTTTAAATTGAGAAATTATATATTTCTATGTGGTGTTTTGCTTATTTTATCTATTTTACCGATTCGGAGAGTTTTCGGGGAATTAGAGTAAAAAGGGCATTTTAGACATTTAGCAATTTAGTGTGAGAATTGTTTGGTAAGTGTTGGAAAGAATTTGAGAGGAAAGAAATAGAGATAGAAATAGAATAAGAGAGGGAAGAAAGAAAGATAGTAAGATAAGAAGAAAACAAGAGAAAGAAAAGAGGAGAAGAGAAAAAGAAGAGAAAGGGGAGAGGAAAACCTAGAATCATCAAGGGATCATCACCAAAGCTTGCAATCGATCGGTAAGGGTGTGAAACTCCATCATCTCTTTAATGTACATGATTGTATGTGTATGTGTGTGGATTTTGTAGAGTTTCTACTCTTTTTCCACTTAGGTTAGAAGTTGGTTTTGTGAGTAGAATGAGGTTTTAATCGGTTAGAACTCGGATTAGACGATGTAGTTTAGTCGGGTGATGGTTGGGTTGTGCTACTGTGACTGGTTTGGATTTAATCGGTTGGTTGTGTGGAGTTTGGGCTTTGAGACAGCCATGGAAGTTCTTTCTTCGCAAGTTCGCCAGGCGAATGGCAGCGAAGCTTCGCCAGGCGAAGCCCAGTGAGCTGTAGCGAAACAAGTCAGAAGCTAACACCCTGTATTCGCTGGCAGGTTCGCCAGGCGAAGTGAGTTGGCGAAGGTTCGCCAGGCGAAGTGAGTTGGCGAAGGTTCGCCAGGCGAGTGGGTAGCGAGCCTCAGCGAGTAATTCCAGAATTACTCTCAGTGGACTTCGCTGGGAAGTTCGCCAGGCGAAGGTCAGCGAGCATTCGCTGCGTGGCTTTGCCAGGCGAAGGTTGGCGAGCCTGGCAGTGTTATTTTGTTTTGATGTTTGTTCAATGCATGATGTTTGGTTGATTCAATTATGATTAACGCCTATATGAATGATCGATGTGTGAACTATTTTGACATGTCGCGCTGTGGGTGGCCGAAAGGCGTGAATCCTAGATTGTAGAGTAAATGGTGAATCTTGAATATTTGATAATCTTGTGTATTTGCTCGAACTGAATAAGAAACGCATTGATAGGCTGATATGTGTGTAAACCATGTGTGGAATGGTACATAATGTGAATGCATGATAGATATATGCGATGTATGTGATAAATGCAATGAGTATGTTTGTGAGCATAGTATGCATTTTTGTGTTGAATGATCCCTCGGAGGATTTGCAGAACCTCGTATGATACGATGGTTATATTAGATTCCTTGGAGAATCGGTTGCATTGTGTGATTCCTTGGAGAATCGGTTGCATTGTGTGATTCCTCAGAGAATCGGTCATATCATGTAATCCCGTGGAGGATTGGCTAGAGTATTTGATTCCGTGGAGAATCTGCTGAGTACTTGATCCCGTGGAGGATCTGCTGAATATTCGATTCCGTGGAGAATCTGATGAATATTTGATTCCGTGGAGAATCTGCTGAGTACTTGATCCCATGGAGGATCTACTGAATACTCGATTCCTTAGAGAATCTGTTGAATGAGTCGGTACCGCATTTGCATCTGCATAGAGTCGTGTGTCGGTCTCTATGAGTTGCATGAGTCATCTGTGTATGATGCATTAGTTGTGTGAATATAACTGTGTATGTTATATATGATTGTTTGGAGGAAAATATAGTGAATGTTCATGTGTATGTGTAGAGACATGATTATTTGTATATGCTTAATGTGGTGAGAACATAATTTGAGTATAACTTGTACCAATATGAGTATATGTATATATACAATTTTATGCATTAACTGTTATGATGTTGTTTCTCACCCTTCTGCTGTTTTATAATGCTCTATGAGGCATTGCAGAGTAGGAAGCTGGAGGTTCTTTTTGTGAAGCGATGTCTTCATTCCTTTTGGTCAATGGCTCTGATATGTAACATCTGGGTAGTTAGGAAGCCTTTGACTCTTTTGGAGTTACATTTGTTTTGATTCTTTTGTGATACATATGTGTATGTATCTGCTGTGGATATGTTGTAAAGCATGAATTAACTGATGGTTGTATATACTTTTATGAATGAGATCAATTCAATATTTGGATGTTTCCGCTTTTATTCTAAATATTGAGATGTGGGTTACCCATTGTTGCATATCTATTTTGAGCAGGTATCGTATGTGTTTAATTTCATGATAATGTGATGCGCCTCTTTTATACCATGTTTTAATTAAACTCTGATGAAATGACTTTTTTAAGGGCCTAATTGATTTATTTAATTTATTTGGGGGTATAGAAAGGGGGTGTTACATTAAGTGGTATCAGAGCCAGTGTTGAGTCAGTCGTGTCTGTCTTGTTGTCGTGTTGGTTGAACGGTTGTTTAACCTTGTTGTTATTTTTGGGAATCCTCAGAATATGGCAGGTCGTAATGACAATGCTATGGCAGCGGCGTTAGAGGCTATGGCTAGATCTGTACAGGGTGCACCTAACGTGAATGCGAATGATGAGTTCAGGAAGAACCAACCACCGGTGTTCAAAGGGAGATTTGATCCGGATGGTGCTCAGATATGGTTAAAGGAAATTGAGAGGATCTTTAGGGTGATGGATTATGCTGAAGGGAACAAGGTGAGACTAGGGACTCACATGCTGAGAGAAGAGGCTGATGACTGGTGGGTCAGCGTGAGGCAAGTTCTTGAGGTCGACGATGAGGAGATTACGTGGGATTTATTTCGTACTGAGTTTCTAAGGAAGTATTATCCTGAAAGTGTTAAAGGGAAGAGAGAAATGGAATTTCTGGAGTTGAAACAAGGTAATATGTCGGTGGTGGACTACACCGCCAGGTTTACTGAGTTAGTGAAGTTTCACCCTCACTATGATGCGGTTACGGCGGAATTTTCCAAATGTATCAAGTATGAGAATGGCTTGCGTCCTGAGATAAAGCAAGCGGTGGGTTATCAAAGGATACGAAGATTTTCGGATTTGACCGAGTGCTGTAGGATTTATGAAGAAGACAGTAGAGCTCGTTCTACTCATTATGGGGGTTTGAGCGAGAGGAGAGGGAAGCAGCAAGTACGAAGCGGACCTTATGTGACGCGTGCTGAGAAGGGCAAACATAGGGGAAACTTTGATAGGAGACCCGGAGGAGGTTCCGGTGCGATCAAATGTTTTAAGTGTGGCGTGATGGGCCACAAGTCTTATGATTGTGGAAAGTTCAAGGCGAAGTGTTCCAACTGTGGGCTCCTTGGACATGATGCAGCAGAGTGTAGAAAGAATGCTGTGAAGTGTTTTAATTGTGGCGAGGTGGGTCACATTAGTCCGAATTGTACCAAACCGAAGCAAGCTCCGGCGGGCGGAAAAGTTTTCGCATTAGCAGGTTCAGACGCTACTAATGCGGCAGATCGTTTGATTAAAGGTACATGCTTTATTAATGATATGCCTTTAGTTGCTATTATTGATACTGGAGCGACTCACTCGTTCATTTCTCTTGCGTGTGCTAAGCGGTTGGATTTGTGTATGGTTTCTTTGAGTAGTGGTATGGTTATTGGGACTCCCGCTTCGGGGTCGGTAACTACTTCTTTGGTGTGTGCAAGTTGTCCTTTGACCATGTATGGTAAGGACTTCGTTATGGATTTAGTGTGTTTGCCGTTGGAAGGTTTGGACGTAATCTTGGGTATGAACTGGTTGCAATTTAATAGAGTTCATCTGGATTGCTATCACAAGTTAGTAAGGTTTCCTTCTTTGGAAGATGGCGAAAACGAGAGTTTTCTTTCCACTAAAGAGTTGAAGAAACTTTTAGCGGACGAAGCTCAGTTGTTTGGTTTGTTTGCATCGTTGTCGGTGGAGAGCAAAGTTGAGCTCGACGTGTTTCCTGTGATTTGTGAATTTCCTGAAGTGTTTCCGGAAGATGTTGCGGATGTGCCGCCAAAGAGAGAGGTTGAATTTTCTATTGATCTGGTTCCGGGTACTAGACCGATTTCGATGGCCCCGTATCGGATGTCGGCATCGGAGTTGGTGGAATTGAAGAAGCAGTTGAATGATTTGTTGGATAAGAGATTTGTAAGACCAAGTGTTTCTCCTTGGGGTGCGCTGGTATTGTTTGTAAAGAAGAAGGATGGTAGTATGCGATTGTGTATTGATTATCGGCAGTTGAATAAGGTGACAATTAAGAACAAGTATCCGCTTCCAAGAATTGATGATTTGATGGATCAATTGGTTGGAGCTCGTGTTTTTAGTAAGATTGATTTGAGATCCGGTTATCACCAGATTCGGGTTAAGGAAGAAGATATTTAGAAGACGGCTTTTAGAATACGATATGGTCACTATGAGTATACGGTGATGCCATTCGGAGTTTCTAATGCGCCGGGTGTTTTCATGGAATATATGAACCGTATCTTCCACGAGCAGTTGGATCGTTTTGTGGTAGTGTTTATCGATGACATTTTGATTTATTCTAAGTCTCGAGAGGAACACGAAGAACATTTAAGGATTGTGTTGCGGATTTTGAAAGAGAAGAAGTTGTATGCAAAGTTGTCTAAGTGTGAGTTTTGGTTGTCGGAGGTGAGTTTTCTTGGACATATTATTTCCGGCAATGGTATTAGTGTGGATCCATCCAAGATCGATGCGGTAATGCAATGGGAGACTCCAAGATCGGTTACGGAAATTCGAAGCTTTTTGGGCTTGGTCGGTTACTACCGGAGGTTTATCGAAGGATTTTCAAAGTTAGCACTTCCGTTAACGCAGTTGACTTGTAAAGGAAAGGCTTTTATTTGGGATGTTAATTGTGAAGAGAGTTTCATGGAATTAAAGAGAAGGTTAACGACAGCGCCAGTTTTGATTTTGCCGAATCCTACGGAACCTTTTGTGGTTTATTGCGATGCTTCTTTGTCAGGATTGGGTGGTGTATTGATGCAGGATGGGAAGGTCGTGGCGTATGCTTTTAGACAATTGAGAGTACATGAAAAGAATTATCCTACTCATGATTTGGAGTTAGCGGCCGTAGTGTTCGTTTTGAAAATTTGGAGGCACTATCTTTATGGTGCAAGATTTGAAGTTTTTAGCGATCACAAGAGTTTAAAGTATTTGTTTGATCAAAAAGAATTAAATATGAGGCAAAGGAGATGGCTAGAACTTTTGAAGGACTATGATTTTGGTTTAAATTATCATCCGGGTAAGGCGAATGTGGTGGACGATGCCTTAAGTCGGAAGTCGTTGCACGTGTCTACTTTGATGGTTAGAGAGTGGGAACTCTTGGAGAACTTTAGAGATTTGAGTTTGATTTGCGAGTTAACACCGAGTAGTGTGAAGCTGGGTATGTTGCATGTCACGAATGATTTCCTTACTACGGTGTGTGAAAAGCAAAAGTTGGATTTGAAATTTGTGGATTTGATGACGAATGGAAATGAAGATTTCAAAGTTGATGAATTAGGAGTTTTGAGGTTTCGAGGTCGTATTTGTATTCCCGATGATGCGGATTTGAAAAAGATGATATTGGAAGAGGGACATCGGAGTAACTTAAGTATTCATCCGGGAGCGAATAATATGTATCAGGATTTGAAGAAGATCTTTTGGTGGTCTGGATTGAAAAGCGATGTTGCTCGTTTTGTGTACTCGTGTTTGACTTGCCAGAAGTCTAAGGTGGAGCATCAGAAGCCTAGTGGATTGATGCAACCGTTGGATATTCCGGAATGGAAATGGGATAGTATATCGATGGATTTTGTTACGGGATTGCCGAATACGCAAAGAGGACATAATGCTATTTGGGTGATTGTTGATAGGCTTACTAAATCGGCTCACTTTATTCCGATTGATATTACTTATTCTTTGGAAAGGTTGGCCGAGATTTATGTTGGCACTATTGTGAAGCTTCATGGAGTTCCTAAGAGTATTATGTCGGATAGAGATCCTAGATTTACTTCAAGATTTTGGGAGAGTTTGCAAGGTGCCTTGGGTTCTAAGTTGAGATTGAGTTCGGCATATCATCCGCAAACAGATGGTCAAACCGAGAGGACGATTCAATCGTTAGAAGACTTGTTGCGCGCTTGTGTACTTGAACAAGGTGGTGCATGGGACGGTTATTTAGCGTTGATTGAGTTCACCTATAATAACAGTTTCCATTCGAGTATTGGTATGGCGCCATTTGAGGCTTTATATGGTCGGAGATGTCGAACACCTCTGTGTTGGCATGAGACAGGTGAAAAGTCGGTAGTTGGTCCGGAAATGGTACAGCAAACGACGGAAAAGGTGAAATTTATTCGGGAAAAGATGGGAGCTTCTCAGAGTAGACAGAAAAGTTATCATGATAAAAGGAGAAAGGATCTCGAGTTTCAAGAGGGCGACCATGTGTTTTTGAGAGTTACACCGGTTACGGGTGTGGGTCGTGCTTTGAAGTCGAGAAAGTTGACTTCTCGTTTTATTGGTCCGTATCAGGTTGTCGCACGAGTTGGTGCTGTGGCTTATCGTGTGGCGTTGCCTCCGAATCTTTCGAATTTGCATGATGTATTCCATGTCTCGCAACTTCGGAAGTATGTTCTGGATCCGTCACATGTTATTCCAATGGATGAAGTGGAAGTAAGAGATAACCTTACAGTTGGAGTTTTACCGGTTAGTATTTTGGACCGTGAAGTTAAGAAACTAAGAGGCAAGGATATTGCGCTTGTGAAAGTGTCTTGGGGAGGTGCCGCAGAAGGCAACATGACCTGGGAATTAGAGAGCAAGATGCGAGAGTCGCATCCGGAGTTGTTTGAATCAGGTGATATTTTCAAGGACGAAAATTTCTAAAGTGGGGGAGAGTTGTAACGCCCCGATTCTGAATTCCCATTAATTGTTGAGTCTTTTAATTTATTTATTTGATGTTTGTTTTAAATTGAGAAATTATATATTTCTATGTGGTGTTTTGCTTATTTTATCTATTTTACCGATTCGGAGAGTTTTCGGGGAATTAGAGTAAAAAGGGCATTTTAGACATTTAGCAATTTAGTGTGAGAATTGTTTGGTAAGTGTTGGAAAGAATTTGAGAGGAAAGAAATAGAGATAGAAATAGAATAAGAGAGGGAAGAAAGAAAGATAGTAAGATAAGAAGAAAACAAGAGAAAGAAAAGAGGAGAAGAGAAAAAGAAGAGAAAGGGGAGAAGAAAACCTAGAATCATCAAGGGATCATCACCAAAGCTTGCAATCGATCGGTAAGGGTGTGAAACTCCATCATCTCTTTAATGTACATGATTGTATGTGTATGTGTGTGGATTTTGTAGAGTTTCTACTATTTTTCCACTTAGGTTAGAAGTTGGTTTTGTGAGTAGAATGAGGTTTTAATCGGTTAGAACTCGGATTAGACGATGTAGTTTAGTCGGGTGATGGTTGGGTTGTGCTACTGTGACTGGTTTGGATTTAATCGGTTGGTTGTGTGGAGTTTGGGCTTTGAGATAGCCATGGAAGTTCTGTCTTCGCAAGTTCGCCAGGCGAATGGCAGCGAAGCTTCTCCAGGCGAAGCCCAGCGAGCTGTAGCGAAACAAGTCAGAAGCTAACACCCTGTATTCGCTGGCAGGTTCGCCAGGCGAAGTGAGTTGGCGAAGGTTCGCCAGGCGAAGTGAGTTGGAGAAGGTTCGCCAGGCGAGTGGGTAGCGAGCCTCAGCGAGTAATTCCAGAATTACTCTCAGTGGACTTCGCTGGGAAGTTCGCCAGGCGAAGGTCAGCGAGCATTCGCTGCGTGGCTTCGCCAGGCGAAGGTTGGCGAGCCTGGCAGTGTTATTTTGTTTTGCTGTTTGTTCAATGCATGATGTTTGGTTGATTCAATTATGATGAATGCCTATATGAATGATCGATGTGTGAACTATTTTGACATGTCGCGCTGTGGGTGGCCGAAAGGCGTGAATCTTAGATTGTAGAGTAAATGGTGAATCTTGAATATTTGATAATCTTGTGTATTTGCTCGAACTGAATAAGAAACGCATTGATAGGCTGATATGTGTGTAAACCATGTGTGGAATGGTACATAATGTGAATGCATGATAGATATATGTGATGTATGTGATAAATGCAATGAGTATGTTTGTGAGCATAGTATGCATTTTTGTGTTGAATGATCCCTCGGAGGATTTGCAGAACCTCGTATGATACGATGGTTATATTAGATTCCTTGGAGAATCGGTTGCATTGTGTGATTCCTTGGAGAATCGGTTGCATTGTGTGATTCCTCGGAGAATCGGTCATATCATGTAATCCCGTGGAGGATTGGCTAGAGTATTTGATTCCGTGGAGAATCTGCTGAGTACTTGATCCCGTGGAGGATCTGCTGAATATTCGATTCCGTGGAGAATCTGATGAATATTTGATTCCGTGGAGAATCTGCTAAGTACTTGATCCCGTGGAGGATCTGCTGAATACTCGATTCCTTAGAGAATCTGTTGAGTGAGTCGGTACCACATTTGCATCTGCATAGAGTCGTGTGTCGGTCTCTATGAGTTGCATGAGTCATCTGTGTATGATGCATTAGTTGTGTGAATATAACTGTGTATGTTATATATGATTGTTTGGAGGAAAATATAGTGAATGTTCATGTGTATGTGTAGAGACATGATTATTTGTATATGCTTAATGTGGTGAGAACATAATTTGAGTATAACTTGTACCAATATGAGTATATGTATATATACAATTTTATGCATTAACTGTTATGATGTTGTTTCTCACCCTTCTGCTGTTTTATAATGCTCTATGAGGCATTGCAGAGTAGGAAGCTGGAGGTTCTTTTTGTGAAGCGATGTCTTCATTCCTTTTGGTCAATGGCTCTGATATGTAACATCTGGGTAGTTAGGAAGCCTTTGACTCTTTTGGAGTTACATTTGTTTTGATTCTTTTGTGATACATATGTGTATGTATCTGCTGTGGATATGTTGTAAAGCATGAATTAACTGATGGTTGTATATACTTTTATGAATGAGATCAATTCAATATTTGGATGTTTCCGCTTTTATTCTAAATATTGAGATGTGGGTTACCCATTGTTGCATATCTATTTTGAGCAGGTATCGTATGTGTTTAATTTCATGATAATGTGATGCGCCTCTTTTATACCATGTTTTAATTAAACTCTGATGAAATGAATTTTTTAAGTGCCTAATTGATTTATTTAATTTATTTGGGGGTATAGAAAGGGGGTGTTACAATCAACGCCAAAAGATGGACCAACTTGAACAAGAGAACAAGGTGCTCCGTGATGAAGTTACGATTCTGAAGGAAAGTTTGGAGAGGTTGAATGGTCTAGTGGAAGCTCTGTCCAGTCAAGCCACACTCAATAACCAAGAGGTTCAAAGGACTGTTGTCTCCGAAGTTGTGTCAGCACCGATCCCAGTGGTGCCTACTGTTGCCGAAGTGACCTACAGTATGCCGCCAGGTTTTCCGTGGGGAATGCCTCCAAATTTCACTCCTGCTGGCTATCGCCCACCTGTTCCTGAGGTCCCTGTCATGACCGTTGTGCAAGCTATCCCTGCCACTGCTGTAGTAATGACCATTGCACCGCCGCATGTGAATGTTACTCCATGTATTCTAGATGAACCGATCTACCATGGATCTCCGACTGAAACTGTGGGTTTTGAAGAGAGGATGGATGGTTTTCAAGACCAATTTTCTGAGATTTAGATGGAATTGAGAGCCCTTCATGGGAAGGATTTTTTTGGAAAGAGTGCTTCTGACTTCTGTTTGGTTCCTAATGTCAAGGTTCCGCCAAAATTCAAGGTTCCCGATTTTGAGAAGTACAAAGGGAATACTTGCCCTCAAAGTCATCTCATCATGTATGCCAGGAAGATGTCTGCACAAACTGATAACGATCAATTACTCATCCACTACTTCCAGGATAGTCTGACAGGCGCTGCGCTCAAATGGTATATGGGGTTGGATAGTACGAAGATTCGATCTATCAACGATCTAGGTGGGGCCTTCATCAAGCAGTATAAATATAATGTAAACATGGCTCCTGACAGATATCAATTGAGGGTCATGATGAAGAAAGACAAAGAGAACTTTAAGGAATATGCTCAACGTTGGCGCGAGTTGGCCGCGCAGGTTACGCCACCATTGGAGGAAAGGGAAATGACCAAGATTTTTCTAAAGACCTTTGGTCCTTTCTTTTACGAGAAAATGGTCGCAAGTGTACCCAGCGATTTCTCCGAGATGGTGAATATGGGAATGCACTTGGAAGAGGGAGTCCGAGAGGGACGATTGGTCAGAGAAGAGAATGCTCCTAGCAGTGCTAAGAAGTATGGAAGTGGTTTTGTGAAGAAAAAGGAAAAGGAAGTGAATGTTGTACATGAAGGAAGACCCGGGAAAAGGTATTCATCAGCATATCAGGTTGTAGCAGTATCGCTAGTGTTCAATGCTCCAGCTTATCAGCCGCAACCACAACAAAGTCCACAATCTCCTCAACAGAATCGGCCATTCAACAATCAGGGTCGTGTGTACAGAAAGATAAAATTTGATCCCATTCCTATGAAGTATGTTGATTTGTTCCCAACTTTGATCCAAAAGGGTCACATCCAGACAAAAGCTCCACCCGAGGTTCCCAAGAATCCTCCTCCTTACTATAAAGCTTACAGATTTTGTCTTTACCATCAGGGAGCTCCAGGTCATGACATTGAGAGTTGTTTTGGTATGAAGGCGGACGTCCAGAGGCTCATTAAGTGCAAAATCTTGTCCTTTAAGGATTCCAATCCTAATGTGCAAGACAACCCATTGCCTCCACATGGTGCACCCTCCGTAAACATGATCCAGGGTTACTCAGAGGGAAGTGATCAGGAAGTTTCAGATAAGAAAACTGAAGAAGTATGTGTTGTAGTGCCTCACTTTAAGGAAGTGGAGCGTATTGAGATCACATATGATAGTAGAAAGTCGACCGTTACTCCCTTGGTAATCAATGTGCCCGGACCTGTCCCTTACACTTCTAGTAAGGCTATCCCATACCGATATAACGCTACGATGATGGAAAATGGGAAGGAGATACCCACTTTGCCTTCGGTTGTTAACATTGCAGATGTCAGTAGAGTAACGAGAAGCGGCCAAGTCTACCCTTCAGTGCTTTCGAAAGACAAGGGAATCTCAGTAGAGCAACCAAGTTCAAAGGAATCAATTATGGATCAATCTGGTGGATCCAATCTGTCCAAGGCGGACGAGGTGTTGAAAGTAATCAAGAGAAAGGTCGCGGATAAGCTTCTACAGACCCCATCTAAGATCTCTGTTCTGTAGTTGCTAATGAGTTCAGAAGCACACAGGGAAGCACTCTAAAAGATATTGGAGCAAGCATATGTGGAGCAAGATGTTACAATGGAGAAATTTGATAATATATCGGTAATATCATTGCATGCGACAATCTGGGGTTCAATGAGGAAGACCTCCCGGAGGAAGGAAAGAAGCATAATATGGCCTTGCATATTTCTGTGAATTGTGGGAACGATTCTTTGTCCAGTGTGTTGGTTGATACCGGATCCTCTCTGAATGTGATGCCTAGAACCACTTTATCCAAGTTATCTTATCAGGGACCGCCGATGAGGCCCATTCATGTCATCGTCAAGGCTTTTTATGGATCTAGAAAAGCAGTAATTGGTGAAGTAGATCTACCGATGACTATCGGTTTGCAGACTTTCATGATCACGTTCCAAGTCATGGACATTCGTGCTGCCTACAGCTGTTTGTTAGGAAGGCCGTGGATACATGAAGCTGGAGCAGTTACCTCCACCCTACATTAGAAATTGAAGTATGTTTTTGAAGGAAAAACGGTTACAGTTTATGGAGAAAAAGCTTTGGTGGTGAGTCACTTGTCATCGTTTTCTTATGTTGAAGCTGAAGAAGAGGTTGGTATGAAATTCCAGGCTTTATCTATCATAGGCGATAGCGTTCAAAAACCCAAAGTGCCTATGTCATCATTCAAGGATGCGCAACAGGTTGTGAGTAGTGGTCCTCAGACAGGTTGGGGAAAAATGTTGTTTTTGCCAGAGAATAAGAACAAGAAAGGTCTTGGTTTTTCCAGTGGATCTGCTCAACAGGTCAGCAGAAATCAAGAGTTCCCGCCGATCAACGAGGTGTTCCGCAGTGGAGGGGTCATCCATCCTCCTCACATCAACGCCGTGTCCAAAGACGAGTCTGAAGGTTACATATCAGATGGTTCAGCCAGTCTCTCCATTCCCTTTGAAGAGTATGAGCCCTATATGGAAGATCCAGGTTATGTCTCAGACGACTTTGATTATAGTTTTGGAGTCTATGTTATTACTGAAGAAGGTTCTGATAAAGATGTTCCAGATTTCGTGACTCCGGGAGTTCTGGTCAAGAATTAGAGCATGGTTGAAGCCCCTGCTGTGATTCATATATCAAAGTAAACATTTTTCTTTAAAGTTTTCACTCTGCCCAAGGCGAAAATATTTGTTGTGTGGGCTTGCTTTCAATAAATCCCTTTGCTCTGCCCAAGGCAAAGGTGACCCTGCTGGGCATTTCTTTCTTCGGATTTTGCTATCATCAATAAATATTTGTTTCCATTTGTGTGCTTTTCTCTTTTGTTATTATTACTATGTTGGAAAATAATAATGAGTAGCATCTCGCATACACACACTTTTCACTCTTTAAACTAAATAAAATAATATCACATGTGCAGATTGCTACACCCATTACATCCCGGGAATAATGACCCTCTTCCTTCGCCGAACTTCGAATTCCCTGTGTTTGAGGCTGAAGACGAAGAAGACGATATTCCAGAAGAGATCTCCAGGCTGCTTGAGAAAGAAGAAAATCCTATCCAACCTCATCAAGAGCCCGTGGAAGTAATCAATTTGGGAACATAAGAAATCCGTAGGGAAGTGAGAATTGGAGCTCTGCTCAAGCCCGATGTGAAGGAGCAGTTGATTGAGTTGCTCAAAGAGTTTGTTGATGTGTTCGCGTGGTCCTATCAAGACATGCCTGGATTGGATACTGCCATAGTTGAGCATCGCCTGCCGTTGAAACCAGATTGCCCGCCGGTTAAACAAAAACTCAGAAGAACTCGGCCCGATATGGCTCTGAAGATCAAGGAAGCGGTACAGAAACAAATTGATGCAGACTTTCTTGTCACTGCCGAGTATCCGCTTTGGTTAGCCAACATTGTACCCGTTCCAAAGAAAGATGGAAAGGTCTGTATGTGTGTGGATTACAGGGATCTGAATAAGGCCAGTCCGGAAGATGATTTCCCATTGCCTCACATCGACATTTTTGTTGACAGCACTGCAAGATATGATATCTTCTCTTTTATGGATGGATTTTCAGGATACAATCAGATCAAAATGGCTCCCGAAGACAGAGAGAAGACGTCGTTCGTTACTCCCTGGGGAACCTTTTGCTATAGAGTTATTCTGTTTGGATTGAAGAACGTCGGGCCAACATATCAAAGGGCTATGGCTACTTTGTTCCATGATATGATGCACAAAGAGATTGAAGTTTACGTGGACGATATGATAGCTAAGTCGAAGACTGAAAATGATCATGTCAAGCATTTGTTGAGGTTATTCGGTCGATTGAGAGAATACAAGCTCTGTTTGAATCCTAACAAGTGCACGCTTAGAGTACGATCAGGGAAGTTATTGAGTTTCATTGTCAGCCAGAGAGTTATTGAAGTGGATCCTGATAAAGTGAGGGCCATTCAGGAAATGCCAGCTCCGTCTACAGAGAAACAAGTCAGAGGATTTTTGGGACGTTTGAACTACATCTCCCGGTTTAAATCTGATATGACTGCTAAGTGTAAACCTATTTTTAAGCTATTGAGGAAAAAACAAGGGTATGTTTGGACTGAAGATTGTCAAAAGGCTTTTGATAGTATCAAAGAGTACTTGCTTGAACCACCCATTCTGATACCGCCAGTGGAAGGGAGACCTTTGATCATGTATTTGACCGTGTTGGAAGATTCGATGGGTTGTGTGCTCGTCAGCGAGATGAGACAAGAAAACAAGATCATGTCACCTATTATTTGAGTAAGAAATTTACCGACTGTGAATCTAGGTACACTATGCTTGAGAAAACTTGTTGTGCTTTGGCCTGGGCCGCTAAGCGTCTGCGACAGTACATGTTGAGTCACACTACTTGGTTAGTTTCGAAGATGGATCCTATCAAGTATATCTTTGAGAAGCCCGCACTGACTGGAAGAATTGCTAGGTGGCAGATGCTGTTATCAAAATATGTCATCGAGTACCGCACTCAAAAGGCTATTAGAGGAAGTATACTGGCTGATCACTTGGCACATCAGCCTATCTTGGATCATCAACATTTTAATGATGATTTCCCGGACGAAGAGGTTATGTATTTGAAAATGAAGGATTGCGAAGAACCTCTACCAGGTGAAGGACCCGAGCCCGGTTCTCAATGGAGTCTGATTTTCGATGGAGCCGTCAACGCTCACGAGAGAGGAATAGGTGCGATTATCGTGACTCCCCACGGGTCTCATATTCCGTTTACCTCTAGGCTAACATTCAAGTGTACCAATAATGAAGCCGAGTATGAAGCATGTATTATGGGCCTCGAGGAGGCAGTGGACTTAAGAATTAAGAATTTGGACGTGTTTGGTGATTCTGCTGTCGTCATTTATCAAATCACAGGAGAGTGGGTAACTTGACAGGATAATTTGATCCCGTATAGAGATTATGCAAGAAGACTGTTACCTTTCTTTGACAGGGTCGATTTTCATCATATCCCTCGTGATGAGAATAGGATGGAAGATGCATTGGCAACTTTGGCCTCCATGATCGTGGTGAACACTTGGAATGCGTGTCCTCGGATTGAAGTAAGATGTCTTGACAGACCTACCTTCGTGTTCGCCGTTGAAGATGACAAACCCTGGTATTATGATATTGAAATGTTTCTCAGAACGCAAGAGTATCCTTTGGGAGCCTCCAACAAGGATAAGAAAATGTTGAGAAGGTTGGCCAGTAATTTTCTCCTGAGTAATAATGTGCTATACAAGCGGAACTTTGACATGGTCTTGCTGAGATGTGTGGACAAGCGAGAAGCAGACATGTTAATGAAGGAAATTCACGAAGGGTCCTTTGTTACTCATACAAATGGACACGCCATGGCTAAGAAACTTTTAAGAGCCGGTTATTATTGGATCACAATGGAATCTGACTACTACAAGTTTACTCGGAAATGTCACAAGTGTCAGACCTATGCCGACAAGATTCATGTGCCTCCGACATTGTTGAATGTTATCTCGTCTCCTTGGCCATTCTCCATGTGGGGAATTGATATGATTGGAATGATAGAACTCAAGGAATCTAATGGACATCGATTCATCCTAGTGGCAATTGACTACTTCACTAAGTGGGTCGAGGCTGCGTCCTATGCTAATGTAACTCGACATGTGGTTATCAAATTTATCAAGAATCAGCTCATCTGCAGATATGGTGTGCCGAACAGGATTATTACAGATAATGGGTCCAATTTGAACAATAGTATGATGAAAGAACTATGCGAAGAATTCAAGATCGAGCATCATAATTCTTCTCCCTACAGACCAAAAATGAATGGGGCTGTTGAAGCCGCCAACAAGAATATTAAGAAGATAATTCAGAAGATGGTAGTCACATACAAAGATTGGCATGAAATGCTCCCGTCCGCTCTACATGGGTATCGTACCTCGGTATGCACATCAACTGGGGCAACTCCTTTTTCACTTGTCTACGGTATGGAAGTTGTACTCCCGATAGAAGTCGAAATTCCCTCCATGAAAATATTGATGGAGACAAAGCTGTCAGAAGCCGAATGGTGCCAGAGCAGATATGATCAGTTGAACCTAATTGAAGAAAAGAAGATAACGGCCTTGTGCCATGGGCAGTTGTACCAACAGAGGATGAAGAAGGCATTTGACAAGAAGGTTCGTCCCCGTGAATTCAAGGAGGGCGACCTTGTGCTCAAGAAGATCTAGTCTTTCCTCACTGATGCCAGAGGAAAGTGGGCTCCGAACTATGATGGGCCGTATGTGGTAAAGAAGGTTTTCTCAGGAGGCGCCCTGATGTTAGCAACAATGGACGGAGAAGAAATCACCCGCCTCGTGAACGTAGATGCTGTCAAGAAGTATTTTGCTTAGAACTCAAGAAGCTCCGGTTGATTTAGGAACAAAATCATTATTCCATCGATGTAATCACTATTATTGCTTTCCAACATTGTAATATTGGAGTCGTGCTGTTCTGCCGACTACCATTTTAATAAACGAAGTTTTTCCAATTGTGGCACGTTAAATATTTTCGTCATGATGGCAAAATCCTGAATAATCTTTTAAAAGAATACCTTGTGTTTATTTGATATATGAATAACAAAAGAATGTCCATGGATGTTTATTTCATCCATGGAGATGGAGTTTTGGCATACCCCGTACAAGACAGGTGAAGACTTCCCTCAGGAGGTGATCGACTTGTGGAGATTTGGTTTGAGTGGGGACTTTGGTTCCCGACTCGTCGTTTTTGTTAGCATACGCATAGCATATAGATAGATAGCATAACATTTGCACTTCCGAACCTTTGTGTTTGTTCGTCTTGTCACTTGAGCCGTGTATCCCTAAGTGACTGGGTGAGTCTCATCCCTCCATAATAGAGTTGTCAGCCCTAAGCAGAAAGAGCTCAACGCTTTTATTTCCCCATGAAGTTTGATTCTCGTGGAAGACGGTTATTTTAGTACATTCCCATCTGAGTTCATACCTCAATGGTCGCGTCCTGCTTGGCAGCTTCTCTTCGGTTACTTCCCGAAGTGAACTTCGGCCCTTAGCAATCACATTGTGGACATCTCCAACTTTTGAATATGGCTAGAGCGTGCATTTATTTTGCACTTTGCTCCCAGGAAGAATTTGTGAAGAAAAGTATTGAAGACAGACGTTTCTCCGACAACATTCTCAATAATTTACATTTGGACTGCAAGCATCCTCTTTATTTGAGCAACTCGTTTTGACCAAGATCTCATTCAAAACGACAAATGGCAGTCTCTTCAGGGCAATTTGTCCACCCCAGTGGATTTATCAAGATTATCAATTCATCAAAAAGGCATTCCTCCAGAAATCTGTCAGAGAAGTGCGTCTAAGACATTACAAATATTTCTCTTTAGTTGAGAATTTACACTACAACGATATATACTTCTACGACTACAACAAGGGTACTCCCCAGGAACGTATTCCCCAGTGAGTCCATCGCACAAGATTAATTCCATCAAGTGACATCTCCCCAGAGAAGTCGAGGAAATTCATTACAGTCAGTCTCTCTTTATTTGAGAAGACATATTTTGCAAATTAACCGGCTTACATCTCTTCTGAAGATCCCCGGTGAAGTTTTACAATCTCCAATACATTATGGCTCACAGCCAAGAAATTTTACAATCTACAAAGTTTTATAATGACATCTACGATCTACAAGATCTACAATCCTCTGTGAAGATGCTCTCATGAGTTCTCGTTATTTTGGGTAGAGACTGAGACCCGTTCATGGCAAATACACCATGAGTTGTTGGGGAGGTTTATTTCAAGAGAACTGAGACTCGTTCATGGCAAACACACCATGAGTCGTTGGGGAGGTTTATTTCAAGAGAACTGAGACTCGTTTATGGCAAACACACCATGAGTCGTTGGGGAGGTTATTTTAAGAAATCGAGATCCGTTCATGGCAAACACACCATGAATCGGGGGAAAGTTTTATTTACACTTTTATCAACACCACACTCAATTAAAAAGCGAAATTATGTTTTGATCAAGAGAGTTCGTTTTGGTTATCACCATTGTTCGGACTGCTACCGGTTTGGATCAGATTTTCCTTCAATTTCAAGAGTCTCGCCCGTTATATAGGTCACCATTCTGCCCGGTGTTACGTTTTATACCCGTATACTTCTGGAGATTCCCCTTTGCTGGTTGTCTTCTTTCCCCGTGGAGTCTCACTTTGTTGAGCCTGTTCTTCCCGTGTGTCATGTCCAGTCCATCCCCTATGGCATCGTGTCTCCACAGGACTGTTTGTCTTGCATCACCATATCATCTCATATCATATGCATTCGGTGGCTTCTTAGGGCCAAAAATTCGTGCAATGTTTGTATTTAAGTCTCTCCTATCTCGTCGAGATGAAGATTTCAATCTCCATATCTCCGGATAGAAGTAACTTAAATAGGGGCATCTGTCACACCCTAATTTTTGACCTTAAGACTCCATCCCTTTGTGTGTTCTTTTCATATTCGTGCTTATTGCCACTAACCAGTTTATGTGACTGCAGTGCTCTCCAGTAAATTCCTAGCCATCAAGCATTTCAAGGTGCAAACTTTCTAATTCAAGGTTTTCCATTGAGGCGTCAGCAGAGCTTCCTTTCAGTTGGTGTGAAGCGTTGAATTTAAAGGTTTATTTCGGACACCGTCGTAGATGTTCCTTGAAGATATGCCAAAAGGTGGGCTAAACAACATGACCATGATGATTGTCGCCCAAACACCTCAACCTTAAGACCTGGTTTATCATCGCAAGAGTTTTTTATAAAAGCTAAGGAAAATCCCGCTGTGGGAGTCCACTTCCAATTTGTTTATAATGGTGTGGCGCGGGATAGTTACCATCGCTACCTTTCACAATGCAAGAATTCCTACATCACTAGGCTTAGAGAATTTCAAATTTGATTTGGTTCGCTTAACGTTCAAGGTTTATTTAAGTTGTGTTTTCAACGAATTTCATCATTTGCAAATACATGACTTTGACAAGAGCTAATACACGTGAAGGATTCTTCATATTAAATACTTTTCCACGTGACCTGCATCCGAAACTTATTTCTAAAACTCAAAATCCAAGTTGAGCTTTCAAATCAAAGAATTATTAAATTTATCATCAATTCAAGATAAGAATTCTGATCAAGCCAAGTTAAAGTTCACAACCAAGTTTTATTATTATAAGGAATCAAATGAAGATCTCAAGGTTCTGATGTAAGCCAAATGATTAAAGGGATAAAGGGAATTAATTGTTCGCGGCAACATAGTTAGTACAAAGATTGAATTCCTATATTGAGTAGCTAGAATCTTGGTACAACGTAAGGAGGTTACAGGAGGTACAAGTTGGAATTGTGTGTGTTTACAATTGATGAGATAAACACTACTCTAGACTTCATTTGACGAAGTTGGCATCGGACATGGCGGTATCTTTTACTTTCTGGGCGTTTAGCTTTCCTGGAGCAACCGTCGAATACTTCTCAATCCCGCAATCGACAACGACATCGCATCCAGTTCCCAAGTCTAAGCCAAAGTTCCTGCAAAGAGAATTAAAGAGGTATGAGGGGGGTGTTTGAAACTACTTGTCATTAAAAGTCACTCCTAGGTACCACTCACCTGTTGTCAAGCAACTTGCCGTCAGAATTGCGTCAAGGGATTTTCGCAACAACCTCAGCCTTAGCATCAGCAATATGGCCAAGAAATATCATTAAACCAACCAAGGGTTCTACCCAAATCGTTTTGACGTGTGAATCCTGCAACAAGAATTTGAAGATCAAAACACTGTGTCATTTAAAACATCAAAATCCAACAGTATGCCATAATGTACAAAAGGTATGCTCATAAGGAATACCCAATGTGAAATGCCTGTGAATCAAGCTATGTTTCTATTTGCCAAAGGATAAACTCCAACCATGAACTAAAGCCTACGACAAATCTTTATGCTTTTCTTTCCAAGACTCACATTCCAAAGCCTGCCACAACAAACATGGACCAAATCAAAAGCGCATGATACAGTGCTTAATACTGTCCAGAGTTAGAATTTAAAGAGAAAGCCTAACCATGGAATGAGTATGGCTCAACTTCTTCCTCCTGAGCATTGTATGTCTAAGCTCATTACTTGTGCGGATGATATTGAACCCATAGTCAAAGAAAGGCTCCGTGTATACAATGAATTGAGTCACCCTGTTGAAGGATTTTACGGTAGCGGAAGAAAACTGTTAGAGTCTGAGCTTCCTGGAGGGATCCCGGAATCTTGGCCAAAGTTGCTGCAAGCACTCCATCTAGATGATTAGGCAGAAACAACCTGTTGCAGCATAAGATATAAAAGAAACAGAACCAATAAAGGAAAATCTTGCAAGAAATAGATAGCATTTGGATGATGGATTTTGAAGAAGCAGGGAGAGTAGTTATTGCAAAACCAGTCGCTTCAAGGCCAAATTGTTCTACTTTCAAGCCTTTCTCAGATCTTCTAGCAGGTGCTATCAATGCCACTCCTCCAGCTACATCTTCTTCTCAAACAACTTCTGCAATCAGACCAGTCCAGTAGTTCAAACTGTTTTATCTTGTGAAAGTGGATGTGTTGCTTCAATGCTACTAATTTGAGCAAGGGCACTGTGAAGATTTAATGCAACATGCACAACTATCGCTGGTTAGCTTTCTTTCCTCCCAAAAATAACTCGTGCCATGACCTGCAGAGAAAGTCATCCGGAATAAGACCAAGGAATAAGGTTGTCTCGAAAATTTGAACAACTCTACTCAAGAGGACCAGGGAATAAGGTCATCCAGAATAAGACCGGGGAAAGAAATACGGAGCGAAACAGATTGAGAGAAGGAGAGAAGCAAGAGGAGCGAGCGGCGCAAAGAGGGGGGAATGGGATTAGGGTTCCTGCATTCTTTTTGTTGTTTGCTGTAATTGTATGTATGATATACCACCGTATTCACCATGCACCACACGACACACCCATTTGATCTGCCCACGGATCAGATCCTCCAACCCACCCGCGTTTCCACGATAACACCTCGCGAGCCTGCGCACACGGGATCTGTCCCACTCAGTTAACTCTTAATCTCTTTTAAAAACATAATCACCTAATTTTTATTTGTTTAATTAACATAATTAACCATTTTATTTAATCAGCCCTTTAATTAAAATCAATTATAACTTTTTCTTAATTAGTTTTCTCAATTTACTTATTAATAAATTCAATACCATTAGTTTATTTGATTATCAAACTAATAACCCTATTTTTATTCATTAAGAAATGTTTTCGAAATAATAAGAGATCTTTTATAACTTGAGGTAACTAATTATTCTAGATAACCAACATTTCATTAATAATCAAAACAATTTATAATAATAAAAATTCTATTTTAAAGAAACTAACCCTACCATTTTGCAATTTAATAAATTTGTCTCGACAACATAAAGAAACTCTTTTTAATACTCTAACTAACCCTACCATAGGTTTTATTTAATTGAATAAATTGATATTATTATTATTAATATTGTTATTTATTAATATTTATTATCATCATTATTAATCCCATTTACCCAGTTAATAACTCAAAATATTCCAAAACCACTGACAATATTATACCATTTTAAATGTAATGGATACAGATATGCAACTTCCAATACACGTGTTTCAACCCTAAAAAATCAGTATATCCACACCTTTCACTTCAATATTTTTTGCTTATATTTGAAGCAACTTTCTCAAAAGTAACCATCATTAATGCTCTACTTTAACATCACATCAAACCTATATCTATCATACTTTTCAATAAAGATAGAAACAAAATTTGAATAATATAATATTAATTTTTTTTCAATCTAACAAATTTATTTCATTCCCCTGTAAGATTACTAAAATACAATTTTTAAATTAATTCCAGGTACAATATTCTGTTTAGATTCATATATTTAAAAAAAAATCATTATGTAATTGCAATTTTTATAAATTCATTCTGTACATTGACAATATTTTTTCTTAATACTGTTTTTTTTCTTACATTGACAATATTTTTTCTTACCTATTTATACTACTAAAAAATATTACCGTTATTTTATTGTTGTTGCAATCTTATCATTCCAAAACGAAATCAATATCCTGAAATCAAATTAATTATTATTGTAGTTTTTTTTGCCAAATATTATCATTGCTTGATTTTCTTTAAATGACAAAATGAACTTTTTTAATAATAAATATTACTGTTATTTTATTGTTGTTGCAATCTTATCATTCCAAAATGAAATCAATATCCTGAAATCAAATTAATTATTATTGTATTTTTTTTTCAAATATTACCGTTGCTTGATTTTCTTTAAATGACAAATTGAATTTTTGAAATAATAAATATGAACCACTTAAATTGAATTTTTGCCAATCCTTCTACAATTCTCTCTCAAACAAAGGTACGTTTTTAACAGATTTATACATTTTCACCATTTTTTTCTTTATCTTTTTTTGCCAATCCTTCTACAATTCTCTCTCAAACAAATGTGCGTTTTTAACAGATTATACATTTTCACCATTTTTTTCTTTATCTTTTTTTTCAAGTTATTAGGTTTGTAATTTTATAGTCATCTAAATTTGCAGTTACATTAATTTTTGAATTTTTTTCCAGTGAAAATGAGTAGAAAGGTTGATTCTGTGAAAGACATCAATGACACAAAAGAAACTTGGCGTCTTGCTGTTCGAATAATGGATGTTTGGAGTGTTGTGAATAATAAGGGTATTGAACATTTGGAGATGATTGTTATGGGTTCCTTGGTAAATTGCTTTTCTTTTTTTAAGTATAGATTTTTGTATGATAGTTAGTAATTACAACAAAATGCTTTTTTGTATAACATATAAAAAGAAGATTATTTTTATTTTGTTAGGGTGATCGGATTCAGGTCCTTATTCGTCATGACCATTTACTAAAATGGAAAGAGGTCATTAAGGAGAATATGACTCTATAACAATGATTTTTAGTGGAAGGTATGTGATCATTCAAAAAAAATTGTGTTTCTTGGTGGTACCACAATGAAGGCAATCGAACTTCAAAATATTCCACCTAAAGGATATTTCTGTAAAGATTTTGGTGAGATACTTCAAGGCAAATGCAAAACCAATAGACTGGAAGGTAATTTAAATTCTATTATAACTTATATAACTTATATATTTGCAAACACATTCAATAATGAACCTTACTTTAATGTAGATATTATTGGTGCTGATAGTGAGATAAACCATATCCAATCCAACACTCCGGGGAAGAAAGTTGTTGTTTCTGTTGTGCTGAAAGATTTGAAGTAATGCGCATTGTTTTCATAACTTATGTGTTTGATAAATTTATATATTTTGTATCAATGAATCCCATCATATAATATTGTTTATTTATATTGCAAAATAGGGGTAATTGCATAAATTGCAATTTATGGGAAATCTATGGATCAAAATTTTTGGCTTACTACAATGATCCTAAAAACAATGGAGCTATTGTAATTCTGCTCACTCATGCAATGGTAAAAGATGGCCAAGGTATTACACTATCAGACTTTATAAATACATAGCTGATTTGTATTTTTCATTATACGTTCAATAATTCTTATATTAATTATACAATTTACAGTATCAAATACATGGAGTGGTTCCAAATTGTTGATAAATGAAGACATCCCTGAAATTCAAGATTTTATGTCTAAGTATGGATTTTATTTATTTATTTATATTCAGATTATTATACATAATTTTTAATTTAAAAAACAATCTTATTTCTATAGGTTGCCTACTAATGAACAGAAGGAGAAGCCTACTCAATCTGCAAAATCTCTTTCTAATTGGTCTGGTGGTTCTCAGTATTCGCCAGTAGAAAGGTTTGTTCATAATGCGAAATGTATGTCCTTGAGTCAGTTCTGCAAAATCAAACATGTAAGTTGAATACTATAGAGCCGAATTTATCTTTACTATTACAATTATATTGTTTGCTTTTTGAAATTAATATCATTTTTTATTTGCTTTTAGGAAACTTTATGTGTTACTGTAGCAACCACATTGAAATTTGCTATCTCAAAGTATGGATGGTTTTATTATGGCTGCACAAAGTGTTCTTCGAAGGCACCTAATCCTGAAAAAGCTTATGAATGTTCATGTGGGCAAAAAGTCAAACAGCCCATACCAAGGTACATATAATCTAGATGAATTGCAAATAAATTTGGTAATGGATTTGTTATTAATCATATTATTTTCTTCGTTTAAAATACTATAGGTACAAGATTGAGATATATGTTAGCAATGGTGAATCAAAATATCGATTTGTATTCTGTGATTCCGAATGTGCTGCTATACTTGGAATGACTGCTGAATTTATGCATAACTCTATGGTGGAGGTACATTATTATACATAAGTTAAAATGTTAATAGTTTATCGAGTTGTAAAGTTCAGATTATCACTCATGATTGATATTTTATTTTTCCATTAGAATGGAGAAGATGATCCAACGGTTTATCCTGATGAGCTTGAAATGCTATTGAATAAGAAAATGGCTTTTAGAGTTAAGGTGCTGCCAACGTTTTCCCAAGCATCTGTTTGGAAGCTTTGTGATGATGAAGTCTTTGTTAAAGAGATTGAAAATGACTACATAGTAGAAGAGGTATAATATTCACTTAATTCATGTATTATTTTAACATTTAACAAGTATAATAAATATTCGATGTTTCAATGTGTAGAATCAGTCTAAAATTGAATATGCAAAGGTGGTCCCTAACAAGGAAAATTTGGAAACTTCCGCAGTAAGTATCTTCATTTGTTAACATAATAATTTGCTATGATAAATATTGTATTATTATAATTCATTTTATATCTGACAATTAATTTTTTATATTGCAAGCAAACATTATCTGCATCTGGTGAAATTGATCCAGAATCAATCATTCTAATGACTCCGACTAAGGATGTTGTAATTACTGACAAGGGTGAAGAAGTTGATTTTGAAGCGTCTGGCGCTACGCAATTATCAAGCACCAGACCATCCAAGAAAGTAAAGATAGAACCATCTTCTTAATTAGAATTTTCGGAAATTTGATATTGAAATATCTTTTATGATCATCATTATAATCCCATTTACCCACTTAATAACTCAAAATATTCCAAAACCACTATTCCAAAAGCACTGACAATATTATACCATTTTAAATGTAATGGATACAGTTATGCAACTTGCAATACACGTGTTTCAATCCTAAAAAATCAGTATATCCACACCTTTCACTTCAATATTTTTTGCTTATATTTGAAGCAAACTTTCCCAAAAGTAACCATCATTAATGCTCTATTTTAACATCACATCAAACCTATATCTATCATACATTTCAATAAAGATAAAACCAAATTTGAATAATATAATATTAATTTTTTTTCAATCTAACAAATTTATTTCATTCCCCTATAAGATTACTAAAATACAATTTTAAATTAATTCCAGATACAATATTCTGTTTGGATTCATATATTTAAAAAAAAATCATTATGTAATTGCAATTTTTATAAATTCATTCTGTACATTGACAATATTTTTTCTTAATACTGTTTTTTTTCTTACATTGACAATATTTTTCTTACCTATTTATACTACTAAAAAATATTACCGTTATTTTATTGTTGTTGCAATCTTATCATTCCAAAACGAAATCAATATCCTGAAATCAAATTAATTATTATTGTAGTTTTTTTGCCAAATATTATCGTTGCTTGATTTTCTTTAAATGACAAAATGAATTTTTTTAATAATAAATATTACCGTTATTTTATTGTCGTTGCAATCTTATCATTCAAAAATGAAATCAATATCCTGAAATCAAATTAATTATTATTGTATTTTTTTTTTGCCAAATAGTATCGTTGCTTGATTTTCTTTAAATGGCAAATTGAATTTTTTAAATAATAAATATGAACCACTTAAATTGAAGGAGCGTGTGTTTCTTTATGGACATTGCAAATGAGAGAACGTTGGAAAATATCAAATATCCAAATGCTTCTGACACAACAACATCGGTAAGTGTGTAGGAACTTGGGAAACCTATAGATAAACATGCTCTAATGAAATCCCTTTAGGTTTTACGGCTATATTAATACATAGGCTGATGAAAAACTTCTCATTTCCCTATATTACACATATCCACATGTTACGTAATTGCCAATTATTTTGGAGGGAACAGACGAATTTTCGTACCAAATATATATATATATATATATATATATATATATATATATATATATATATATATATATATATATATATATATATATATATATATATATATATACATATATATATATATATATATATATATATATATATATATATATATATATATATATATATATATATATATATATATATATATATATATATATATATATATATATATATATATATATATATATGGTTGGATCAACGTACACAAATTTATTGTATAAGAGTTTTTTTTAATGTAATGGATGTTAAATGATCAATAAATAGGTTCAAAAACTTTCCACAAATAACTTTTTCCAGTTTGGGACATAATAAAGTAAAACATTATTAATTTATAGTAATATAATTTGCTTAATTTTTTTGTATACTATATTAAGGAAGTAATCATATATAATATATAATATATAATCATATATAATATATAAGGAAGTAATCATATATAACCTGATAAGTTCATTTCTTGAATTTGGAACAATACTTGAAATGTTAATATATAATATATAAGATACGTGTTAATGTCATGTTAAGAATGGATCATTTCCATCACACACACACATATATATATATATATATATATATATATATATATATATATATATATATATATATATATATATATATATATATATATATATATATATATATATATATATATATATATATATATATATATATATATATATATATATATATATATATATATATATATATATATATATATATATATATATATATATATATATATATATATATATATATATATATGATTACTTCCTTAATATAGTATACAAAAAAATTAAGCAAATTATATTACTATAAATTAATAATGTTTTACTTTATTATGTCCCAAACTGGAAAAAGTTATTTGTGGAAATTTTTTGAACCTATTTATTGATCATTTAACATCCATTACATTAAAAAAAACTCTTATACAATAAATTTGTGTACGTTGATCCAACCATATATATATATATATATATATATATATATATATATATATATATATATATATATATATATATATATATATATATATATATATATATATATATATATATATATATATATATATATATATATATATATATATATATATATATATATATATATATATATATATATATATATATATATAAACAAAAATATATAGTATATTTTAATTTTTTTAAAATAAATTATTGCACTTGCGCGACCCGTGCGAACGCACGTGTCCTTTACTAGTTTCATTAATAATCAAAACAATTTATAATAATAAAAATTCTATTTTAAATAACTGGTGTATCCAATGAGAACTTTTCTTAATAAATCTTCACTTAAGTTTATTTTTTAAGCCGATTAATTTATAACCTTGATTTAATTTTCGCTAAAATAAAATCAGGTCACACTACTTTTTTTTATGAACTAATACCGTCTCCCTTAAAATCAAATTCACTTATAATTTGTAATCTAATAATATAATATATTTTCTTATAAATCAATTCAACCCTTCCTCTAATCAATCACCGTAAAATTAATCATCCATCGTGCACGCTTCATTTTCACTCACCTATTCACAATTCACACACTCACCTAGCGCTTTCATGCGTTTGTGTATGAATTTATTTACTTGCTTTTATTTTCCGCAATTTATCATTTCCGCACTTATTTCATTATTGCATTCCATTCAAAGGAAGAACTTGCACGTAACGTAAAACTTGCGCGTATGCATCCCATTTGCATCATTTTCCCCTTGATCCTTGATTCCATTCAAGTCAATCTTTTAGGGTAGATCCTACCCCATAGGAAGGACCTTTTCTTTATCTTTACAACTTAGACAAACCATATTCAACAAATCAATTCAAACATATTCAAACACATTAGAGAATGAGATGTTAATCATCTTAAGTGGGATAAAACTTCTACCCCCATAACAACACAATCAATTTTCCTTCAAAGTTGTGGCGGTTAAATCAAAGTAATCTCCCTTAAAATGACAACTCATCTTTTATCCTAAAATCAATCAATCAACTACCTTTATCCCGTAGGAACTTTGACCATAGTCAAAGAACTCCTCAAACCCTTTAGGGGAACTACAGATACTCTGATTCCACTCCCGTAAGGATATGTAGGCATAAGATGCGATATCTTATCGAGTATACTTAGAAATAAACCATTAGGTCTTTTAACCATTAAGCAGATAATCCATAGCAATAAAGAACATAAAACAAGAGGTTCCTGTAGAGTACTACAGAAACTTAGGATGCTAGCACCTTCCCTAAGTTTAACCAACCCCCGAACCTAAAACTCTCTAGCTTGCATTTGCGTTGCATTGTGGGTATTTCGATATTTATCCCTTCCTTTGGACAAATCAAAGTTCAGCTGCAAATGAATAAGATTCAAGCTCATCAATAGCTTGGTATCCAAATTTCACCGTGACAATATGGAATCCCGAACAAGATCATCACGGACAATGGTTCAAACATCAATAATAAGATGATGAAAGAGTTGTGTAAAAGCTTCAAGATTGAACACCACAATTCAACACCTTATCCTCCCAAAATGAATGGAGCTGTTGAGGCGGCAAATAAGAATATTAAGAAAATCATCCAGAAGATGGTAAAGACTTACAAAGACTGGAACGAGAAGTTTCCATTTGCACTGCATGGCTACCGCACCTCAGTGCGCACTTCCACAGGGGCAACCCCGTTTTCTCTCGTATATGGCATGGAAGCAGTATTGTCCATTGAAGTAGAGATTCCCTCCTTGAGGATTTTGGCAGGCGTCAAGCTAGACAAAGCCGAATGGATACAAGCCAGACTCGACTAGCTTAATCTCATCGACAAGAAGCGCATGACAGCCATCTGTCATGGACAGTTATACCAGAAACAGTTGAAGAGGGCCTTTGACAAGAAAGTTCACCACGACACATCCAAGCAGGAGATTTGGTACTGAGAAAAATTCAGCCAACTCACGTTGATCCAAGGGGAAAATGGGCACCGAACTACGAGGGTCCATATATAGTAAAGAAGGTTTTCTCCGGAGGAGCCTTGATCCTTTCAACCATGGACGGTGACGATCTTCCATCCCCTGTGAATTCGGATGCAGTTAAAAAATATTATGCCTGAAAAATAGACCCGGTGGACCAAAAAAAAATCCACGCAAAAATGGGCGTCCTGGTGGACCATAAAAATGGTTCAGGCAAAAGTTAGGGACTAAAAATAAAAGAAAATGTATCCTGGTAGGCTGAAAACCCAAAAGGGCGGCCTACGCAAAAGTTAGAGATTCAAAAGGCAGAACTGAATCTTGAAAGGATGTGCAAACTTTCTTCCATGACCGTCAAGCTTCCGACTGAGAAAGATCAATTCAATCGTTGCGCTCAAAAGCAAGGCAGGAAGGGTCTTCAGAGACATATGGGCCATAGCAGATTTGAAACTTGGCAGGAACCGTTTTCAACATTGTCTTCATTTTTTATATTTCTTTCAAAGTAGTCACCTCTTTTAGGAATTGCCTCCTTTTGTAACTTTCCCATTTATGGGTTTTCATCAATAAAAATTACTTTCATCAAATCTTTCTTTGTTCTTTTTTTATTACCCTATGGTTGCAAGTTTCGTTTATTTGATGATGGGTTTTGCATATAATGACATTATGGTAAATTGAATTAAGGGATGGCTTACTCTCTTAGGGTAACTAAAGGGTGACTATAACTCTAAGGAGTACACAGGAACACCATTTTAAATCTTGAAACGACTTGACTGACAAGGCCGTCAAGCCTAGCAAAGCGGGCCTCGAGTTGAGGGTGTCAGCACCTCCAAGTTTTATTACATCATGAAGAAATGATGTCAGGAAGTCAGGCTTGTCCTCCACTTTCTCACCTGATCCAAAGTCCAATCCACATTGGCAGCTACCAAAGTCCGCCACGTTAGCATCTGCATTTCCAATCACCCGTTTGCAATCATATGCATCATACACATCTCATTCGACATCATAAGCATACTGCTTCATAATCACTTTTGTATCATACGCGTACCCAGAATCATATCATACTCTCCTAGCTCTTGTATCATCGCGCATCAGCATTTTCATTTGCATTTCCATTTATGGAACGTCATTATCATCAAGCATTCATATATGTGAGTTCAGGTCCAGGATCAATCTCGAAGATTTCCAAGATCTTAATCGGCCCAGGCAGGGGCATTTTCCGCAAGACCGTGGGTGTTTCCCACGAAGTTGTGCAACCTTTTGTTGGACAAATTCCAGAGTTTCAAAACAATCATCAGCCCGGTCAGGGGCATTGTCTGCAAAAAGTGTGGGTCTATCAAAAGCAAATCCAGCCTGACCTGGGGCACATCATTCAGGGCCATGAGCGTTCCTCATGGGAGTTATCATCATCCCTCTTTATGGTAATAACTTATAGTGTATTTTCCATTATCATTTTGGTAATGGATCCCCTACATCCTTTTTGGTGTTAGGGTTGATTTTGTTTCGCTCCATCATCCTTTTGGCGATGGGTCTGGCATCCTTTTGGTGTCATGACTAGCGCATTTTTCCATTATCCTTTTGGTAATGGATCCCCTACATCCTTTTGGTGTTAGAGTTGATTTTGTTTTGCTCCATCATCCTTTTGGCGATGGGTTTGATATCCTTTTGATGTCATGATTAGCGTATTTTCCATTATCCTTTTGGTAATGGATCCCCTACATCCTTTTGGTGTTAGGGTTGATTTTGTTTCGCTCCATCATCCTTTTGGCGATGGGTATGATATCCTTTTGATGTCATGATTAGCGTATTTTCCATTATCCTTTTGGTAATGGATCCCCTACATCCTTTTGGTGTTAGGGTTGATTTTGTTTCGCTCCATCATCCTTTTAGCGATGGGTATTGAAGGTGAGAAAATTACTTAGAAGGGGGGGTTGAATAAGTAAGACTAAAATTCAGTGATTAGAACACAGATATTTTTATCCTGGTTCGTTGAAAACAACTACTCCAGTCCACCCTCTCAAGAGTGATTTTCCTTTCTCTGTCAAGGACTTAATCCACTATTTTAATCAAACAGATTACAAATAGCAACACCTAAGAACAACCGTTCTTAGTCTTCTCAAGAGCAACTGATCCCAACTGGATCCTCTTAAGGAAAACCTTTTACAAACAAAGTAAAACTTTTACAAGAGTAAGAATGCTTCTAATAAGCTGTTATCACAACAGTGATATTTCTCTTAAGTTAAGAATAAAGATAAAGCAAAATAATATGATTAAGAGCTTTGAAAGGTTTGCTTTGAGGAGTGATTTTGCTAGAAGTTCGATACTGAAGAAGATGGAGTGAACTTCTTTATATAGGCACTAAGATCCAAGAAGTCTTGTTACGTTGAAGGCTGTGCAGAAAAGCCTGAAGCCTTTTGTCTTCACATTGGAGGCTGTGCTGAAACAAGCCTGATGCCTTTTGTCTTCACTTGCAGAAAACTTTCCTCAGAATAGAATGCACAGATAAAACCTTTTTGTCTGTGTCCTTGTGTCTAGCTTAAAATAGGAAAGAGCTGTTGAGAAGAACCAACGTACATATTTAAATCTTCTTCAAAGTAAGTTCAGCTTTCAACATTAGAATCTGAATCTTCAGAGTCTCTAGACCAAGGATCATCTGGATCTTCAGAGTCTTGAATGTTCTTCAGATTGAGCTGAATCAGAGTATGTGCAGCTAGTGTGCTTGAGCGTGTAAATCCTTCAGAGCAGAGTCTTCTATGCTTTAGAGGCTCCTTCTTCAGAATCTTCAAGAGACAGTAGTCAGATTCTTCTGGGAGCAGTGTTCAGATCTTCACTTAAGATGCTCTTGAACTTATGAAGCCTTTCATAAGAACAATGTTCAGATCTAATTTTGCTTTCTTAAGATAATTTTCTTTAGTGCCTGTAGCAAACAATCTAGAACACGTTTAGAGTATATAATTCTTGAATACAAAATTTATAAGTGTTATCATCAAAACATAGAGATATAACTAAGACACAATCTGTGCTCTTACAATCTCCCCCTTTTTGATGATGACAAAACATGAGAAAATTTTGTTCAATAAAGAGTAAGAATTAGAAACCCCCCCTGAGATAAACAATCTCCCCCTGAAATAAATACTACAATAGAATAGAATACTTCCCTTTCTGATTAAGTATATTTCAGATTCAGAGCTCAGATTTCCTTTAGAGAATCAGGTTCTGGTTGACACAGTCTCAGGGTAACTTCAATGAATTATGTCAGATATATCAATGTAATCTGAAAGACTTAAATTCAAAGTAAGTTAATAAAATGTCTGAATTTTAGTTTTAGTAATTGCTTATAGGTTGAACACTCAGTTTCTCTTTTTCTCCCCCTTTTTGTCATAATCAAAAAGATTTTCAAAGACAGAAGGATATAGAAGAAAAGAAGCAAATAGGAGCAAAACATGTTATCATGCAATTAAAAAACAAACCAAAGTTCACAGACAAACAGGCAGAGGCCAAAAACACATAACACAATAAAGGCAACCAAACATCAAAAATCAGTTCATGTGCAAAACAACAAATAAAACTAGGTCTGGCGAGAGGCAATGAGGGTCAGAAGCTCTGTCATCTCGGCAGCTGACTCTTCTTGCTTAGACATCCAGGTCTTGATTTCATCAGTTGTTTTCTCTTGCTTGATCATCCAGTCCTTTATATCCTTCACATCATTCACAAGTTCTGAAACCACAGATGAAGACGGAGCAGATGCAGTAGCAGCAGGGTTCCCTTCAGTTTGGTTTTCAACAGAAGCTTGTTCAACCATTTCAAATTCAGGAACAACTGGAGGAGCAGCTTCCAAAAGTAACACAGGAGGAGGAGGAGGCATGTTCATCAGTGTTACCTTTATTAACTCAGCAAATTTAATCTTAGCAAGCTTAGAGCATTTTGCTCTAACTTTTAGGGCAGCTTTGTTAAACATCCAGATGAAGCGCTTCCAAGCAGTATTCGAAACATTTGGATCCAAACTAGACATGCAGAGAGCCTTAACACGATCATATTCAGAATCTAACTCCTTTTTGAAAATATCAAACATAGCATTAACACAAGATCCTAAATCTGACTGTTCATTCTGTCCAGAGGAAAAAGGATTGGGGGTGTTAGCAGGAGTAGGTTTAGATGGTTGTGGTTGAGGTGTGGGTGGTTGAGATGTGTGGATGACAGATTGAGGGAGTTCAGCTGAATGAGGAAAAGTTTGATTCTCAGATAGGTTAGTTTCAGGTGGTTGAGGAATGGTTTGGTTTTCAGCTGTTTGAGTGTCAGAGGGTTGAGCTTCAGATGGTTGTTGAGATGGAGAGTTTGGTGGGGTATGAAACAAAGCAATGTTAAGATGTTTCTTCATAACACTCTCAGAGCGAGCTTGTTTGAGTGATTCTGAATCACAGTCAGATGAATCAGATGAATCAGAGGATTCATCTGAGTGAACAGATGTAGAAGAAATTTCAATAGTTTGGTTGAGGGGTGGAATATCAAGAATATTGTCAGAAAGATTTGGATCTTCTGAGGGAATTGTTTGTTCAGAGTGGTCAGTTTGAACAGTCTCTGGTTGATTTTGTTCTGAAATAATTGTTTCTGGTTGGAGAGTCTCTAAGTGGGGATTCTCTAGTTGTGACAAAGTTGGTTGTGGAGTTGCTGTTGGAGAATTTTCTGGTTGAGTTGGTTCTGGTGGAGTTATTGTTGGAGAGTTTTCTGATAGAATTGGTTCTGGTGGAGGAATTTCTGTTTGAATAGTTTGAGGTTGTGGATCAGATGGAATTGGTGCTGGAGATGATTGTAAATTTACTGGATCAGAGGATAGTGGTTCGGATGAGATATTGACAGACTTTTTAGATTTTGAAGTTCTTGGTATGAGGCTTGGAGAGAGTTGTGGTGAAGATAGTGGTGAATGAACAGTAGGAGTAGGATCAGAAGCTAATACCTGTTGAATGGTGTCTCTGATTTCTTCCAGAGTAGCTTCTCTAGGACTGCTTTTGGCCTTCTTTCCTTCTTTCTTCTTCTTTCTTGATGCTTCAGGTGCTTTTCTCTTCTTCTGAACGAATTCTTCGTCAGCCTTCCTCTTACTGCGCCTTTCCTTCATCTGATTAGGCAATTCTTCTCCTGGCTTCTGAACGAGATTGGCAGGTAAAGGGATTCCTTCCTTTAGACATTCAGTAATGTACAGCCAGACAAATTCCTTAGGTTCATCTGCACTGAATAGTGGAAAATCTTCCACAGGAATTCTTCTGCCTTGAATCTCTTCAGAGTTGATCTTCCTGAGTTGTCCTTTCAATTCTGAAATGATTTTCATCCTTTTCAGATTGAGTCCATTAATTTCAGAGCCAATGATGTGAGTCAGATCTTCTGTAATCTTCGCATCAGTCAGATGCTGTACCAGCTTGTTCTCAATAAGTATATCAGAAATCAACCTTCCCAGGGGTATCCACGTCCTCACTTTACCAGCTTTCGCCCTTACTTCCTCTCTGGTTTCTTTGACATGAGTTAGTAAATGACTGAAGACGAGATACGGTAGATCCACTTTGACATTTTTGCTAATGCAGTACATAAAATACAGATGTTCCGAACTCACATAATCTGGTGAGTTGGATGGTTTTCTGTGAAAAAACGTACTCATAAAGATTTTCGCCCAGATCCTATAAATGGGTTTTAAATCTTTAACCTTACTTGACGGCAATCCAGCAATAGTAACTTCTTCATAAACCCTAGCCATATCAATGCGAGAAGAAGAAAGATTTGAAACACCATCAGACTCAGTATAGCTAAATAGTTGTCTGATCAGGTTTTCAGTGATGACTATCTCCACTCCAAGAACCGAGGAATGTATAAACTTGGGACCAGCGCTTGCATGAATCCAAAATTCCTTTACCAGTGTTGGAAAAACAGGACCCATTAGCCTTTCAAAATATTTTTCCCATCCTTGAGCTTTAATGGCAGAAATGAGATCAAACCCATTTTCCTTTAAAGAGTCAAGATCAATGAAGCTTTCACAGAGCACCTCTAGATCAGCCACTGGAGTGAATAAGGTTCGTTCAGGATCTTTGTACATTATAGTCTTGTTAGGTTTTGCAGCAGTGTTTGAAGTAGACGCCATTGAAGAAGAAGAATACCTTGGTTTAGGTTTAGGGTTTTGGAAGAGATTGAAAAGAAAGCAGAAACGCATGAATGAAGTGAATGTGGAAAGTGTGATAATAGTGTGATAGGTGATATATATAGAAAACCAAAAATCAAGCATAGGGCACACAAAAGACACTTACGCACGTTTGGACAACATTTAATGAAAAGTAATCATTTCACATTAAATTATGACAGCTGGGGGGAAAAACAAGAAAAGCGAGATTTTCAAAGCAATACCTCAAACGTCAATTCAGTTGAGCACTCAATCTTTTCAGATATTGAATGACATGTGTTTTCTTTGTTGGCTCATCTGATGTCTCTCAAGAAATGAAACGTTTCCAACTTTCAGATCTTCTGAGCTTGTTAGTTCAGAGTTTTACACAAAACGAAATAATTGAATAAATATAAATGAACGAATAGACAGATGAAATACTTCAGATTATTAAACATTTTGCATCTGAGAGGTTGCCTCTGAGAAATATTACTCTGGACATAAATCCATACAAATATTTTTCAGAATGAACTTAAATCTATCTTCAGCAAGGGGTTTTGTGAAAATGTCAGCCCATTGATGATCTGTATCAACAAAAGCTAAATTAATTACACCCTTCTGAACATAGTCTCTGATGAAGTGATGTTTAATTTCTATATGTTTTGCCTTAGAATGCAAGATTGGATTTTTTGACAAACATATAGCAGAAGTATTATCACAGAAGATAGAAAGATTACTCTCATAGATTTGATAATCTTCTAATTGACTCTTCATCCAGAGCATCTGAGTACAACATCCAGCAGCAGCAATGTATTCTGCCTCTGTAGTTGATAGTGCAATGGTAGGTTGCTTCTTGCTGTACCATGAGATCAGATGACTTCCAAGAAACTGACAGCTTCCAGAAGTGCTTTTACGTTCAACTCTGTCTCCAGCATAGTCAGCATCACAGAATCCAACTAATGAAAATTCATCAGATCTTCTGTAACACAAACCCATGTTAGCAGTACCTTTCAGATACCTCAGAATCCTCTTAACAGCTGTTAAGTGTGATTCTCTAGGATCTGATTGGAATCTAGCACATAAGCAGACACTAAACAGAATATCTGGTCTAGAAGCAGTCAAGTATAGAAGAGATCCTATCATACCTCTGTAGAGTTTTTGATCTACCTTCTTACTTACCTCTTCCTTACCTAGAGTGCTTGTAGGATGCATTGGAGTCTTTGCCATTTTGCTATCAACCATGTTGAACTTCTTCAGAAGCTCTTTAACATATTTGGTTTGATGTATGTAGGTGCATTCTGGAGTCTGATTGACTTGGATTCCCAAGAAGAATCTCAATTCTCCCATCATGCTCATTTCAAATTCTTCTTGCATACATTTAGCAAACTCCTTTCCAAGCGTAATATTTGTTGATCCAAAAATAATGTCATCTACATAAATTTGACAAATCAACAGATCTTTCTTAACAGATTTACAGAATAAAGTTGTATCCACTTTTCCTCTGATAAATTTTTTCTTCAGAAGGAAGTTGCTCAACCTCTCATACCAAGCTCTGGGAGCTTGTTTTAATCCATAAAGGGATTTCTTTAATTTGAAAACATGATCTGGAAAGTTTTCACTTTCAAAACCAGGAGGTTGGTGGACATATACTTCTTCTTCTATAATACCATTAAGAAAAGCACTTTTAACATCCATCTGATACAGAGTGATGTTATTCTGTGCAGCAAATGAAATAAGAAGACGAATAGATTCTAACCTTGCCACTGGAGCATATGTCTCACTGTAATCAATACCTTCTTGTTGACTATATCCTTGAGCAACCAGCCTTGCCTTATTCCTTTCTACTTCTCCCTTTTCATTCAGCTTATTCCTGAAGACCCGTTTTGTTCCAATGACATTGAATCCTTTAGGTCTAGGAACCAGATCCCAAACTTCATTTCTGGCGAATTGATTCAGCTCTTCTTGCATAGCTATAATCCATTCATTATCTTCCAGAGCCTCATCTACAGATGTTGGTTCTATCATTGACACTAAGCCAAATAAGGAAGATTTAGAAGTTCTGAGAAATGATCTTGTCCTTATAGGATCATCTTTCTTTCCAATTATCACATCTTCTGGATGAGAGGCTTTGATTCTGGAAGAAGATCCTCTGACAGTTGGTCTTTCAGAAATATGCAAGTTATTTAGTTGGGAAGTCAAAGGTGTAGCATCTAGGGTTGCGTCAGATTCTTTGTTCTTTGCCTTTTCTGCCTCTGAGCCTTCAGAGTCTGTGAGAATCACTTCTCTATCTGCAGAACTTTCAAACTGCTTTGGCTTTTCAGAGCCAAGCTTATCATCAAATCTGACATGAATAGATTCTTCCACAATCTGTGTTTCAGTATTGAATACTCTGTAGCCTTTAGAGCGTTCAGAATAACCAAGCATGAAACACTTCTGTGCTTTGGAATCAAACTTGTTCAGATTATCTTTAGTATTAAGCATATAACAAATACATCCAAAAGGATGAAAATAAGCAATGTTAGGCTTTCTGTTTCTCCACAATTCATAGGGAGTCTTTTTCAGAAGAGGTCTTACAGACACTCTGTTCTGAATATAACAAGCTGTGTTAATTGCTTCTGCCCAGAAATATTTTGCCAGATTTGTCTCGTTGATCATGGTTCTGGCCATTTCTTGCAATGTTCTATTTTTCCTCTCTACAACTCCATTTTGTTGTGGAGTTCTAGGACAGGAGAAATCATGTGCAATTCCTTTTTCAGAAAAATATTTTTCAAAATGTTTATTTTCAAATTCTCCACCATGATCACTTCTGACTTTAATAATTTTACAATCTTTTTCAGTCTGGACTTGATTGCAGAAGTCAAAGAACACAGAATGAGACTCGTCCTTGTGTTTTAGAAACTTTACCCATGTCCATCTGCTGTAGTCATCTACAATGACTAACCCATACTTCTTGCCTCTGATGGATGCAGTTTTCACTGGTCCAAACAGATCAATGTGAAGTAATTCCAATGGTCTGGAGGTAGAAACAACATTTTTTGATTTAAAATGAGATTTTGAAAATTTACCTCTTTGACATGCTTCACACAGAGCATCTGAGTTGAACTTCAACTTAGGAAGTCCTCTGACCAGATTGAGTTTATTAATCTGAGATATACGTCTCATATTAATATGCCCCAATCTTCTATGCCAGACCCATTGCTCATCATTCACAGATAAGAGGCATTTTACATTTTGAACTTTAAGTTCTGAAAGGTTAATTTTATAAATGTTGTGTTTCCTCTTTCCATTGAATAGGATAGAACCATCCTTTTGACATACAGCTTTGCAACATTTTTGATTAAAGATAATGTCATAACCATTGTCACTTAATTGACTTATGGACAATAGATTATGTTTCAATCCTTCAACTAACAGAACATTAGAAATAGAGGGTAGGTTGCCATTACCTATAGTTCCAGAGCCAATGATCTTGCCCTTCTGGTTCCCTCCAAATTTCACGTCCCCTCCAGATCTAAGTTCCAGACTTTGGAACATAGACCTTTCTCCCGTCATGTGTCGTGAGCATCCAGAGTCCAGGTACCATGATTGGTGTCCTGACTTTGCTGCTAAGGACATCTGCAACAGGGATTATTTTGTCTTTAGGTACCCAGATCTTCTTGAGTCCTTTAGGGTTAGTTGCCTTGTAGGTTTGTCTAAACTTTTGTTTTTCAACATAGTTTTTGTTTAGACTTGCCTTAGATCTAAACACATGAGTATTCTTTTCAGAGCTCGTGTGTTTAATATCATTTAAATGACCAAATTTAAAATTAGAGTATAAAGGAGTTATCTTAATGATCAGATCATCTACAGGTATTGGTCTTACATCTTTTTCAAGAGAAGAAGATTGAAATCCAATTCCCTTTCTTTTATTCCTACTAACTCCATAGATCATAGAAGCCATCTTGCTTCTGTCTATGCTTTTAGTGAGGAACCTCTGAAAACTAGAGTCATATTTTTCCAAAATATTTTCAGATGACTTAGCTTCAGAGTCAGATTCTTGTTGGACAATTTCCAAATCATTTTTTATTTTTAAATTTATTTCTCTCTGCTCAACAAGTTCTGTTTTCAGATTATCAATCTCAGATTCAAGATTGCTTTTCAGCTTCTTGTTCTTGAGTTTGATATTATTGTAGCTTTTCAAAACTTCAGATAACACCTTTATAAGTTCATCTTTGGTAAGTTTGGACATTACCTCTTCAGCGTCAGAGTCGGAGTCTGACTCAGATTCAGATGATAATTCTTCATTCTGATCTTCTATTCCAGCCATTAATGCCATGTTGGCACACTCTTCTTCTGCTTCAGATTCAGATTCAGATTCATCTGAATCATCCCAAGTTGCCATAAGAACCTTTTTCTTTTTATCAAACTTTCTCTTGGGTTTCTCCTTGAGAAGTTTGGGGCAGTCATTTTTGTAGTGCCCAGGTTCCTTGCATTCATAGCATGTGACCTCTTTCTTTCCAGATCTTCTGTGTCCAGAAGATTCCTTCCTGTGGTCAGCTTTTCTGAAGTTGTTAAACTTCTTTCCCTTGTGCTTCCAGAGCTTGTTGATTCTTATGGAAAGCATGGACAGTTCATCTTCTTCTTCAGAAGACGATTCTTCAGAACTTTCTTCTTTTACCTGCAAAGCTTTAACAGGTTTGTTAGATTTTAAAGCTATGGATTTACCTTTATCTTTCTTCTGGGGTTCATCTTCCTCCAGCTCTATTTCATGACTTCTCAAAGAACTGATAAGTTCTTCTAAGGAGATCTTGTTCAGATCTTTTGCCATCTTCAATGCAGTCACCATTGGTCTCCATCTGGTGGGAAGACTTCTGATGATCTTCTTGACATGATCTGACGTTGAGTAGCCCTTATCCAGAACTTTCAGACCAGCAGTAAGAATCTGAAATCTAGAAAACATAGTTTCAACATTTTCAGACTCTTCCATTTTGAATGCCTCATACTTCTGTATGAGCGCCAGCGCCTTGGTCTCTTTAACCTGAGAATTTCCCTCATGAGTCATTTTGAGTGACTCAAACATGTCATGAGCAGTATCTCTGTTTGTAATCTTCTCATACTCAGTATGAGAGATTGCATTAAGCAATATAGTTCTGGCTTTGTGGTGATTCTTGAAATCTCTTTTCTGTACTTCAGTCATTGATTTTCTATCAATCTTTTTGCCATCCTCATCAGTAGGATGTTTATATCCATCAATGACCATATCCCAAAGATCAGCATCATACCCAAGGAAAAAACTTTCTATTCTATCTTTCCAATAGTCAAATTTTTCCCCATCAAACATGGGTGGCTTGGTACTGATCCTATCTCCTTCATATTTGTTGTTGCAAGTTGATGTAGATGTATCCATATTGGCAACAACACAAATATCAAAGTATCTTTCTCACTGGATCTTTAACTGTCACGGTTAAGTGGAGCACACGCAGAACCGGAGCTCTGATGCCAACTGAAGGTGAGAAAATTACTTAGAAGGGGGGGTTGAATAAGTAAGACTAAAATTCAGTGATTAGAACACATATATTTTTATCCTGGTTCGTTGAAAACAACTACTTCAGTCCACCCTCTCAAGAGTGATTTGCCTTTCTCTGTCAAGGACTTAATCCACTATTTTAATCAAACAGATTACAAATAGCAACACCTAAGAACAACCGTTCTTAGTATTCTCAAGAGCAACTGATCCCAACTGGATCCTCTTAAGGAAAACCTTTTACAAACAAAGTAAAACTTTTACAAGAGTAAGAATGCTTCTAAAAAGCTGTTATCACAACAGTGATATTTCTCTTAAGTTAAGAATAAAGATAAAGCAAAATAATATGATTAAGAGCTTTGAAAGGTTTGCTTTGAGGAGTGATTTTGCTAGAAGTTCGATACTGAAGAAGATGGAGTGGACTTCTTTATATAGGCACTAAGATCCAAGAAGTCTTGTTACGTTGAAGGCTGTGCAGAAAAGCCTGAAGCCTTTTGTCTTCACATTGGAGGTTGTGCTGAAACAAGCCTGATGCCTTTTGTCTTCACTTGCAGAAAACTTTCCTCAGAATGGAATGCACTGATAAAACCTTTTTGTCTGTGTCCTTGTGTCTAGCACAAAATAGGAAAGAGCTGTTGAGAAGAACCAACGTACATATTTAAATCTTCTTCAAAGTAAGTTCAGCTTTCAACATTAGAATCTGAATCTTCAGAGTCTCCAGACCAAGGATCATCTGGATCTTCAGAGTCTTGAATGTTCTTCAGATTGAGCTGAATCAGAGTATGTGCAGCTAGTGTGCTTGAGCGTGTAAATCCTTCAGAGCAGAGTCTTCTATGCTTTAGAGGCTCCTTCTTCAGAATCTTCAAGAGACAGTAGTCAGATTCTTCTGGGAGCAGTGTTCAGATCTTCACTTAAGATGCTCTTGAACTTATGAAGCCTTTCATAAGAACAATGTTCAGATCTAATTTTGCTTTCTTAAGATAATTTTCTTTAGTGCCTGTAGCAAACAATCTAGAACATGTTTAGGGTATATAATTCTTGAATACAAAATTTATAAGTGTTATCATCAAAACATAGAGATATAACTAAGACACAATCTGTGCTCTTACAGGTATGGCATCCTTTTGATCTCATGACTAGCGTATTTTCCATTATCCTTTTGGTAGTGGATTCCATACATCCTTTAGGTGTTAGGTTTGATTTTGTTTCGCTCCATCATCCTTTCAGTGGTGGGTCTAACGTCCTTTTGGTGTTATGACTAGCGTTTCCGCTTCATCATCCTTTTGGTGATTGGTCTGGCATCCTTTTGGTGTCAGAATTAGCTTATTTTCCATTATTCTTTTGGTAATGGATTCCCTACACCCTTTTGGTGTTAGGTTTGATTTTGTTTCCGCTTCATCATCCTTTTGGTGATGGGTCTAACATCCTTTTGGTGTCAGGATTACCGTATTATCCTTTTGGTAATGGATTCCCTACACCCTTTTGGTGTTAGGTTTGATTTTGTTTCCGCTTCATCATCCTTTTGGTGATGGGTCTAACATTCTTTTGGTGTCAGGATTTGCGTATTTTCCATTAGCCTTTTGGTAATGGATTCCCTACACCCTTTTGGTGTTAGGTTTGATTTTGTTTCCGCTTCATCATCCTTTTGGTGATGGGTCTAACATCCTTTTGGTGTCATGATTAGAGTTTTTTCCATTATCCTTTTGGTAATGAATTTCTTACATCCTTTTGGTGTTAGGGTTGATTTTGCTTCACTTCACTATCCTTTTGGTAGTGGGTCCCTTACTTTCTTTTAATGTCAGGGCAGTGTGTGTGAGTGTACTATCATCCTTTTGGTGATAGGTTTTTCATCCTTTGGGTGTCAAGTTTTCTCTATTAACATCCTTTTGGTGATAGGTTTGTCATCCTTTGGGTGTCAAGTTTTCTCTGTTAACACCCTTTTGGTGTTAGTGACCTTTACAAGATATCCAATATTTCATTCCCAAGCATTTCCTTTCTTTTCGGAAAAATTCAGGGTCTTTTATATCTAATCATCTTCTACCTCGAAAGAATGAATGTCGTAGCATTTCGTCTTACCAGGTTTAAGCCGATTATATAGGGGCATCTGTCATACCCTAAATTTGCCCATACTTTTTTTTGAGGCATTGGTACAAACCATCAGAGGATTGTCAAGAAATTTTAAGATCTATCATTAGTAGAGGCTTGTTGAGTACCTCAGAGGTCACTGTGGAGTGGGAATGGTTACTCAATCCTTATGCACATTGCATAGGAAAAAAGGGTGAATTAGGGTTCCGTACAGTAAAATTGAGATTTCGACGGTTTAATCAGTCATTGTGTTGGATTGATTCTCCAAGAAACAAATCTCCACATCATCAAAGATACTCCGTTTGGTCAAGTATGAATCCAATTTGAAGTTGTCACCCAAAGATTAAAGGCGGTGCAGTTCAGGATTCCCGATTATGGTTTCTAATTAGGAAAAGACAACTGTAGTTTGACTTTTGATTTAAAATATGTTCCAAGGATGCAATTATGGTCCATAAAGCTCATATGGCTTAGTGAAGTCCACTCAAGAAGTTTCAAGGCCTCAGAAGACCGAGAACATCAACAATCGACTCGGTAGTCATTGATCGATCATTTTGTTGACCAAAAAGTCAACTCATTAACCATAAAGAATTTGACCTCAAAGTGTGAAGCAAAAATGTTCCTAATGACATATTACACCTATTTATGGAGTTTCATGACCATTGGATCAATGATGGGAGTAATCGAGAAAGTCGGGAATTAGGGTTTTGAAAGGGGCAAGACCATAATTTCTTAACCACACATCCAATTGAGTTGATTCAAAGCTTGTTCGAAAGGTCTTGAAAAATCCAACAAAAGTCTCACAGAGGTCCATGTGCAAAAAATGATTAGATTGGGATTTATGATCAAAGTCATTACAAGAGGGGAAAACACAGAAAATTTTTAAGTTTTCTAGGCCTTGCAAATCATGTTTTCAGCCAACTTTGTAGGGATTTTTGACCTAGTTCCACTTGGAACCTGAGGATCATGAAAACATGAAATTTGTAGAGCTCCATGAGAGCTTTCCAAAAAGTACTAGAACCCCTCCATAGACCTTATGAGTTGAGAGTTATGAATCCAGAAAGTTGGGGTCTCCACACTTGAGTGCACCATTTCCACTTTTTCATAAATTCACTTTTCAGCCACTTGGATCATTCTAAACCATTGGATCATGTATTAATCTGATATTTAGAGAGGATGATGGTTAGAATATGCAGAAAGAATGAGATTTGAAGAACTTTGCAAGGTGGTAAGCAAGTGGACATTATTTTATTCAAGAAAAACAAAGAGGAAAAAGAAACTTTATGAGGAAAGTCTTGCAGCTGCAATGCCCTACACTCTATACTCACTTCAATTACCTCATGCCTTTCATTTCACTTGAGTTTTTGACCTTCATTGAGCCAAGGAGCTGATATGCTCAGCTGCCATACCATCTTAGGTAGATTTTTTTCCAAAATCTCCCTCCAAAGGAAAAAAAACAAATCTGCCCCAATGCCTCTCTTGGCCTATAAATAGAGGCTTCATCACTTTTCATTTTTCACACCAGAGCACTCTAAACCCCAGGGAAAACACAACTCTCATCCTCTTTCCCTCTTTGCTTGAAAGTAAAGAAATCTTCCAAAACCACCAAAAAACTGCCTTGTGCAAGTTTCATACCAACATCCCTTTTAACCATAGAATCACCTTAAAAATCATCCACACAACCTCAAAATCATGTTTAGAAGGTGTTACAACCATTAAACCAGTCAAAAACACCATAACCCAAAAAGTCAACTTCCCTCACCATGAACATTGACTTTTCTGCATAAGATGATGAAACACACTGCCTAGACCAGTTCTAAACTCTTTAACACTTTGAACACCACATATTTATGTTGTAAAAATTGTTCATTCATTAAAAACCAGCTGAAACACCACTTGTTAGAACTATCATAAAAAATCACCTTTTGCTTCAAAAAGAAGGAATTTGCAAGCTTGCTCAAGGGGAAGGAATTCTTGCCTTTTTGCTGCTAGCTTGTTGTGAGGGATCTACCAGAGGTATGTAGTCCTAAACACACTCATTATGCATCATGTGTTGAATGATTTTTTTGGTGAATATGTTTATGCATTATCATGTTGAATTGGTTTGATAATCATGCTTTCGAGTATATGTGATATCCATCATGTACATTTTCTGTTTAGAATGCTAGTAGGATATACATTTGGCTCTATGCAGTTGTGATGTTAAGTACTTTGATTTCAACATTGTTATGATGAAATAACCACCAGCTGTTTTGAAAACTGTTAGCATAAAGAGGTCTAGTTTAGTTTGTTTGATCTTGAACATTGTTATGTTTGGAGGTTGTCACTTTGGAGTTGCAACTTCCATAAGGCTTTGGTGTGATTGTGTGGCTTTGTACTGACCAAGACTGTCACCATCATTTGTAAAATTTACAACTGTTATGGTGAACTGTTTTTATTAATACGGATTTGTCTAACTTTTGTGGTTTACATTATGGACTGTCTTAAAGTTTTTGTTTTAGGCCTACAGTTTGATGGTTGGCAGTGGTTGTGTCCAACATGTTGTTTTTGACTCTGTCTAGATGTTTGCAAATATGTTGTTGAAGGCATTATGTGGAACTGGTGTGTGCATTGTCATGCTAAGTTTGGTATTTGCTTCTGTTTCAAGCAAGATGAGTTGATCATTGTTATGGTTCATGAACCACTGTGCCATAATCCCACTTTCTAGTCATGTCAAGTATTTGATCCTGTTGCTGTTATGTTGATTAAGTATTTGGTTTGAACTTGTTGTCTAGAAATCACTTTTGTAAGGACATAATACCTTGAATCCATCTAGGACTGCTCTTAGAGACTGAGATTGTTAGTTGTGCTTGTCTACTACCAGTTTCATTTCACATGATAAGAGGATTTGTTTACTGTTGTGATTGCCATCTAAGGGGATTTGGGGAGAAATGAGTTTGTTAAACTATTCTTTTTGCTGTCATGACTGTGCATTTCATGGTGAGACCAATTGAAGTTGGTCTGCTGGAGCTAAGCATGTGTGTGCATTCTGTTCACAATGTAAGCATGTGGTTGATTATTTTTTCTTAATAGAACCTCTTCAATTTTGTTCTTGCATTGAGAGATTTCTTAAGTTTTTGCTCTTTGAGTTGCTGCCAGAATGGTATTTGGAAGTCATCAATGTGCACTGATTGAAGTACAAAAGCATCTTGACTATCATGTTCTGAATGTTGTTAGCTTCTGATCCATGAACTCATTGTTTCATTGTGGACTGTTTTGAAGTTGGTTAGGGGCATACCATATCTTTGTTATTTAACTGGTATGTGTTGGTTTAGCATGGGAATTGTTGACTGTTATTGGAAACTTTAGCTTAGGTCAGGATCTGCTAATGTACTACATATTCTAGTTAGAATGTGCAAGTACAGTTTGGAATATATAGTGCATTGTTTGTCCATTTGCTTTTTAAAGATGTTTTGGTTCTGTCAAGCCATTTCCAAGTTTTAATGTGCCAACTCCTTTGAATTATAAGCATTGTTGTTTAGCTGTCAGTCAAGTCACATTGTATTTTTGTTATAACCTCTTGTGAGATGATTCATTTGGATGCTGCTGAAGCATATGGTGATTAACATTGTCAAGCTTGTGTGCCTTGCTGCCAAAACCTTGTTTTGATACCCAAACTTGTTAGTGAAATGACAGCTGCCTCATCATGTAGGTTTTTGATTAGTTTGAGTGAATTGGACATTGTATTGTTCAGATTTACAGTTGTGTTGTCATTTTTTTTAGGCTTGGGCTTGGTTAATTCATTACAGTTGCTGCTAGACTGCTATTAGGGTTTGTGTGTGGGATTTGTTGCTTTTGGGAATGTGGATGTGTGATACATGGTGCATTTAGGAATTGGCATTATCATGTTGGTTGCTGCCAGGTTTTGGAAGTTAAGTGGTATTGGTTAGTGCTTTAAATTACTTTTGGTTTTGGAACAGAATTGAGGTACTAAGTAAGGACTGTCATGAACCTGTTTTGAATCCTTGGAGTTTTAGACTTTGTTGACATATGATGGTGGTACTTGATCTGGCTAGCTTGGATAGGATGTGATTTTGATGACTGTCTTCTTTGAAGGCTACTGCTAGCTATGTGTGTGAGTGAATTTGAGTATCCATGCTACCTTACCATGGATTTCTGTTTGAGGTGCCATAAGCTTGAGTTAGGATGTTAGGATTTCAGTAGGGTTCTTTGCTTGTTTGAGCTTATAAAGGGAAGTGTCATCATGTGTGTCTAAGTGGAATTTAGGCCAGGATTTGATGTTCAATATCTTTATTGTGGAGTTCATTTTTCACTACTGTTTAAACCTATCTATCATTACCAAAACCTGTTTTGAATCAATAGCTTGCACATGAAGAAATGAGGCTATAGTGTTAAGTTTCAATAGGTTATTTACTGATGTACCTTGATAAAAGTAGGACTATCATAGGCCTGATTTGCTCTTGGAATTCTAGAATTTTGGCTGACATAGTACATTGATATTTAGCATTGTCCAGTTCTTGTGGGAGGGGGTTGTTTCCATAGGTCTTCTCAGATTCATTGGCAGTTGAGATTTCCAACTTTGGATTGACATAAGTGTTGATGATATGCATACTATCCAATTTTTGCTGGGAGGTTTATCAAATTGTCTGTCTTCATCAGATTGGCATTGAATCTTGTTGGAGTTCATTTAGTTTTGCTCCATGTCTGGATAAAGGTGGTTGGATTGCAGGGCTTATGTTTTCACTTTGTACGGATGTGGAGCAAGTTGTGTGCTTTGGTTTTTAGGTCAAACCAATTTAGTCTCCCATCAGGACTTTGTTGTAGCTGCTGCTTGATGTAGAACCATATCTTGCTTACACTTTTTAACTAGATTAGCTCTGCATTGCTTTCCCTGTTATTACTGGATCTGCTGCTCATGCCATATTTGGTTTGAGGTTGCTTGACATTTTGGCAACTGTTTAGTTTGATATTTGTGAACTACTAAAAACTGTCACTGAGTCTTGGTCTTGGGATAGCCTGTCCAGCCTTTGTATGATTTTGTACCAAGTGTTTGTCTTGAAATATTTGTGTTCACATTACATTGAAAGTTTGATTGTTGCTTCTGACTTTTAATCACACTTTACATTGAAAAATTATGCTCTTCATGAGTTTCTAGATTGTAGTAAGAATTCATCCATAGGCATTGTTTGATATACCAAAACATACTAGTTGTCAGTTCTGTTCTTCATGCTTCTACTTGTGAAAATTGAAAGCTGTCATGGGAATAAACAAGATGAGTATGGTTCTTGGACTCACAACTATGTTGGAAGGACTATTCTACTTTGAGTTTTGTCACTTTCCAATATCCTCAAGAGTTCCACTTTAGAGATCCTTGCATTGTGTGTGTGTGGAGTTCATGATCAGTGGCAGTCTAGATTGATGAATATGGCGTTGTAATTTGAATCACTTGTTTTAATTTTGTAAGGATACCAAGCCTATTTCAAATACATTTTCACCAACTTACTACTCACATACCATTTCCTTGTTCTAAGATCCTTTGACTGAATTTCTTGTTAGAACTCATCCAACATCATATTTGAAACTTGCTCAGGCTATTACATGACTTTAAATGCATTTGGTTTGGTCCTTTGATTTCAAAATGCACTTCAAATTTCTCTCTTGCGTGTTCATTCGAATTTTGTGATGTGTGCATTATTTTAAAACATGGTTGATACCATTGCAATCCTCATCAAAAATTAAGCAGATTAGACTTTTATTTCATCAGATTTGACAAAGTTATGAAGAAATCGTTTTGGAGATTTTCACTTGTTTTTGCCCAACGCTTGCCCAGAAACATGCGCATGGAAGGCTTATGTTTTAATGGGGTGGCTTGATACATGGATGTATCGCCACCCCAGTGGTTAGTGCCTTGCCTTGCCATGCTTTTGTCCTGAGTTCAACCCCCAGCAGGGGCGTTTTTTTTATTTTTATTTTCGTGATTTTCATTGTTTTCGATATTTTCACTTTCCTCTTCCTTTGATTGTCATACGCGTTCAGTGGTTGGACGGGTGTTATTTTGTGCCTGTAGCCCCAAGGTCATGAGTTCTACCCTTGGTGTAGACATTTCCTTCTTTTTAGCCACTTGTTTATTTTACTCTTTTTATTTTATTTTTCATTTTAGTTATTTCTTATTTTATTTTATTTATTTTAAAATAGATTTAAATATCATAAAAACCAAAAGATCATAGTTTAATATTCTAATGTGCTATTTTATTCTCCATCTTTTTTTTATTTTAATTCTCATTTTATTTCTATTTTGTTATTTGGGCTTTTAAGCCCATTTTAAAACTATTCAATAAAGAAAAACAAATCTCTCTTTGTATTGAGTTAAAAAGAGAGGATTAAGTGTAGACTTCTTCCTCTCCGAGTGTCGAGATGCTCACTGTAGTGTGGGTGGTTTTGACACTCGTCTTTCAATACGAAGACGCTTCAAATCTTTTTCTCCTAAAAACCTCGGTCCCGTACCTAGTGCACTTTTAAAATATCTTTAATAAAAGAATCGAATTCCCTTTGTATTGAATTAAAAAGAGAGGATTAAGTGTATACTTCTTCCTCTTCGAGTGTTGGGACGCTCACTATAGTGTGGGTGGTTTCGACACTCGTCTTTCAATACGAAGGCGTGTATATTTTCAATCCCTTTTCTCCTAAAAAACTCGGCCCCGTACCAATTGTATTTTCAAAACACTTCCATAAAGCAATAAATTATCTTTGTATTGAATTAAAAAGAGAGGATTAAGTGTAGACTTCTTCCTCTCCGAGTGTTGGAATGCTCACTGTAGTGTGGGTGGTTTCGATACTCGTCTTTCAATACAAAGAAGCGACTCTATTCACCACCCCTCCTTTCCATAACTTCTCACCAAAAACCTCGGTCCCGTACCGAGTGCTTTTTTCAAACTCTTTTCTTACCAAAACTTGAATGGTCGTGGAGTGGTTAGGCGTAGGCCTTCTCCTATCCCGAGTGCTGACGTTTACCGCAGGGTTCTCTGTCACAAAGCACTTACCATTCAAAACCAAAAAAAACATCTTTAATAAGAGAATGAAGTTCTCTTTGTATTGAATCAAAGAGAGAGGATTGAGTGTAGTCTTCTTCCTCTCCGAGTGTCAGGATATTCACTGTAGTGTGGGTGGTCTTGATACTCGCCTTTCAATATAAAGACACTACGTTCGCCACACCTTTCATAACAAAAACTTTGAGATAAAGAATTGGGTACTACCCGCAAGGGGTTACTATCCGAGGATCTACCTCACCCCTAAAAAATAATCTCACAAATCAAATGTGACATTTTGCCTCGCATGGAGAAAACCTAATCATTTCAAAAAGGATATGATACATTTGTTCTACTGCAAACAGGTAACGCTTAAGACTCCTCACATGCGAGCAGCAAAACACCTAAACTGCTAGAATGCGCATGATATCATCATCCATAAAAAACATTAATAAACCGTAGGCCGAACTACGGCTGCTCTGATTCTTTACTTCTTGTAAGTAAAGATACGTAGGCACAAGGGCCACAATCCTTGCCGAGCACACTCCCCTTATATCTGTAGTTCCCCGAACTACGTCGACTCTGATTTTCTCATGTCTATTGAGAATACGTAGGCCAAGGACCGCGAAGTCCTACCGAGTCTGTTCTTTCTCCTTTCATCCTCGTTATCTCCTTTTTCCCTGTTTCTAAACCCTTCTCTTTACCCCTAGGAACACTCTTTTAAGCATAATCTTTAAATAAATAAATTCACACATCGATAAGCAAACGGTTCCCATCGAGTACGATGGATGCGAGGGGTGCTAATACCTTCCCCTCGCATAACCGGCTTCCGAACCCGTTCTTGGTCGCGAGACCATCTTATCCATTTCTTTCTTAAGGTTTTCTCGATATTTCCCTTTCCCCTCATGGGATAAATAATGTTCGGTGGCAACTCTTCTGTCCTTTCTTTTTCGCCTCCCCGTCGTTGCGCGATGCATTTTTCGAGTAGCGACAACATGACATAAAGTACACACATTCATATCAGAACACCACAATTTTTAATAAACCTAAGCTGCGTTAGAACACAACTGCTTTTAATGGACAGAAGTTCAGGCAAAACTTCAGAACAACTAACCCCAGAGGACCCAAAAAGATATGGGTACCTAAGGATAAAATAATTTATGTTACAGATGTCCTTAGCAGCAAGGTTGAGACACTAGTCCTAGTATCTGGACTCTGGATGCTCACGACACATGACGGGAAGAAGGTCTATATTCCAAAGTCTGGAACTTAGATCTGGTGGAGACGTGAAGTTTGGAGGAAACAAAAAGCGCAAGCTCATTGGCTCTGGAACAGTTGGTAATGGTAACCTCCATTCTATCTCAAATGTCCTGCTTGTAGAAGGATTAACTCATAATTTGTAGTCCATAAGTCAATGAAGTGACAATGGCTATGATATTATCTTTAATAAAAAATTTTACAAAGCTGTTAGTCAGAAAGATGGATCAATCCTCTTTAATGGTAAAAGAAAGAACAACATTTATAAAATAAAACTTTCAGAATTGAAAAATCAAAATGTTAAATTTCTTATGTCTGTTAATGATGAGCAATGGGTTTGGCATAGAAGATTGGGACATGTTAGCATGAGACGTATATCTCAGATTAACAAGCTCAATCTGGTCAGAGGACATCCTAAGTTTAAGTTCAACTCAGATGCTCTTTGTGAAGCATGTCAGAAAGGCAAATTTTCAAAATCCACTTTCAAACCAAAGAATGTTGTTTCTACTTCTAGACCATTAGAGCTTCTGCACATTGATCTGTTTGGACCAGTGAGAACTGCATCCATCAGAGGCAAGAAGTATGGGCTTGTCATCGTAGATGACTACAATAGATGGACATGGGTAAAATTCCTAAAAAACAAGGATGAGTCTCACTCTGTATTTTTTTATTTCTGCAATCAAGTCAAAAATGAAAAGAAATTTAATATTGTCAAAGTCAGAAGTGATCATGGTGGTGAATTTGAAAATAAATCTTTTGAAAAATATTTTAAAGAAAATGGCATTGCACATGATTTTGCTTGTCCTAGAACTCCTCAACAAAATGGAGTTGTAGAACGAAAGAATAGAACATTGCAAGAAATGGCCAGAACCATGATAAATGAGACAAATATGGCTAAACATTTTTGGGCATAAGCAATAAATACAACGTGCTATATTCAAAACAGAGTCTCTGTAAGACCTCTTCTGGAGAAGACTCCTTATGAATTGTGGAGGAATAGAAAGCCCAACATTTCATATTTCCATCTGTTTGGATGTATTTGTTTTATTCTGAACACTAAAGATAATCTGAACAAATTTGACTCTAAAGCACAAAAGTGTTTTATGCTTGGATATTCTGAACGCTCAAAAGGCTACAGAGTATATAATACTGAAACACAGATTGTGGAAGAATCAATTCATGTCAGATTTGATGATAAGCTTGGTGTTCAAAAGCCAAAGCAGTTTAAAATTTATGCAGATCGAGAAGTTCTTCTCACAGACTTTGAAGAATCAGAGGTAAACAAAGTTCCATCTAAAGAATCAGAAGCAATCCTAGATGCCACTCATTAGCTGCTCATCTAGATAACTTAACTATTTTTGAAGAACCAACTTTGAAAGGATCTTCCAGAATTAGATCTTCTCATCCAAAGGAGATGATTATTGGAAAGAAGGATGACTCTATAAGAAAAAGATCCTTCCTCAAATCCTCTGGGACATCATTGTTTAGTCTCGTGTCAATTATTGAACCGACCTCTGTGGATGAAGCTTGTCGCGGTGAAAATCGGATACCAAACTATTGATTAGTTTGAATCTTTAATTCATTTTACAACCGAACTTTGATTTGTCCAAAGGAAGGGATAAAGATCGAAATTCCCACAATGTAATGCAAATGCAAGTTTAGAGAGTTATAGGTTCGGGGTTGGTTAAACTTAGGGAAGGTACTAGCATCCTAAGTTTCTGTAGTACTCTACAGGAACCTCTTATTTTATGTTTGTTTATTGCTATGTGTTTACTTGCTTAAGGTTTAAAGACCTAGGGTTTTATTTCAAAGTATACTCGATAAGATGTCGCGTCTTATACCTACATATCCTTACGGGAGTGGAATCAGAGTATATGTAGTTCCCCTAAAGGGTTGGAGGAGTCCTTTGACTGTGGTCAAAGTTCCTACGGGTTTAGGGTAGTTGATTGATTGATTTTAGGAGAAGAGATGCGTTATCATTTTTAGGGAGATTTAACCGCCACAAGTTGTAGGAAAATAGTCTTTGCATCGTCTTAAGAAAAGGACTTACGTACTCGGATAGGGATCAACGAGGTACGCCTCTCCTAAGGCAAAGTTCCTACGGTATTAATTGTATTGTTGTGGGGTGGAGATTCTATCTCGCTTAAGATGATTTGGCATCTTTTGTCTATTGTGTTTGAGTAAAGTTGTATTGAGTTGTTGATTGTGTTTTGTCTAAGTTGTGAAGATAAAGGTCCTTCCTATGGGGTAGGATCTATCTTAAGTGATCGACTTGAATAGGATCAAGGATCGAGGGGAGAATGATGCAAATGTGAGTGCACTACACATGATTGTTGAATCATGTGTAGGATTTTCCTTTGGACGGAATGCGATGCGAAAATATAAATACGATAATGTAAATTACTATAAAATAAATTGCGGGAATGATAAAGCCATACACATACGCATGAAAGCGCTGAAGTGTGTGAGAGTGAGTGTGTCGTGGGGCGCACGATTAGATCGAGTTTTACGATGTTTTTTTGATTTTAAGCGAGGTTGATTTTTTGCGAAAAGAGTTGTATTTGATTATTTTGGGCGGATTGATTTTAAGCGAGAAGTTGTAGTAATTTAGTGACTTAATTTTAATGATTAATTTGAGGAAAAAATTAGATTAATTGGTGAGGTTGATTTTAGAAAATGTTAATTTAATCTTATTAGTAAAAAAAGATTTTAGATGCGCATTAGTTTTAAATAAATTGGATTTAATAAAAATTTTTTTCCAGATGTTATCATAAAAGAAATTAATTTAGATTGAATAAAAGGTTTATTATAATTATTCTAAAAGTTGTTTTTAAGTACAAAATGGTTTTTTAAAAGATATATTGTTAATTATTTAGAAAAAAGAATTTATTTAGTTTATTTAAAATAAAAAAGAAGATTAAAAAAAAATCTAATTAAATAGTTAATTTTAAAAGAGTTATTAGTTCATTAAAAAAAAATTATTTGATTATTGGTCTATTAACAGAATAATTAATTAAATTAAGTTAAAAGGTTGTTTTAGTTAAAAAGCAGATTAAAAAAGAAGATTAGTGGTTGATTAGGTTAAGCGTGGTGTTAGTGAGTGTATGTGTGTTAGACAGAATAGAATCCCTGCAAACAAAATTGAAAGAGGAAACGTGAACCCTAGCCTCCCCCTTTCTATCTCTCTCGATGCGAATCTGAAACGCCATTTTTCCTTCCTTGCTCATTCTCGCATCAATCTCGTTTAAAACCTGCAACAAGACAGCAAAGCATCAATAGCTTAAGAAATTTTAACGCGAATGAGGTTTTTACCGATAATTGGGAGCGGCGGCTGGTGATGAGACGGCGACGATTTGAGCGATGGTTGTTCTCAGAGGTTTCTAGCGGCGGTAGCGATGTCACTGAGAGATAAGTGCAAGCTCTTCAACTTAATTTTCTCTTTTAGGGTTTCGAACTTGTCGTTTATTTTTGTGGATTTGTTTCCCTTTTCTATGTTTTAGGCCTCCCTTTTATAGGCTTTGAATCGAAATTTCTTGATTGGATTTTAATTGTTTGTCTTGAATGTTGATTGGATTTCCTTTTTGGGACAAATCGGATTTGAAATGTTTCCTTTCTCGTTGAATGGGTTCAATGTTGTTGATACGAGTAATTATTGTGAGATTTAATTTGGAGGATCTTTCACTGCTGCTATGGAATCTGATGGGTATATTCCTTGATTGGTTTACTAATTTTGATTTGTTTTTGGCAGGTGTGGATAATGATTTGTCTTGGGCCAGGAAACGGATTAGAGGCCTTGAGGGGAGAGGCTCGGGCTTGATGTGTCTGTTTGAGAGCCTTATGGATTATGGAACGGCAAAAGTAGAGGCAGAGCAATGTGGATAAGTTCAAAACCAATACGAGAAGGTAAATCACTTAGCTTGAACTCAGTTCTGATACCGAAGTTCCTGATGAACTATGACCATTTGAAGGTAAATCACAATATTGAACCTGCATTGTGTTAACAACTTTCTAGATCAGGAGATCCATGCCAAGCACGAGATAATCCCGGTTCCGTTTTTTCAAGTTCAACATTGTCTAGTGGTGGAGGCAAACAATACGTTAAATTGAGTCCGTACTGTTGAACAGCTTGCGTTAGGACACGAGATGGTCTCCATCCGGTAAACTATTACTAGTTTTGAAGAAGGTGATGAGATCCTTTGCTCTTAATTCAACTTACGATTATTCACTGTTACTTGTTTATGTTACTGATTTGTTTAGCTTCCGCCTACAGTCTAATTCGACTCCCTGTTCGACTTATACTCGCTCATGCCTGGATGACACATTGTGAAGGTGGTATGTTTTATATTGTTGGCATTCTGACCTGTTTCGCATACCCATGAGAAAGGTCTTCCAGTTAATTGATTGTTTCAGTTAAGCGAACAACATGTGCTTGGGGCGGCGGGAAGCTGATGAATTTGCATACTTGCAGCTCTGACATGGAGGGATCCTTAGCAGCTGAGATAAATTCCTTACGCTGCTCTTCAAGATTGTGATCTCTCGCGACTTTTGGCTTTCGCAAAAAGTACTTCTACAAGACTGCAAGTTGTAGCCCTTGCCTGATGAAGAAACCACACCGGTGTGAAGCTAATTGCTAGGCCCAACATTCCACTGAATGTCACCACCAGCCAAGAGCTAGGCAATCTCAGATGAGGCGTGCTTAAGAGATAATCCACCTCACATTAAAAACTCATTTGAATTTCAGATTTAATATAATGCATTGCTTTGTGGTATCACTTCTTCCATTTAAACCCTCTTGTGATATGCAGGAACATTTTATTACAACTACGCTGGAGCTGAAGACACCTTCAAATGAATGAGAGAAAACTGGGAGTTTCCGGCCCTTCTTGTAAGGTACGGACCTCCTTCTATGGCGAAACCGGCGAAACCGATAAGGTATGAAGACTTTCTTCTTTGTAGACAAGACCCCCAATTCCCTTGAAATTCTGTGGACTGCTCTGAGTTTCTGTTTTGTTTGCCTCTATTTTTGCTCTATTTATTAAGACAAAATCAAAATCTGATGTAATATCACTGAACGAGTTGTGATTGGTAATATTTCCACTAAGCCTCTCTTAATTGTTTTTTTCTTCATGTGCAGTGGTCTGGTTCTGTTTGGTGATGTGCGGTAATGGGCGAGGTCACATTGGTTGAATGCTTTGGATTCCGCAGGGACGGGTAAATCCGATTTGGAGATTCATGAGATGATGGTTGTATTTTATTTAGAGGTATGCTTGTTACTCTTCTCCTAAGATTGCCCTGCTGTAGTAACTGTTTTCCCATTAGTAACCTCATCTTGTTCTGTTTTCTCTTTCAGTCCCTCTACTTAATGGCTAATTTGGCTTTCAGCTGTATGCGTATATAATGTGAGGTTTTGGGCCGTGTTGCTTGACGAATTCTTCGACATGGAGTACCCTGATTGCGTGAAGGCCTGGGACAGGGATTACTGAATAATGGATTCCTGGTTCTAAACGGAAAACTACGAACGGGTCCAAAAGATTAAAACCGATGAAGGTAGATCTGTTGGAACTCTTGCAACGGCTTATGTTATGATCTTTCTTCATTTTGTCTGTTAGTCCAAAGTAGAATCCAAACCTAATTATCTTGCAACTTATTTCGGTTAAAAGTGTAATCCAGTTTCTCGGTTGTGCAGGAATTCTGGGACATAGTTGTCGTTGAAGCCTTAATGGGTTCCAAATGACGACTTCACAAAAGTGTGAAAACTTGGCATGATGGTACCGGTAGCTTCCTATTGGGTTTATGTTCAACCCAACCTATGCCGCACTATCAACTTAAGACATGCCTCTTTTAAGTCAATTTATTCTAGTGTCGGAAACAAATTAGTGATGTTCATGGAGTCTTGTTTGTACACCTTGTTCATGCTCAGGATTTCCTTTTAATTCAATTGCAGGGAGGAAGCTTCTGCTGGTAACCAAACAAAGGATGGTAAAGACTTAGGCCAATGGTTGCAAGAGATCTGATGAAGGAGGAGAAGGCCACAACAAGCAATTGCGAATGGACTCATGCAACTATGGATAAAAACGACGGCTGGTGTAGCGAGAGTACCGTAGCCAGCATTTGTACTGTCAATATTGTAGTTTAGCGAATTGAGGCAATTACCGCATTGTAAATATGAGGCACAGAACTTAAGATTGAATGTGTAGAAAATAGTATTCCTCTGTTAATCCTTAACACAGTGTTAAATGTAGATTGAAGTGTTATACGTGTGGGTATTTTGTTTAAAGTTTACTGCAACTTTGCTGGTCAACCAAGTGGTACTATTTTCCAACTCTAAAGTTGGCTTGTTGGGAGAAACTAAGTAAAACCAACACAGAGTCTAACCAAAGCCTTCATATGGAGAAAACTTATAAAATCAAGGGCTCGTGTACCAACAATCCTTCTTTAATCTCCTACGTCCTTAAATTCGGATGCTTTTCTCCATGACCGTAAGACACACTTTAGTGATAGGAGGTGATATAAACTTGTCCTTGTCTTGGATTTAAACTTGTGGGCTTTTATTCACAAAGGGTTTGAAATAGAATACGAGCCTTGAACCAATTGCATCTTTATCTCAAAACAATAAATATGTCATAAATCCAATAAAGTCCAACACTAATGCGGATTTCGTGAGTCCTGACTTGGCTTAGAAGATATCTCATCTCTTGATACTCGGGACCTCATAAATGTAACCAGCGATCTCGCTTGCCACACCATCATGGCTAGTCTTGAATGACTAACCTCAAAACTTAATGGGAGAAATGATCTGGGCTACATTCGAGTTAGTTGCCTGCGTAAAACTGATTAGTCGTAATAAATATTTAAAAAATAAAATAAAACAAGTAGGAAACAATCACAAGGAGGCGAAATCTCATGGTCAAAAATTACTGTGTGACAGATGCCCCTATTTAAGTTACTTATATCTGGAGATACGGAGATCGAAATCTTCGTCTCGACGAGATAGTAGGGACTTAAATACAAACATTACATGAATTTTTTGCCATAAGAAGCCACCGAATGCAAATGATATGCGATGATATGGAAAAAAGTAAGACAGACAGAGCTTGCAAGGAAACGATGTCATAGGGGGAAGGACTACGCGCGACACGCGAAACAAAAGAGTAACATACCCAACGAGACGGGATCTCACGGGGACGGGAAGCAATCACCAATGGGACACAGTTCAGTCATGTTTCGTATTTCATTTCTTTTATTATTCAACTAGAAATGGTAAAATGTAAAACTTCCCTGAGCGTCATGATATGGGGACCATGAGCTGGTCTCAGTCTCTGATGTATGACCTCCCTGTCGCTACTGCGAAAATCGGCGCCGGCTGACAGAAGAGTCGCCACCGTGCGTTATTTATCCCAACGGAGGGAAAGGAAACGCTCGAAGTAAACCTCGCAAAAAACGGGAAAAGGTATGGTCATCGCAACCAAAACCTGGGTTCGGGAGTCGGTTACGCAAGGGGAAGGTATTAGCACCCCTCACGTCCGTCGTACTCGACGGGATCCACGCTTGCTTGGGTTGTTTAAAGGATGCAAAAACAATCTATCTACGACTGCTAAATCTAAACGGAAGGGAATTGACTCGATAGAGCGTCGCACTCTATGCCTACGTATTCTCAAGAGAGAAAGTCAGAGTCAACGTAGTTCGGGACTACAGGGAAATTGGCTCGCCAAGACTTCGCGTCTTGTGCCTACGTACTTCCACACAGCATGGAAGATCAGAGCTTACGTAGTTCAGGCTAACTACGGCTAAACAGGGTATTATCACACAACAGTGAGAAATTAACTGGTTTCAAAGGTATGGGAACCTATGGGAAAAACTACGGTCTGGTCTCAAATGCACTCAGGCAAGAGAGAAAAAGGGGTAACATCAGTCGTCAGCGGGAAAGTCTCGATCGCACAGCAGCGAGAGAACAAAAGGTTAATTGTTAGTGTTCTCGCTAGGATATCGCATCCTATGCCTACATATTCTCGTCTGGCACGAGAAATCAGAGCAGATGTAGTTCGGCTACTTTCGGGACCACAGCTCAAATCTCGTTTTATTAACATTCTGAAAAATGATTACAATGAGTGAATACTGAAAAATAATCTCCTAGGAAATACTATCCTATTCTATCCTGGAAAAAATCGAACGAAAAAAGTCCCCTAACAAGTGGACATCTAAACTATCCTAAAATTGGTAAAATAAACTCCTATGAAAAATATCTATAAAAAATATTGAGTCTGCAAAGCAATATTTTTTTCATGTTTCTTTTTCAATCTTTTTTTTTCAACATATTTTCCATATATTTTTCCATATATTTTTCACTATTTTTCTCTCTTTTTCAATATACTTTTTTTCAGTATTTTCTTTTTTTTCTTTAATATTCTCTTTTTTCATAATATTTTTCCATGTTTTTTTCTATATCCTTTTTCTTTTTTTTAATACATTTTCTAAAAGAAAAAAGAAAAAATATAAAGGGGAGGGGGTGTATGTTTACAAGGGGTGTTAGTAAGCAGGAAAAAAAAACTAGGCCCAGCCCACTACTCAGCCAAAAAAAAAAAGGGGAGGGGAATTAGGAAACAGAGGGTATGGACTAGCAAAAACATCTGGGCCCAGCCCATTCACCAAGGACACACGAAGGGGGGGGGGGGCGAAAGGAGATCAGAGGGCGTGAGCTGGGATTCATTGGGCCTGAAGCTCCTGAGCCCAATCAATCCACGTTTCAGGAAAAAAAATCTAAATCCTCACCTCTCGTTTTACTGTTCATGGCCGTCACCTTCCATCTTCGATCTCTCTCTCACCGTTCTTGCTCCTTCCATTCTCGTCCTCAATCTCACACAAAAACAATCAACGGATAACAACACACCATCGATCTTGGCTTAAGTTTGTTGAAGGAACCTATAATGATGAGGCGTTGAATGAATCTATAGGTGTGAAGGTGGACGGTTGAAGGAGAAGATTTCTGGAGATCAAAGAAGGCTCGAAGGGAGTTCTTGAAGAAGAACGATGGAGAAGTTGAAGAACGACGAAGATCACTGAGTTTCTGATGAACTCGATGACCTGATGAATCCTTGCATGAAGATCTTGGATGAAGTTTCTGGAGATTGAAGGTTCTGGCGATTGATGAATGAAAGTTGTTCAGAGGTTCGCGAGATGAAGGCAGATCTGGAAAAATATAGATCGTTGAACATTTCTGGATATGGTTCTTGTACGCTTTGAAGGTTCATCCGATGATGATGAACATTTCTGGAAAAGACGCTACAGATGAAGAGCATGAAGGTTGTTGAAGAAAGTTCTTCTGGAAAAACGATGAAGGATACTTCATTGGTGATGATAGTTCTTGAGGCCTCCACTAAGAAGATGAAGATTCGAAAGAGTTCTGGGGATTTTTCCTGAAGGTTTTGAATGTGGTGTTGATCGGAGAACGAAGAGTGATGGCGATTGATGATTGATGGATCGGAGTTTCTTGTTGATGATGTTGATCAGAAAGAAGATGAAGTTTCTGGTAGAAGAATGAAGGTTGGATGAGAGGAGGAAGATGAAGTTGATCGGAATCTGGAGATTTGGTGTTCTCCGGCGATGGGCATGGCGGTCGGAGACGGTTGAGGGTGGCCGGCGGCGTTCTGGTACGGTGGTTGCATGGCCGCCGGCTATGCAACCGGTGGGGGCTTAGGTTGTGACGCGTGGCACCGGTAGTGGGAAGGAGTGGTGCATGTGCGCCACGTGGTATGGAATGTGGCAGATAGAGGGAAGTGGTGAGTGCGAGGTGGCTTCGTGGCAGTGCGTAACGTGGGGTCCCCCTTTGATTTACACGTGGAGCTGAGACTATATAGGGCTGAAATTCTCTGGACTCTTCTGGAATTAACTGGACTTTTCTGGAAACTGGACCTGCGAATTTGGGCTTTTTGATGAATGGGCCCACGAAAAACTGATAAAAACCCCCCAAAAAACTGAAATGAATGAAACATGATTAAACTGATTGATTAGTGATGGATTAAATGGCTAATGATATGAATTAAATCTGATTAAAAAGATTAATGGAAAATGATTAAACTAATTAACTAATGATTAATCCCAATTAAACCTAAAAATAGAATTAACCTAAAAAACTCTACTAACCCTAATTAAAGTCTAAACTAACAAAACTCTAATAAATCCCCTAATCTAACAATTCCACTAATTAAACTCTATTAAATCTAAAATTCTCTAAAAAAACTATATTATTTATATCTAAGATTAAAAAATCATTTAATTCCTATTGACCCTATTATTTATTGTTCTAAAACATTATATCCTAAAAAAAACCTATTTATTTATTAAGGGAAAATCTATATTATAAAAAAGATTAAAAAGTTATTAAAACTATTTTAAAAAAAACTATTAATATTCTAAAAAATTCTATATTATCCTAAAATGATTAAAAATCTATTTAAACCCTAAAAATAGCTAATAAAATCCAGAAAAAATCACAATAATTCCCGAGGGAACAAAGATAGCACCAAACGACAAATAACACCGCGAGAGCGCATCAAACTAGCCGGTAAAAATCAACGGGCACCGAAATATCCCAAAAATACGATTCTACCTATCTGAACTGATTAAAAACACCTGAGACGCGAGACGAGAGCTGTGATCCCGATAAAATCAAAACAACTAAAAAATGCACTGTATGCGATATGCAGATGCGAATGCGGTAATGCGTCGAAACATCGAGCCAGATACGGGACACGGTTGGTCAAATTTTAGGGTGCAACAGCTGCCCCTATTCAAGCAGCTTGGACCTGAATGGTTGAAGAGCGCCCAGCCTTTGATCATTCAAAGGTAGAAGATGGTTGAATACAAATGGAACCCTGAAATTTGCCAACCGCGGGAATATACTGCAAAACTGCTTGAGGAATAGCATTTGATAAACTGAAGTTTGGTTGTCACGGCAACAACTGGTCAATTTTCTGATTAATTTTCTTCTCCTTGCACCATCAATCACCTGTGTGACGCCACAAGTACTGATTCTTCGGAATAATGCTTCAAAAAAAAAGCAAACACCTTCCCATCTGTTATGGGATCTTTTTTGTCAACTCACGTTCACGGCGAACCTGAGGAAACTCTCCTGGGGAATTCTGAATTGAACTGCCTGGCACCTATTTTGACGAAGGCGGCAGCTTCAGAAGTTCGATATGTGTCAATCTTTGTTGTTGTTTTTTTTCGATGCTGACGTCACAACCAAATGAAGAATCACTCCGCTGGGGAAGACGAGAAGCTTAACCACACAACTCTGCAAGGGAACAAATTCGAAATTCAAGACGGGTAACCAACCTGGTCTATGTTTCGACATGCGTATGCTTGAGAATGATGCAATGCCCTATATGACATGAATACGCTATGCGTTCTGCTTGAAAATGCGATGCCCAGACGGCGTGCTATGCTGTATGTCTGTGTAAATGCTACGACGATATATGCAAATCTGAATGACATATGCAAATGCTAATGTGAGCTCTAGCTGCCAGAGAACACCAGGTCTACAAACCACTTGGCAAAATAAATGCCGAAGGCAACGTCAACTCTACTGGGGATTAGCCGAAGTCACAGAACCATCTCAGCAAAATAAATGCTGGAAAAGGGAAACCAAATCCGCTGGGGATAACCGTCCTGCTGGAGAAATGGAAAAGCAACCATGCTTGGCGACTTCACTGGGGAAAGAAAAAAAAAACTCTGCTTGGGGATGCTCCCTTCAAACCATTGGCAACTGATTGTGCTCTGCGGGGATTGACCCAAACTGGGGTTGACTGCGCGCAGCACACTGCTGGAAATGCCCCTACTATCAAGGATATCAATCTTAATCTGCTGAGGATACTCCTGATCCTACTCTGATACGGGATAAAATACAATCTCGACTCTTCCGGGGATAATACGCAACTTTCATCTGCTGAAGAGTAGCAATTCTGATTTAACAACATCCACAAGGAACTCAAACATTACTCGGAGCAATGGTATCCGGCGAGCTTCGTATCGGGGAACATGACAACATGCGAGTCATTGGGAATTACCGTGTCAGATACCTTTAGGTTTTTGTTTTTCTGGTTTAGGATAAACATGAATTATGTACACAGTGGAAGATAGGGAAAATACTAGACGAGAACTAGTATTCGAAGGTAGGCTACCAGACGAGAACTGATAGCAAAGTAGATTAGGACGAGAATTGATTTGGTTTGGACATCAGACGGGGTTGACTGGATAACCGACTGAGGCGTAGACAACCAGGCGAGAACTGATTGAAAGCTGACATATACCAGACGAGAACTGGTATAACACATAGGTTAACACACGATGATCAGACGAGAACTGATTACGCGACGACATGTACCAGACGAGAACTGATACAACACTTGAAGAAACTGTGACCAGACGAGAACTGGTTACAATAAACTACACCAGACGGGAACTGATGTTTACAATAAACTACACCAGACGGGAACTGATGCTTACGGAAGGGTGGGCCAGACGAGAACTGGTTACCGTTTTGCCAGGCGAGAACTGGACTTTGGAAACAACTTGGTTACGAAGTTCTGACACGCAACAGGTTTAAACTGTAGGACAATGATCCAACGACAGCAAGGCCTTTTTCGGAATGCTAAGGTTTTTGATAAGAGTAATGACACGATTCTCCGATACTCAACTCCGGTTGGGGATAAACAAACTGGCTTGAACAACTTGCCCCAGTACGCTCAGCTGGGGATAACAAGACTGGCTTGAACAACTTGCTTCAATACAATCAACTTGCCCCAATCTAACTCTTGGGAACACCTGCTCTGAACAGCTTGCTACGAGACGACCTCGAGAATATTTGCCCCGGTATCTGTCCGACAACAAAATTCAATCTCCATCAACCCCTATCAACCCCGTTGGTTTCAACATTCTCTGCAGTGACTTGCCCCTGCATGAGCGTTCTAGCGACTTAACCCGATCTGATTATCCACCTGAAGTCTCTGCTTTCAAATCTCAACGTTCTGCATAACTGCCCCTGATTGGGTCTCGAGAAGACTCACTTCTGATTAACTGCTTTTCAAACAAAATGCCCCTGATCCGCTGATGCTTCGGGCCTTGTCCTCAGACCGACTGATACTGAACTTATTGGAAGTCAATGCCCCGGATTCACAGGTCTTCACAACATACACCATTCTGGTTCAGACTGCTGAATTACTCAGTCCTGCTTGATTATTCCCTGTTGGAATTTCTTTCATGCCAACTACTAACCTGCAATTAAAATTGTCTATTCACGAATGGTAATCTTAATGCAGTGCTTATTCAGATTTCGAAAAATTTTTGAGATGTCACTCATTTACATGTCATGATTGTGAGTGACGAATGAACCAGAGTTCAAACGTAGTGCTTACGTGATCAGTGAAAAATACAACAAGGATGTGACTAGCAAGTCAAGAAGGAGTCAGGTTACTCGACCTTATCGTAATGCGCTTCAGAATAACCCTACCTCAATTAGGTCTTTTAAGGGTTGTATCGTGGTCGGGTTCACGGTTCGTGAAACAAAGGATATTTGGCTCAAATTTTGATTTGTACCCACCCCTTCTACGTGATGATCTCCGATCCTAAGGTTCAGTTAACCTGGCACAAGCGCTCGCCTCTTCGAGAGGTATGTTGAATGGTAAGAACCAGAGTTAAGGAACTCACAAGGCTTTTTGGGGTGACAGTTACTCCTTTTTGCTTTCGGTGTCTGTGTACACGACTTTGTGATTTGCTGGGGAAAAATTTCTTTTATCCCTCTTTTCCATTCTTTTGATTCCCTAATTTTTGCCTGGACTGACTCCTTTTGAGTTCTTTTCGATCTTTCGTTTGAAGTCCAGCGGGATGCCCTGATTTTTGCCTAAGTATTAGCTTTTCTAGCTTTTTCTTTCCTTTTACTTAGCGGGCTTTCTTTATCTTTCTTTTGGAACAAAGTTGTGTGACACTGGTTGTCTTGATCGCTCCGAAAAGATTGTAATTGTCTCACTCCTGATTGGTGAGTTTTGACCTCTTGAAAGGTGTAAACTGATTGGTCCTCGAAAGACAACACTCCTATGTAAGACTTGAATGCTCGGTCAAGCTAACTGACAACTACCCTGCCCCGGGTTAAGATGCGAGGGTTTAAAAGTCCGAAAAAACTTCTACTTCCTGGCTCGAAGTGGCTAACAAGGGACTAACTCCTTATATCTCCAGTGTTTGGGGGATTTGAAACAATGCCTTGTACGTCATCGGTAAGGTCTTATCTGAAAGCATACTGTCATCGGTTATGAGTTTAGTTTCGTCATCCTCCCTCCAATCTTTGCTAGTCACAGTGATAAAGTGGAGTGAATAAAATGCAAGTGTCAGTGCAATGCAGTAAATGAGCGACAGCGACATGATTAATTCAGAAAAATGCATAGTCACTTTATTATTATCACCATTCAAAACATACAATGCTTAAAAGCAGGTAGTAACTAACAGAAAAGAAACTACAAATGCAAATGATATAAAGTCTGAGGACTGCCAATGCTGAGGCGCCTGCCAGTCTGAACCACTGGCTTTTGCTGGGGAATACCTTCCGAGTCTACGAGCTTAGACAGCTGAGCGGTTAGGATGAACAAACAGAAATCCTTCTCGAAAGGAAATGCGATCTTGGTCAATCAACTGCTGTACTTTCGCCTGAAATGCTTTACAATCTTCTGTCGAATGCCCCGGAGAGCCACCATGATAACCACACTGAACGTGGGGATTATACCCAGGAGGGTAAGGTTCTGGAACTGGCTTAAGAGCTTTAGGTTCCACCAAAGAACTCTGGATCAAAGACGGTAGCACCTGGCTATACGGCATAGGCACTGGGTGAAAAGGAGCATTCCTTCGTTCCAAGTTGTTGCGAGGTCTGTTCTGATTCTAACGCTGATTCTGATAACCTCGACCACGAGTTCGCTGCTTTGCAAGGGAAGCGACATTAGATTCCTGATAGGGTGCCCCAGGCACGGCTGTCTGTTCAGTATAACAAGCCACAGGAGGTACTGATCTCTGATAAGATGAAGAACCAACAAAATTCACTGATTCGCTTCGAGGATATTCAACCTTTGGCATGACTGCATTGATCACAACTTCTTCTTCACTCTGATAGTCACAAGGATATTCAGTTTCACCAGCTTGATCATTTGAAGCAATCTGAATTTTCCCGATTCTGATGGCATACTCAAGGCGTTCTCCTAATGCTATCACGTCAGAGAAACTTAATGGAAGTCCGAGCAATCTTTCGAAGTACGGATCTTGTAGGGAATCCATAAACATGCTTGTTAACTCTTGGTCTAACAGCGGTGGATGCACTCTAGCAGCAAAGTCTCTCCATCTTTGAGCATACTTCCTGATAGGTTCATTGTTCTCTTGAGACAATTCTTGCAACTGCATGCGATAAGGAGCAATGTCTAGGTTATAATCGTACTGCTTCAGAAAAGCTCTGGCTAAATCCATCCATGATTGAATCTGATTTCTCTCTAACTGCATATACCACCTCAAAGATGCCCCAGTCAGACTATCTTGAAAGCAATGGATCATCAATTTGTCATCTCGCACAAACGAAGTCATTCTTCGACAGAACATCATCAAATGCAGCTTCGGACAGCTATCTCCCGTGTACTTCTCAAATTTCGGCACTTTGAACTTATAAGGCAACACCAGGTCAGGAACCAAACACATGTCTACAGCATCCAGGTTAACAGCATCTTTGACTTTCAAAGCTTTCATTCCTTCTTCCAACGATCGGAGTCTTCTATCCTTTTCAAGAGCTCTTGGATCTACAGTCCTGGCTATTGGAATATCTCTTTGGTAATTCATCCCAGGGAAAGCAACACCTTGATTGTTAACAGGAGGAGGACACTCATTTCGGGCAACAAACTGCTCCTGTCGACCTCGATTCTCAACAGGAGGCTGTACAACTTGGTCTGCAGTAACGTTGTTCACTCGCGGGAAGTCTTCCATAGAATCATACAGAGGGTTGGATGTCATAGTGAACCCCATCAAGGTGTTAGGAGACTGGAAATTGCCTTCAGACATAGCTACCAATAGTCTTCAGCTGACTTCAAATGCTCGATTCTGCTCAAATCTACTCAACCCCTAGGTAGGCTTCTGACAATCAACAGTTGCTCAATCCAAACTCCGGGTAATCACCTTCAGGAAACAAAGGCTGGATCAGAACTCTGGCTAACTGGAGGATGACATGCAATATGATGCAACACTGTTATGCACATGATATGCAAGATGCAGCAAACAACGGGACCACAGCCCCCACACAAATCTAAATACTGCTGCGCTGCTGACGGAGTACGCTCGCTCTGAAGAGAAGACCAAAATAACGGGTAGGTTGGAAGTCAAGTTTCCTGGAAAAAAAAAACCCCACTCACAGGTATGGACCTATCTCTGACAAGGTACGACATCCTATGCGGTCGTCAGCGTCACAGACTTTCAAGACTGACGATACGATTCCCAGAAGGAGTGGCATCATCAAGTCTTGAAGAGGCCTCACTTAGCTAACTTCCAAATGATCGGTTCCCAGAGTCGACAATCCAACTAACCAGCAACCCGAGCCACCCAAAGGGTGGGACAAGAGGCCAACCAGAAGAACCTCGTCTGAGTGTAGATTTCGCGGGACACTAGGACATGCAAAGCATGTGCGCGCCCACTAATCTCTACTCTAAGTCTAAGGTGCACTCAAGCCCAGGTCCGACTTCTCACTCAATCATAGAACACCCGTCACACCCCAACAGCAACAGATAATATCAATAAATAAACCCCAATAGACAAGCAAACAAGCGCTAGGATTGACTCTCTCTTAGGGGACGTTGGATCCCACATGCATAAGGGACTATCGCAGTCCTTAGCAGCCAGGGGACGTTGGATACCCAGCAGAGTCGCCAGCTGCTGGGGATGACCTCAAACATCCAGGAAAAAACCTAAGGCGAGACTCGAATAGGGAACTATCTCTTTTCCCCAGCAGAGTCGCCAGCTGTCGCTACTGCGAAAATCGGCGCCGGCTGACAGAAGAGTCGCCACCGTGCGTTATTTATCCCAACGGAGGGAAAGGAAACGCTCGAAGTAAACCTCGCAAAAAACAGGAAAAGGTATGGTCATCGCAACCAAAACCTGGGTTCGGGAGTCGGTTACACAAGGGGAAGGTATTAGCACCCCTCACGTCCGTCGTACTCGACGGGATCCACGCTTGCTTGGGTTGTTTAAAGGATGCAAAAACAATCTATCTACGGCTGATAAATCTAAACGGAAGGGAATTGACTCGATAGAGAGTCGCACTCTATGCCTACGTATTCTCAAGAGAGAAAGTCAGAGTCAACGTAGTTCGGGACTACAGGGAAATTGGCTCGCCAAGACTTCGCGTCTTGTGCCTACGTACTTCCACACAGCATGGAAGATCAGAGCTTACGTAGTTCAGGCTAACTACGGCTAAACAGGGTATTCTCACACAACAGTGAGAAATTAACTGGTTTCAAAGGTATGGGAACCTATGGGAAAAACTACGGTCTGGTCTCAAATGCACTCAGGCAAGAGAGAAAAAGGGGTAACATCAGTCGTCAGCGGGAAAGTCTCGATCGCACAGCAGCGAGAGAACAAAAGGTTAATTGTTAGTGTGCTCGCTAGGATATCGCATCCTATGCCTACATATTCTCGTCTGGCACGAGAAATCAGAGCAGATGTAGTTCGGCTACTTTCGGGACCACAGCTCAAATCTCGTTTTATTAACATTCTGAAAAATGATTACAATGAGTGAATACTAAAAAATAATCTCCTAGGAAATACTATCCTATTCTATCCTGGAAACAATCGAACGAAAAAAGTCCCCTAACAAGTGGACATCTAAACTATCCTAAAATTGGTAAAATAAACTCCTATGAAAAATATCTATAAAAAATATTGAGTCTGCAAAGCAATATTTTTTTCATGTTTCTTTTTCAATCTTTTTTTTTCAACATATTTTCCATATATTTTTCCATATATTTTTCACTATTTTTCTCTCTTTTTCAATATACTTTTTTTTCAGTATTTTCTTTTTTTTCTTTAATATTCTCTTTTTTCATAATATTTTTCCATGTTTTTTTTCTATATCCTTTTTCTTTTTTTTAATACATTTTCTAAAAGAAAAAAGAAAAAATATAAAGGGGAGGGGGTGTATGTTTACAAGGGGTGTTAGTAAGCAGGAAAAAAAACTGGGCCCAGCCCACTACTCAGCCAAACAAAAAAAAGGGGGAGGGGAATTAGGAAACAGAGGGTATGGACTAGCAAAAACATCTGGTCCCAGCCCATTCACCAAGGACACACGGAGGGGGGGGGGGCGAAAGGAGATTGGAGGGCGTGAGCTGGGATTCGTTGGGCCTGAAGCTCCTGAGCCTAATCAATCCACGTTTCAGAAAAAAAACCCTAAATCCTCACCTCTCGTTTTACTGTTCATGGCCGTCACCTTCCATCTTCGATCTCTCTCTCACCGTTCTTTCTCCTTCCATTCTCGTCCTCAATCTCACACAAAAACAATCAACGGATAACAACACTCCATCGATCTTGGCTTAAGTTTGTTGAAGGAACCTGGAATGATGAGGCGTTGAATGAATCTATAGGTGTGAAGGTGGACGGTTGAAGGAGAAGATTTCTGGAGATCGAAGAAGGCTCGAAGGGAGTTCTTGAAGAAGAACGATGGAGAAGTTGAAGAACGACGAAGATCACTGAGTTTCTGATGAACTCGATGACCTGATGAATCCTTGCATGAAGATCTTGGATGAAGTTTCTGGAGATTGAAGGTTCTGGCGATTGATGAATGAAAGTTGTTCAGAGGTTCGCGAGATGAAGGCAGATCTGGAAAAATATAGATCGTTGAACATTTCTGGATATGGTTCTTGTACGCTTTGAAGGTTCATGCGATGATGATGAACATTTCTGGAAAATACGCTACAGATGAAGAGCATGAAGGTTGTTGAAGAAAGTTCTTCTGGAAAAACGATGAAGGATACTTCATTGGTGATGATAGTTCTTGAGGCCTCCACTAAGAAGATGAAGATTCGAAAGAGTTCTGGGGATTTTTCCTGAAGGTTTTGAATGTGGTGTTGATCGGAGAACGAAGAGTGATGGCGATTGATGATTGATGGATTGGAGTTTCTTATTGATGATGTTGATCAGAAAGAAGATGAAGTTTCTGGTAGAAGAATGAAGGTTGGATGAGAGGAGGAAGATGAAGTTGATCGAAATCTGGAGATTTGGTGTTCTCCGGCGATGGGCATGGCGGTCGGAGACGGTTGAGGGTGGCCGGCGGCGTTCTAGTACGGTGGTTGCATGGCCGCCGGCCATGCAACCGGTGGGGGCTTAGGTGGTGACGCGTGGCACCGGTAGTGGGAAGGAGTGGTGCATGTGCGCCACGTGGTATGGAATGTGGCAGATAGAGGGAAGTGGTGAGTGCGAGGTGGCTTCGTGGCAGTGCGTAACGTGGGGTCCCCCTTTGATTTACACGTGGAGCTGAGACTATATAGGGCTGAAATTCTCTGGACTCTTCTGGAATTAACTGGACTTTTCTGGAAACTGGACCTGCGAATTTGGGCTTTTTGATGAATGGGCCCACGAAAAACTGATAAAAACCCCCCAAAAAACTGAAATTAATGAAACATGATTAAACTGATTGATTAGTGATGGATTAAATGGCTAATGATATGAATTAAATCTGATTAAAAAGATTAATGGAAAATGATTAAACTAATTAACTAATGATTAATCCCAATTAAACCTAAAAATAGAATTAACCTAAAAAACTCTACTAACCCTAATTAAAGTCTAAACTAACAAAACTCTAATAAATCCCCTAATCTAACAATTCCACTAATTAAACTCTATTAAATCTAAAATTCTCTAAAAAACTATATTATTTATATCTAAGATTAAAAAATCATTTAATTCCTATTGACCCTATTATTTATTGTTCTAAAACATTATATCCTAAAAAAAACCTATTTATTTAATAAGGGAAAATCTATATTATAAAAAAGATTAAAAAGCTATTAAAACTATTTTAAAAAAACTATTAATATTCTAAAAAATTCTATATTATCCTAAAATGATTAAAAATCTATTTAAACCATAAAAATAGCTAATAAAATCCAGAAAAAATCACAATAATTCCCGAGGGAACAAAGATAGCACCAAACGACAAATAACACCGCGAGAGCGCATCAAACTAGCCGGTAAAAATCAACGGGCACCGAAATATCCCAAAAATACAATTCTACCTATCTGAACTGATTAAAAAAACCTGAGACGCGAGACGAGAGCTGTGATCCCGATAAAATCAAAACAACTAAAAAATGCACTGTATGCGATATGCAGATGCGAATGCGGTAATGCGTCGAAACATCGAGCCAGATACGGGACACGGTTGGTCAAATTTTAGGGTGCAACACTCCCCGAGCGTCATGATATGGGAATCATGAGCTGGTCTCAGTCTCTGATGTATGACCTCCCCGAGCGTCATGATATGGGAATCATGAGCTGGTCTCAGTCTCTGATGTATGACATCCCCGAGCGTCATGATATGGGAATCATGAGCTGGTCTCAGTCTCTGATGTATGACCTCCCCGAGCGTCATGATATGGGAATCATGAATTGGTCTCAGTCTCTGATGTATGACCTCCCCGAGCGTCATGATATGGGAATCATGAGCTGGTCTCAGTCTCTGATGTATGACCTCCCCGAGCGTCATGATATAGGAATCATGAGCTGGTCTCAGTCTCTGCCCGAAATGATGAAAACTCGTGAGAGCATCTTCACAGGGGGTTGTAAATTTTGTAGATTGTAGATATCATTGTAAACTGTAGATGTTACTGTAGACTGTAGATGTCGTTGTAGACTGTAGATTGTAGATGTCGTTGTAGACTGTAGATTGTAAATTGTTGTTGTAGAACTGTGTAGGATTTCTTGGCTGTGAGCCATGATGTTTTGTAATTGTCAATGTAGACTGTAACTGTTGATGTAACTTGTAGAACTTTGTAAATGTAACTTGTAGATGTAAAACTTGTAGTTGTGATTTGTAGATTGCAAAAACTTCACCGGGGATCTTCATAAATAAAGAGAGATGTCTTGTAGTGTCTTCGACAAACTTCTTCGATGGATTTACGAAGAGATGCCATTTAGACTTGTGCAGCGAACTCACTGGGGATGGACAAATTGTCTTGAGGAGACTGTCGTTTGTCTTCTTTGATAGAAAACCTGATCGAACAAGTTGCTCAAATAAAGAGATTGCTTGTAGTCTAGGTATACATGCCGGGAATATCTTGCGATACTGCTGGAGAAAGTATCTTATCTTTGATGATGATCTCCATAAAATTCTTCTTTGGGAGCAAAAGTGCAAAATAAATGCACGTTTAATCCATATTCGAAAGTTGGAGGTGTCCACAGTGTGATTGTCAAGGACTGAAGTTCAATTCGGGAAGTAGCCAAAGAGAAACTGTCAAGCAAGACTCGTCTATTGAGGCATGAACTCAAATGGGATTTAACTAAAGCAACCGCCTTCCACGAGGATCGAACTCTGTGGGGAAATAGAAATATTGTGCTTTTTCTGCCTAGGGTCAACAAATCTAATTGGAGGGATAAGACACACCCAAACACCTAGGGATAACTATAGCCAAAGCGATAGAACAAAACAAACACAAAGAATGCAAAAAAAAATGCACATGCTATGCTGTCTACTTATATGCTATGCGTATGCTGACAGACTAGGAGAAGTGAAACAAACGTCTCAGACGGACAGGCACTCGAGATAAATCTCCATAGATCCCTTATCGCCCGCGAAGAAAGTACTTCGAACAGAGGGAACCTTCGCGCCTGGATAAAATAAATATCCTTAGAGAAGCACGTAACATTATTGTTTTTCCTCAGACAAAGTAAACGTCCCTGGTCATCCTTTTGTTATTCATATATCAAGTAGAACATAAGGTTTTGAAAAGGTTTAAATCAATCTGGATTTTGCTATCAAGAATACAGATTTATGATAAATGAAAAACTTTTTATTGAATGGTGGTCAGCAGAAAAGCGTGACCGCGATGTTACAGTGTTTGAAAATAATAGCGATTACATAAAAGGAATAATGACTTGCTTCTCTTAAACAAAATATTTCTTAACAACATCCGTATTCACAGGGCGAGTGATTTCTTCTCCGTCCATTGTTGCTAACATCAGAGCACCTCCTGACAAGACCTTTCTTACCACATACAGTCCATCATAGTTCGGGGCCCATTTTCCTCTGACGTCGGTGAGGAAAGACTGAATCTTCTTGAGCACGAGGTCACCTTCTTTGAATGCACGAGGTCGAACTTTCTTGTCAAATGCCTTCTTCATCTTCTGCTGATACAACTGTCCATGGCATAGCGCAGCCATCCTCTTTTCTTCAATTAAGCTCAACTGATCATATCTGCTCTGGCACCATTCAGCTTCTGATAACTTCGCATCCATCAAAATCCTCATAGATGGAATCTCAACTTCTATCGGGAGTACTGCTTCCATACCGTAGACAAGTGAAAATGGAGTTGCCCCAGTCGATGTGCGTACCATCGTACGATACCCGTGCAAGGCGAACGGGAGCATTTTGTGCCAATCTTTGTAAGTAACAACCATTTTTTGAATGATTTTCTTAATGTTTTTGTTGGCGGCTTCAACAGCCCCATTCATCTTTGGTCTGTAAGGGGAAGAATTATGATGCTCAATATTGAATTCTTCACACAACTCTTTCATCATTTTGTTGTTCAAATTGGAACCGTTGTTTGTAATAATTCTGCTTGGCACACCATATCGGCAAATAAGTTGATTCTTGATAAATTTGACAACCACATGTCGAGTTACATTAGCATAGGAAGCCGCCTCGACCCACTTGGTAAAATAATCAATGGCTACTAGGATAAATCGGTGTCCATTAGACGCTTTCGGCTCTATCATTCCAATCATATCAATTCCCCACATAGAGAATGGCCATGGTGATGAGATAATATTCAACAAAGTCGGAGGTACGTGAATCTTATCTGCGTAAATCTGACACTTGTGACACTTTCTGGCAAACTTGTAACAATCTGATTCCATTGTGATCCAATAATAACCAGCCCTTAAAAGCTTCTTAGCCATAGCATGTCCGTTGGCATGAGTGCCAAAAGACCCTTCGTGAATTTCCGTCATTAACATATCCGCTTCTTGTTTATCAACACATCTCAGTAAGACCATGTCAAAATTCCTCTTGTACAACACATTGTTACTCAGAAGAAAATTTCCAGCCAACCTTCTCAAAGTTTTCTTGTCTTTGTTGGAAGCTCCCAAAGGATATTCTTGAGTTCTAAGAAACACTTCGATGTCATGGTACCAGGGTTTGCCATCTTCAACTTCCTCGATGGCAAAGATGTAGGCAGGTCTGTCAAGACGTTTTACTTCAATCTGAGGATACTCGTTCCAAAAGTTTACCACAATCATTAAGGCCAAAGTTGCCAACGCATCTGCCATTCTATTCTCATCACGAGGGATATGATGAAACTCAACCCTATCAAATAACGGTAACAGTCTTCTAGCGTAATCCCTGTATGGGACCAAATTATCATGTCGAGTTATCCATTCTCCAGTGATTTGGTTGATTACCACTGCAGAATCACCAAACACATATAAATTCTTAATTCTCAAATCGATTGCTTCTTCAAGACCCATAATGCATGCCTCGTACTCAGCTTCATTATTAGTACACTGGAATGTTAATCTGGATGTAAACGGGAAGTGGGTCCCTTGAGGAGTCACAATAACAGCACCTATCCCTTTTCCATGAGCGTTGACAGCTCCATCAAAGATTAAACCCCATTGACAACCTGGCTCTGGCCCTTCACCATGTACGGGTTCTTCACAATCTTTCATCTTTAAAAACATAACATCTTCATCAGGAAAGTCGTCGTTTGAGGGTTGATAATCCAAAATGGGCTGGTGAGCCAGATGATTAGCCAAAACACTCCCTCTAACAGCTTTCTGAGTATGGTACTCGATATCATATTCAGACAACAACATCTGCCATCTAGCAATTCTCCCAGTCAAAGCGGGCTTCTCAAAAATATACTTGATAGGATCCATCTTTGAAACTAACCAAGTGTCGCTACTGCGAAAATCGGCGTTGGCTGAACAGAAGAGTCGCCACCATGCGTTATTTATCCCAAAGGAGGGAAAGGAAATGCTCAGAGTAAACCTACCGCAAAGACGGGAAAGGTATGGTCATCGCAACCAAAACCTAGATTCGGGAGTCGGTTACGCAAGGGGAAGGTATTAACACCCCTCACGTCCGTCGTACTCGACGGGATCCACGCTTGCTTGGTTTGTCTAAAGGATGCAAAAACAATCTATCTACGGCTGCTAAATCTAAACGGAAGGGAATTGACTCGATAGAGCGTCGCACTCTATGCCTACGTATTCTCAAGAGAGAAAGTCAGAGTCAACGTAGTTCGGGACTACGGGGAATTGGCTCGCCAAGACTTCGCGTCTTGTGCCTACGTACTTCCACACAGCATGGAAGATCAGAGCTTTCGTAGTTCAGGCTAACTACGGCTAGACTGGGTGTTCTCATACACTGGAAGTGAGATATTAAGCTGGTTTAAAGGTACGGGAACCTATGGGAACTAAAACTACGGTCTGGTCTCAAATGCGCAAGGGCAAGAGAAAAGGATAACAATCAGTCGTCAGCGGGAAAGTCTCGATCGCACAGCAGCGAGAGAACAAAAGGTTAGTTGTTAGTGTGCTCTCTAGGATATCGCATCCTATGCCTACATATCCTCGCTCAGTACGAGGAATCAGAGCAGCTGTAGTTCGGTTAACTACGGGATTACAGCTAAAGAAATAAACAGCAACAGGAATTACTGGAAATAAAGATGCATGAATGCCACAGACAAATAGAAAGAGGAACACCCCAACTTCTAGATAAACAAAGGCCACACCTCCCAAAGGCAAGGGAGCTCAGCTCAACCAAATGCCAACAAGCAAAAGCCACCCAATAACAACCAAGCAGAAGGAGTCAGGAACTCAACTTCTCATGCACACAAGGCCTATTTCTAAGATGCACCTATCTCAGAAATACCTAGATGAACCCCTGAGTCTAATGCAGCACAACACCACACAAGTCAATCAACACAAAGAGAAAGCCAACCCGCCCGACAAACTCTTATCCCAAAAGCAAGGACTAACCCTGAGTAGGACCCTGAGCAATCTAAACCAAGCCCTAAGCAAAACCCTAAGCATGACCCTAAGCAAAACCCCAATCACAGCCCTAAGCAAACCCCCAATCACAGCCCTAAGCAAACCCCTAAGCAAAACCCTAAAGGGAGAAATCAACCCATTCTTCAAGCTTCAAGACAAGCTTACCAAAGAAAGGGAGCTAAGTAGACAGACTCATAGTGCCTTCCTCAGGAAAGTACTAGGAGGCTTCCACTTAGGAATCATATCCCATGTGGCTCAACAACTGTGAACGGTTTACATTCCTCCTCAGGAGAAACTAAACTCACATGAAGGCTCCAACATCATTAGATACTTAAGAAAGCCTAGATGAACTAAAGGAACTAAGTGAATAGACCCTTAGTGCCTTCCTCAGGAAAATACTAGGGGGCATCCACTTATGAATCATATCCCATGTGGCTCAACGACTGTGAACGGTTTACATTCCTCCTCAGGAGAAACTAAACTCACATGAAGGCTCCAACATCATTGGATACTTAAGAAAACCTAGATGGACTAAAAGAACTAAGTGAACAGACCCATAGTGCCATTCCTCAGGAAAGTACTAGGAGGCTTCCACTTAGGAATCATATCCCATGTGGCTCAACAACTGTGAACGGTTTACATTCCTCCTCAGGAGAAACTAAACTCACATGAAGGCTCCAACATCATTGGATACTTAAGAAAGAGGTGAGAAGAAAGAATGAAAGACATCCATAGTGCCTTCCTCAGGAAAGTACCATGAATTTCCCTCAAACTTCAGGATCTCAAACCTCACAGAAAGAGAGCAAGCTCCTAGACTAGGTCTTTAATCCATGCATCCTTGCAAGCTCCATCAAGTCTTCATCCAGCCTCCACATCTTCAAGAAGAAACCCCAAGCACCCAAACCACAAGAAACTACTCTTGAAGTTCAACCAAAGTTGAACTCCAAGGCTAGAAGTTCTCAAACTTCTCCTATTCACAAGCTCAAGCAAAAATAGCAAAACAACTTCTAAAAATCCACCAAAAATCTAGGGGAAACCTGCATGTTTCTATGATCTCAAGATCAAATATCCAATCCTAAGTCAACTTCTAAGGCCACTAAACAATCCCTAACATGTGAATGGTCAAGGGTTAACCAGCAAGTTATGGGGTCTCTACTCTCTAACCCTAAAGCAACATCAATCAATTTCTAAAAAAAAACATGAAAATCCTATGGGGAGCATGCATCAGTCTAGCACCACATACTAAAAAAACCAATCAAAAAAAAAAATACTAAATGGTGGAAAGAAAAATCAACAAAGCAAACATATTCCCTAAATGCACCTCAAAACCAATAAAATGCAAAAATGCCATTAAAATGAAAAACACATGATTACACTAATGTTTTTATCTGATAAAATCCTAAATTTAATCATGGACCTACGGGAAAAAGAATGGATTAAATTGGATTAGTCTACTATTTTTTATGCCCTATTTTCTATCATGGATAAAACAAAGAAATTGAAAAGAAATTAAAAGAAAATCAAGTCTTATGCGTGGCAAATAACAACATCTAGAGTTGCTTTCAGCATTGGGCCATATGAGGGGGGGTGCGTTCAGCAACAATACAAGGCCCAATCTCATTATCTTTTTTTTTCTTTTTCACACAAACAAAAAAGGGGGTACGAGCCAAGAAAGGGGAGTGTGGCTTCAGTAATTTCCCTTAGGTCCAGCCCAAACCAATCCAAAACCCTAACTATAAAAACCTACCCTCTCTCAAATTCCTCTGCCACTGTTCACCAACTCCAAAACCCTAAACGCAGCCTCTCACTACCTCCCCCTCTCCTCTCGTCTCCTCTCTCTGAAACAAGTCTCAACCTAAGAACTTGGCCATACCAACAACAAAACCTCACAGATAACACCATCGCTAATCAAACTTCGAATCTCAGTTCAGATCACCATACTAAACTTAATCGCTTCACCCAAACTTCCACATTCAAATCAAAGCCACGTAGTTTAAACCCTAATAGTTCAACTTAATCATCTTCAGCAACCTAAGTCTATTACTAACAGCCTATTCATCGCATGTGATGGATCAAACGAAGAGAAAAGAAAGGAACCTGGAAAGTGACTTGTTGAAGATCTGACTCTCTTTGAAGAAGATTACTGTTGAAGCTCAACGGAGATGTACAAACGGAGCCAAACTTCTGATGGCACCTTGAAGAAACTGGAGAAAAACAGCTCGCTGAAGCAAGACATGCAAGGGTGTTCTTGAGCGTTTCGAACGATTCGAAGTTCTTGTGGCAAATCGGAGCAATTTATGGATGTTCTGTGAAGAAGACGAAGCAAGATTCTCAATAGGCGAAGGAAACGTCAACGATCTGGAGATGCTGAACCATGAAGATCTGGAAGAACCATGATGATCTCTGATGAATGTCCTTGATACAGATGATGATTGCTGGAAATTTGTTGGAAGAAAGATTACTAATGATGAATGTTTGATGATCGTTGATGAGGTTTTGGGAACGGAGGATAAGATTGCAGATGAAGATGATGATGTTGTTCTGGGAATTTTCCGGTAGTTCTTGATGATTGGTGTTGATGATGGTGGTTATCGGTGGCAATCGGAGAAGATTATTGCTGAAGGAATAATTTCTGGAAGTTTTGCAGTTTTCCGGTGGGTTGCGGTGGTCGGAGTACGTTGGAGGCGGCCGAAAGTTGTTGGACGGTGGCCGTTAGGGTTGTCACCGGATTTGCATGTCCGGCGGCGGGATTCCGGTGAGGAGTTGGTGAAGTGACAAGTGTCGTTGGGGAGTTACTGCATGGAGCACACGTGTGCTGAGAGTCTGTGAGTGGATGATGCGGTGTCGAGCATGCAACGAATGGAAAAAATGAGGTGGCTAGCTGAAACGAATACACGTGGTGAAGCTTTTATACTACACCTGGCAATTCCTGGACTTTATGAAATGGGCTTCTGGATAACACTTTGGATAATTGAACGGCCCAATGATAGACTAATGCACTAGTGGACGTGATTAGCATGTATAATATGGATTGAACATGATTAAACTGAATGAAAATGCTATTAATATTGATTAACAGAATTAAAATGACTTAATGAATTGGTTAATAGAATAGTAAACTGAAATGGAAGTGGATTAAATGGGTGGTTAACGTGATTAATGCTTAAATGCTGATTAATGCAAATGCAATTAATAAGACCTAATTCTAAAGAAATAAAATTCTAATTAAAACAAATAAGATTCTAAACTCTATTAAAAATCAAATTAACATCTATAAACAAAACTAAAACTCTATTAATATCTATATTATAAAAAGAGAAACTATTGATTTCTATAAAACTATTAAAAGAAAATCCATTAAAAAATCTATTAAACTATATCTAAAAAATTATGAAAAAATCCATTTAATTCCATTTATTAAACACAAATCTATTAAAATCCATATCTAACAATTTCTATTAATATTCTAAAAAAAATCTATACTATTTCTATAAAAAAGAAAAGAGACTATTTTCTATTTAAAATCTATTTAACACCTGAAAATGCCAATTAAACCTAATAAAACCTAGAAATGCAATTTAATCCAATAAAAAAGAGTACGAGACCGAAGCGGAACCGACGGCAAAACCTTGGACACCTGACTGTCCTCAAAACACAGCGAGAGCTGAAAACACCCGGGAAGCGCACAACTTCTCGAAAATACCCTGTGATTATCTGAATCGGTCTGGAACCTCTGAAACGTGAACATATGGCTGTAAATCCCGATAAAATCACCATGATTGACAAAATGCACTATATGCAGTATGCAAATGCGAATGCGAAAATGCGTCGAAGCATAAACCGAAAGTGGGACCCGGTTGGTCAAATTTTAGGGTGCAACACCAAGTAGTGTGATTCAACATATATTAGCACAAACGCTTGGCGGCCCACGCCAGAGCGCAACAAGTCTTCTCTAACATAGTGTACCTTGTTTCACAATCAGTAAATTTCTTGCTCGAGTAATAAGTGACATGATCTTGCTTCCCTGTTTCATCTCGCTGGCCGAGTACACAACCCATTGAATATTCTAAAATAGTCAATTACATAATCAAAGGTCGTCCTTCAACTGGTGGTATCAGGATAGGCGGTTCAAGCAGATACTCTTTGATACTATCAAAGGCCTTTTGACAATCTTCAGTCCAAACATACCCTTGTTCTTTCCTCAGGAGCTTGAATATAGGTTTGCACGTAGCAGTCATGTTGGATATAAACCTGGAGATGTAGTTCAAACGTCCCAAGAATCCTCTGACTTGTTTCTCGGTGGCGGGAGCTAGCATTTCCCGGATAGCTTTCACTTTGTCAGGGTCCACTTCAATCCCTCTTTGATTGACAATAAAACCCAATAGTTTCCCTGATCGTACTCCAAATGTGCACTTGTTTGGGTTCAAACGGAGCTTGTATTCCCTCAAACGACCAAACAGCTTAGCCAAGTGTTTAACATGATCATCTTTGGTCTTCGACTTAGCTATCATATCATCCACATACACCTCGATCTCTTTGTGCATCATATCATGGAACAAAGTAGTCATAGCTCTCTGATATGTTGCCCCTGCATTCTTTAATCCAAACGGCATAACTTTGTAACAAAAGGTGCCCTAGGGCGTGATGAATGACGTCTTCTCTCTGTCCTCGGGAGCCATTCTAATCTAGTTGTAACCTGAAGAACCATCCATGAAGGAGAAAACCTCATATCTCACGGTACTGTCAACCAAGATGTCAATGTGAGGTAATGGGAAATCATCTTTCGGACTGGCTTTATTCAAATCCCTGTAGTTTACACACATGTGAACCTTACCATCCTTCTTCGGAACGGGTACAATGTTGGCTAACCTTAGCAGATACTCGGCAGTGACAAGGAAACCTGCATCAATCTGTTTCTGTACCTCTTCCTTAATCTTTAGGGCCATGTTAGGTCGAGTCCTTCTGAGCTTCTGTTTTATCGGTGGGCATTCTGGCTTCAAAGGCATACAGTGTTCAACTATAGTCGTGTCCAATCCAGGCATATCTTGATATGACCAAGCAAACACATCAACAAACTCTCCAAGCAGATCAATCAACTGTTTCTTCACATCAGGTTTGAGCAGAGCTCCAATTTTCACTTCTCTACGGATTTCTTCTGATCCCAAATTGATCACTTCCACGGGCTCCTGATGAGGTTGGATAGCTTTCTCTTCTTTCTCAAGCAGTCTGGAAATTTCTTCTGGAATATCATCTTCTTCGTCCTCGGCTTCGTACACAGGAAACTCGAAATTTGGAGAAGGCAGTGGATCATTATTCCCAGGATGTATTTTATGTAGCAATATGCGCAAGTGATGTGATTTTTAATAAGTTTTTTGTAAAGTGGGAAGTGTGTGTATGCGAGATGCTACTTCATTATTTTCCAACAAAATAAATATAAAACACAAATGCAAATGAAAGTGATTTATTGATGATAGCAAAACCAAAGAGACACGCCCAACAAAGTCACCTTTGCCTTGGGCAAAGCAAAGGGAATTATTAAAAGTAAGCCCTTATAAATGCAGTTTTGCCTTGGGCAGAGCGAAAGTTTTAAAACAAATGCTTTACTTAGATATATGAATGGCAGCAGGGGCTTCAACTGCACTCCAGTTCTTGACCACAACGCCTGGGGTCACAAAGTCTGGGATGTCCTTATCTGAATCTTCCTCGGTGATGGCATAAACTCCAAAGGTATAGTCAAATTCATCTGAAACCTAGCCTGGATATTCCATATAGGGTTCGTAGTCTTCGTAAGGAATGGAGGACCTGGTAGAACCATCTGATATGTAGCCCTCAATAGATGCCTGAGATTCTCGGACGCCTTCGCCCACAATAGACAAAGCTTGAAATTGCGTGCCAACCTCTTCCTCAGCTTCGACATATGAGAATGATGACAAGTGACTTATCACCAAAGCTCTTTCTCCACAAACTGTAACTGTTTTTCCCTCGAAAGCATATTTCAACTTCTGATGCAGGGTAGAAGTAACTGCCCCAGCTTCATGTATCCATGGCCTCCCTAGGAAACAGCTATAGGTGGAACGAATGTCCATGACCTGAAATGTGATCATAAAAGTCTGTAATCCAATAGTCATTGGCAAATCTACTTCACCAATTACAATTTTCCTTGACCCATTGAATGCTTTGACAATAACATGGCTTGGCCTCATAGGTGGTCCTTGATAGGATAACTTGGACAAAGTAGTCCTAGGCATTACATTTAGGGAAGATCCAGTATCGACCAATACACTGGACAGAGAGTCATTCCCGTAATTCACAGAAATATGTAAAGCCATGTTATGTTTCCTTCCTTCTTTTGGGAGATCGTCTTCATTGAAACCCAGATTATCACTCGAAGTAATACTACCAATGATGTTATCAAATTGTTCCATAGTCACATCCTGCTCGACATAGGCTTGTTCCAAAATCTTCTGAAGTGCTTCTCTATGAGCCTCAGAACTCATCAGCAATTGTAGCACAGAAATCTTCGACGGGGTTTGCAGAAGCTGATCTGCAACCTTATACTCGCTCCTCCTAATCACTTTTAGACATTCATCTGAGTTGGACAAATTAGACTCCCCAGATTGCCCCACAACTGGGTCTCTTGAGCCTGACGGTTCGAACAAAACTTCTCTTTCTTTCGGTGGCATAGTTGGGTAAACTCGACCACTCCTTATCACCCTGCTAACATCTGCAATATTAACTACTGAAGGTATGGTGGGAAAAGGCACTTCTTTTCCGTTATCCAGCGTAGTAGCATTGTACCTGTATGGGATAGCCTTACTGGAAGTATAGGGGACAGGTCCAGGCACATTGATTACCAACGGGGTAACAGCCGGCGTTCTGCTATTATACACAATTTCGATACGTTCCACTTCTTTAAAGTGAGGCACTATAACACAAACCTCTTCGGCCCTTTCGATTGAAGTTTTCTGAACATCATCTGCCAAAAAGTCTTGAATCATGTTAACAGAGGGTGAACCATGCGGTGGCAACGGGTTAACTTGTATATTAGGATCGGAATCTTTGAAGGACAAGATTCCATACTTAATGAGCCTCTGGACGTCTTCCTTCATACCGAAACATCTTTCAATATCGTGCCCTGAAGCACCTTGGTGGTAGGGGAAAAACTTGTCAGCTCTATAGGAAGGAGGAGGATTTGCAGAAACCATAGGTGAAGCTTTCGTTTGAATATGACCCTTCTGGACCAAAACTAGAAACAAGTCAGCATATTTCATGGGGATAGGCTCAAAGTTTATCCTCCTATACGCACGACCTTGATTGTTAAACGGACGATTCTGCTGAGGATACTGCAAATTTTGTTGAGCTTGGGCACTGGGGGACTGAGGTTGTTGATATGGCTGAGGATTTTGTTGAGGCTGATAAGCTGGAGCATTAAATACTGGTGATACAGCAACAACCTGGTGTGATGGCGAATATCTTTTTCTAAATTGTCCCTTTTGAATGGCATTCACACCTTGCTCTTTTTTCTTCGCAAAGCTACTTCCATACTTTTTAGGAGCACTCTCTCCTTTAGCCAACCTTCCTTCGCGAACACCTTCTTCTAAACGCATTCCCATATTGACCATTTCAGTAAAGTCACTGGGTGCACTGGCTACCATCTTCTTATAAAAGAAAGGACCAAGAGTCTTAAGAAAAATCTTGATCATCTCCTTTTCTTCTAATGGTGGTGTGACTTGCGCGGCCAACTCGCGCCAACGTTGAGCATATTCCTTGAAACTCTTCTTATCTTTCTGTGCCATTGCTCTCAACTAATCTCGTTCAGGCGCCATGTCCACATTGTACTTATACTGCTTGACAAAGGCTCCTCCTAGATCGTTGAAAGTTTGAATCTTCGTATTATCCAACCCCATATACCACTTGAGTGCGGCGCCTGTCAAACTGTCTTGAAAGTAGTGAATGAGTAGTTGATCATTATCAATTTGGGCAGACATCTTCCTGGCGTACATAATAAGGTGACTATGAGGACAAGTATTCCCCTTGTACTTTTCAAAATCAGGGACCTTGAACTTCGGTGGGACCTTAACATTTATAACCAAGCACAGCTCAGAAGCACTCTTACCAAACAAGTCCTTTCCACGAAGGGCTCTTAACTCTTTTTGTATTTCAGAAAATTGGTCTTGAAATCCGTCTATCCTCTCTTCTAAACCCACAGTTTCGGTCGGTGACCCATGCAAAATTGGTTCATCCAGAATATACGGAACAACGTTCACATGTGGAGACGCGGTAGTCATCACAGTAGAAACTACAAGAGCAGCTTGAACATTGGTTGCGACAGGAACCTCGGGAACAGGTGGACGATAACTAGCCGGAGTGAAATAAGGAGGCATCCCCCACGGGAAACCTGGCGGCATGCTGTAGGTTACTTCAGCAACAGAAGACACCATTGGGATCGGTGTTAGCGCCACTTCAGAGATCACAGTCCTTGGAACTTCTTGGTTGTTGATCGAGGCTTGATTGGACAAAGCTTCCACCAGACCAATCAACCTCTCCAAACTTTCTTTCATAACCGCAACTTCATCACAGAGCACTCTATTCTCTTGCTCTAGTTGATCCATCTTCTAGCGTTGACTAGCTCGAGTGTTGTATCGGTGATTCAGCTTGTCTGCGGAGATGAAGCAAGAGTGAGACCCTGGAATGCAAACGATGTCATGCTTATGCAAAAATGCAAATGAGTATGAAACCTTCAAGAAACTCAAATTGTTTTGGTATTGTAACGTTGGAAAAAACTTATTTTAATTGGATAATCGAAGCATTACAAAACAGAGTACTCTTTTAAGAGTTTATTACATTGAACCAAAAGCAAAAGAGAAACTTGGAGATCTACTCCTTATGCTCCTTTTGTGCGTGAAGCTCCTCTTCTAACTGATTGACACGTTCTTGCAATTCGGCCTTCTCATTGATGAGTCGATCGACACATTCCTTCCAAGCCACAGTATCTGGGGGAAGATCATCACTGGTGACAGCTCTTGAAGAGGTGTGAGAGGAAAATAAATCCTCTCGCGCCTTCCTTTTCCTTGCAAGTTCTACTTCTGGCAGCTTCTGGGATTTTTCTTTCTCTACCTCGAGTGTGAAAAACTTGTTCCTCCAGGCGGCCTTCAGTTTCCGAGCCTCATCCAAGGCAGCCTTCAACTGATCTACTTCGCCCACGTCAAACCAATCGGGATTGTGAAAAGCCAATACCATAGGTTCATGGAAAGGGAATGGCATCTTGAGGTTGAGAGCTCTTTCTCGCACCCAATGTAGATATTCCTCAGAGACAGCATAATTGGGGTATCCTAAAGCAGCTTTTCCTTCCTTATTGATGTATCTCCATGCATAAATTATGACGGTCTTTAGGTCTGGGTCTTCTCCTTCCTTGAAAAAGATCCCTTCTAACAGAGTCTGGTCAGGTACTTCAATCACGGGATGCCCAAATTGGAGACGAGCCAGAGCAGGGTTCTAACTTATGCATCCTTCTCTCCCAATGAGTGGTATGTTAGTAAATCCTCCGATGCTATGGATCATACATATACCTCCATAGGTAGGGTCGTACCACACAATGTCGGAGTGAGTGAGGGCCATGACTATCTCGGGCCAACGGGGCGATTCTTCCTCTTCCCAAATAGACAGGTGCTGAGTTAGGCGAGCAATGAACCATGAATACAACAGAGCGGTACAACAAACGATACGTCCTCCTCCTTCAGCATTCTTCGAGTGAATAGAATAGTATGTGTCAGCGATTAAGGTGGGAACGGGATTCTTGAGTATGAACAGTTTAATTGCATCCATGTCAACAAAATCATCGATCTTTGGGAACCAGAAGATCCCATAAACCAACAAAGCAAAGATAGCTTCCATGATAAGGACCTCCTCCCTTTCAGCATGGTAACGGACTTTTTCGATCAAGAAATCAGTTGGAAATCCAGGGACTCCTTCCTTGGTGGTCAAGTGCACTTGAACATCTGCTAGACTGAGATGTGTAGCGTTTGCAATTTCTTGGTGACTGGGTTCGTCCTCCTGGCCGGTGAATATGGGACGGGTTGTCACGGGCATCCTCAGGAAATCAGAATACTCTTCCAGCGTCGGCATCAACTGGTAATCTGGAAAAGTGAAACAATGGTACAATGGATCATAGAACTGAACCAAGGTCTCCAACAGTCCTTCTTTCATCATGAGTTCGAGAAAACAGAAGACTTCTCCATATTCTGCTGCGAAGGCGTAACGGTTCTTGATGAGGTCAGCTAGCTCTCTCAAGCTTTCAATGTTAGGACTCTGGAAAGTGTACTCCAATACTTCTCTTTTGAAATCCATGGTTACAATACCTGAGGAATAAATTTGAGTTTCTTGAGTAAAGAAAGAATGCAATGCAAGATGAGTAGGACTTCATGGGATCCCAACTATTTATAAACATTGTGGCAAAAGAAAACATTTTTATTTAATTCTGAAACGGAATACAAATAATTGCTTTTAAAAGTCCCAAATAAGTAGCTAAATAAAAGCTAGTAAAGACACTAAAGAAGTTTCAAATTCTGCTGCTTGAGTTGCTCTTCTAATTGCGTCTTCTCACGGATAAGGTTGTCCACGATCAGCTTCTAAATAGTGCATTGTGGATCGGAGAAAAATAAATCCTCCATGACTTTCCTCTTCTTGCAGGGTATTAATTCTTCATCTTTTAACTGTAGCTGCTTCTGGAGTTCCTCTTTCTCTTTCTGGAGTTTGTCAATCTCTGCAACAGACACTTGGTACTTGTTCTTCCATGACTCTAACTCTTGTCGCGACCTCTTCATAGCAACCTCTAACTTCTCAGTTTCGGACATAAAGACATAAGTGGGCTCCCTTTTTGGAGGTATAGGGTCTTGACGAGAATAAGGCATCCTTAGCTTGATTGCCCTGTCTCTTACCCACTGGAGATACGGTTCTAGAGATACACAATTAGGCCTTCCTAGACTTTTCTTCCCCTTCTTGTACACATTACGCCATGCATCCAGAATCTTTCCTCGAAGCTCTACATCATTGTTGAAGAAAATACCCTCTACATGGGCACTCTTAGGAGGTTCCTTCAACGGGTATCCCAAATGTCGACGGGCTAAAACGGGATTGTAGCTGATTCCTCCATCAAAACTGAGCAATGGTACATTAGCAAAGTTACCACAACTATCAATGATTAATACTCCATCATACACTTGGTTGTACCAATCAATGTCAGAATGGGTCAATGCCATAACCCTCGGAGACCAAAGCTCTTTGCCAATGTTCGTAAAAGAGCTAGACTTTGGCAAGTGCGAAATAAACCACTTGTAAAGTAAGGGTACACAACAAGTAATCATTCCCCCACCACGAAGGTTTCGGAGATGTATATAGTGATATGTATTACCCAACAGAGTTGGCACTGGGTTGTTCTTCATAAAGATCTTGAACGCTTTGAGATCGATGAAACCTTTAAAACTCAGAAATAGAAACAACCCATAAACAAGCAAAGCAAAAATTGCCTCAAACGGAGCCTTATTAGAATAATCAGCATAGAATGAAGCCTTCTCGACTAGGAAACCTGTCTTTAAACCAAGAATTCCATCCTTAGTAACTAGGTTGGCTTTGACGTCAGCTACCTTTAAACGGAAGGCCTTAGCAATATCTTTCTCATCAGGGTCATTTTCCAAGAAGGGAAAAGGAGATTCTTCTAGGACAGGTAGACCAACCAAAAAAGAATACTCTTCCAACGTAGGTAATAACTGAAAATCCGGAAAGGTGAAACAATGGTAAAGAGGATCATAAAACTGTAGTAGAGTGGCAAGAAGTCCTTCATTCACTGAGCGGCCTAACAAAGATATCAGCTTCCCATATTTGTTCTTGAATTCCTCTTGATCCTTGATAAAGCCCCACAACTTCTTTAGGTCGTCCAATTTGGGACTCTTAAAAGTATATTTCACAGTACGTCTTTCATTTGAAGTCATGGTGACCTACAATGTTCATAAACGAAAGTGAATCCCATGAAGTCTAATGCAGAATGATGTTATATGAATGCAGCAAACACAAGTATTCACATAAGGACACAAAGATAAACAAACAGAGGGGAACCCTAGGTTTGCGACGAGCATGGAGCATAGGGTATACCCATCCCCAAAGGATGTGGACTAAAGGTTTGATTGTACCTGTAGGACAAGGTTCTAAAGGGACTCGAAGTCATCGGCCCATCTTTCGGATATTATCAATTTCCCAATTACTTGAGGATTAATAATATTCTCAAGAGAACTTCTTTTGAATGTAGCTTCACGTAGCACTATTTCGGAAGTACTCCCTCATAGTATCGCACTACATCCTAATAAAGGCCAAAGTTGGGTTAAGGTAACTACGATTCTCAATATCATAGGCTCCAAGGTGAAAAATAGCAAGTGTCTTCACGATTACTCGTTCAACAGTACTATTTTGAGAAGGCCTCAATTGAGCGGGATTCTCGATTTAACTTAGTCGGGATTCAACTCCTTATACGCCTCCTCGACTATATCACCATCCTATCTTAATTTCTCTCAAGTTCGGGTGTAGAACTTTATTTCACCACTCAAGGACAATAATCCCAAAAGAATAAACACAAGAGAAAATAAACATTTAAGCAGGTAAACAGATATATAAAGCAGTAAACAAAATAATAAGATAGGGAAACCCACTAGGACGTCCCCAATGAAGTCGCCATTTCTGTCGCGGTGAAAATCGGATACCAAACTATTGATTAGTTTGAATCTTTAATTCATTTTGCAACCGAACTTTGATTTGTCCAAAGGAAGGGATAAAGATCGAAATTCCCACAATGCAATGCAAATGCAAGTTTAGAGAGTTATAGGTTCGGGGGTTGGTTAAACTTAGGGAAGGTACTAGCATCCTAAGTTTCTGTAGTACTCTACAGGAACCTCTTATTTTATGTTTGTTTATTGCTATGTGTTTACCTGCTTAAGGTTTAAAGACCTAGGGGTTTATTTCTAAGTATACTCGATAAGATGTTGCATCTTATGCCTACATATCCTTACGGGAGTGGAATCAGAGTATATGTAGTTCCCCTAAAGGGTTGGAGGAGTCCTTTGACTGTGGTCAAAGTTCCTACGGGTTTAGGGTAGTTGATTGATTGATTTTAGGAGAAGAGATGCGTTATCATTTTAAGGGATATTTAACCGCCACAAGTTGTAGGAAAATAGTCTTTGCATCGTCTTAAGAAAAGGACTTACGTACTCGGATAGGGATCAACGAGGTACGCCTCTCTTAAGGCAAAGTTCCCACGGTATTGATTATATTATTGTGGGGTGGAGATTCTATCTCGCTTAAGATGATTTGGCATCTTTTCTCTATTGTGTTTGAGTAAAGTTGTATTGAGTTTTTGATTGTGTTTTGTCTAAGTTGTGAAGATAAAGGTCCTTCCTATAGGGTAGGATCTATCTTAAGTGATCGACTTGAATGGGATCAAGGATCGAGTGGAGAATGATGCAAATGTGAGTGCACTACACATGATTGTTGAATCATGTGTAGGATTTTCCTTTGGACGGAATGCGATGCGAAAGTATAAATACGATAATGTAAATTACTATAAAATAAATTGCGGGAATGATAAATCCATACACATACGCATGAAAGCGCTGAAGTGTGTGAGAGTGAGTGTGTCGTAGGGCGCACAATTAGATCGAGTTTTACGATGTTTGCTTGATTTTAAGCGAGGTTGATTTTTTGCGAAAAGAGTTGTATTTGATTATTTTGGGCGGATTGATTTTAAGCGAGAAGTTGTAGTAATTTAGTGAGTTAATTTTAATGATTAATTTGAGGAAAAAATTAGATTAATTGGTGAGGTTGATTTTAGAAAATGTTAATTTAATTTTATTAGTAAAAAAAGATTTTAGATGCGCATTAGTTTTAAATAAATTGGATTTAATAAAAAAAGTTTTTCAGATGTTATCATAAAAGAAATTAATTTAGATTGAATAAAAGGTTTATTATAATTATTCTAAAAGTTGTTTTTAAGTACAAAATGGTTTTTTAAAAGATATATTGTTAATTATTTAGAAAAAAGAATTTATTTAGTTTATTTAAAATAAAAAAGAAGATTAAAAAAATCTAATTAAATAGTTAATTTTAAAAGAGTTATTAGTTCATTAAAAAATAATAATTATTTGATTATTGGTCTATTAACAGAATAATTAATTAAATTAAGTTAAAAGGTTGTTTTAGTTAAAAAGCAGATTAAAAAAGAAGATTAGCGGTTGATTAGGTTAAGTGTGGTGTTAGTGAGTGTATGTGTGTTAGACAGAATAGAATCCCTACAAACAAAATTGAAAGAGGAAACGTGAACCCTAGCCTCCCCCTTTCTATCTCTCTCGATGCGAATCTGAAACGCCATTTTTCCTTTCCTTGCTCATTCTCGCGTCAATCCCGTTTAAAACCTGCAACAAGACAGCAAAGCATCAATAGCTTAAGAAATTTTAACGTGAATGAGGTTTTTTACCGATAATTGGGAGCGGCGGCTGGTGATGAGACGGCGACGATTTGAGCGATGGTTGTTCTCAGAGGTTTCTAGCGGCGGTAGCGATGTCACTGAGAGATAAGTGCAAGCTCTTCTACTTAATTTTCTCTTTTAGGGTTTCGAACTTGTCGTTTATTTTTGTGGATTTGTTCCCCTTTTCTATGTTTTAGGCCTCCCTTTTATAGGCTTTGAATCGAAATTTCTTGATTGGATTTTGATTGTTTGTCTTGAATGTTGATTGGATTTCCTTTTTGGGACAAATCGGATTTGAAATGTTTCCTTTCTCGTTGAATGGGTTCAATGTTGTTGATACGAGTAATTATTATGAGATTTGAGTTGGAGGATCTTTCACTGCTGCTATGGAATCTGATGGGTATATTCCTTGATTGGTTTACTAATTTTGATTTGTTTTTGGCAGGTGTGGATCATGATTTGTCTTGGGCCAGGAAACGGATTAGAGGCCTAGAGGGGAGAGGCTCGGGCTTGGTGTGTCTGTTTGAGAGCCTTATGGATTATGGAACGGCAGAAGTAGAGGCGGAGCAATGTGGATAAGTTCAAAACCAATACGAGAAGGTAAATCACTTGGCTTGAACTCAGTTCTGATACCGAAGCTCCTGATGAACTATGACCATTTGAAGGTAAATCACAATATTGAACCTGCATTGTGTTAACAACTTTCTAGATCAGGAGATCCATCCCAAGCACGAGATAATCCCGGTTCCGTTTTTTCAAGTTCAACATTGTCTAGTGGTGGAGGCAAACAATGCGTTAAATTGAGTCTGTACTGTTGAACAGCTTGCGTTAGGACACGAGATGGTCTCCATCCGGTAAACTGTTACTAGGTTTGAAGAAGGTGATGAGATCCTTTGCTCTTAATTCAACTCTTACGATTATTCACTGTTACTTGTTTATGTTACTGATTTGTTTAGCTTCCGCCTGCAGTCTAATCCGACTCCCTGTTTGACTTATACTCGCTCATGCCTGGATGACACATTGTGGAGGTGGTATGTTTTATATTGTTGGCATTCTGACATGTTTCGCATACCCATGAGAAAGGTCTTCCAGTTAATTGATTGTTTTAGTTAAGCGAACATCATGTGCTTGGGGCGGCGGGAAGCTGATGAATTTGCATACTTGCAGCTCTGACATGGAGGGATCCGTGGCAGCTAAGATAAATTCCTTACGCTGCTCTTCAAGATTGTGATCTCTCGCGGCTTTTGGCTTTCACAAAAAGTACTTCTACAAGACTACAAGTTGTAGCCCTTGCCTGATGAAGAAACCACACCGGTGTGAAGCTAATTGCTAGGCCTAAGATTCCACTGAATGTCACCACCAGCCAAGAGCTAGGCAATCTCAGATGAGGCGTGCTTAAGAGATAATCCACCTCACATTGAAAACTCATCTGAATTTCAGATTTAATATAATGCATTGCTTTGTGGTATCACTTCTTCCATTTAAACCCTCTTGTGATATGAAGGAACATTTTATTACAACTACGCTGGAGCTGAAGACACCTTCAAATGAATGAGATAAAACTGGGAGTTGCAGCCCTTCTTGTGAGGTACGAACCTCCTTCTATGGAGAAACCGACGAAACCGATAAGGTATGAAGACTTTCATCTTTGTAGACAAGACCCCCAATTCCCTTGAAATTCTGTGGACTGCTCTGAGTTTCTGTTGTGTTTGCCTCTATTTTTGCTCTATTTATTGAGACAAAATCAAAATCTGATGTAATATCACTGAACGAGTTGTGATTGGTAATATTTCCACTAAGCCTTTCTTAATTGTTTTTTTCTTCTTGTGCAGTGGTCTGGTTCTGTTTGGTGATGCGCGGTAATGGGCGAGGTCACATTGGTTGAATGCTTTGGATTCCGCAGGGACGGGTAAATCCGATTTGGAGATTCATGAGCTGATGGTTGTATCTCTTTCAGTCCCTCTACTCAATGGCTAATTTGGCTTTCAGCTGTATGCGGATATAATGTGAGGTTTTGGGCCGTGTTGTTTGACGAATTCTTCGACATGGAGTACCCTGATTGCGTGAAGGTCTGGGATAGGGATTACTGAATAATGGATGCCTGGTTCTAAACGGAAAACTACGAACGGGTCCAAAAGATTAAAATCGATGAAGGTAGATCTGTTGTAACTCTTGCAACGGATTCTGTTATGATCTTCATTTTGTCTGTTAGTCCAAAGTAGAATCCAAACCTAATTATCTTGCAACTTATTTCGGTTAAAAGCGTAATCCAGTTTCTCGGTTGTGCAGGAATTCTGGGACATAGTTGTCGTTGAAGCCTTAATGGGTTCCAAATGACGACTTCACAAAAGTGTGAAAACTTACCATGATGGTACCGGTAGCTTCCTGTTTGGTTTATGTTCAACCAGACCTATGCCGCACTATCAACTTAAGACATGCCTCTTTTAAGTCAAATTATTCTAGTGTCGGAAACAAATTAGTGATGTTCATGGAGTCTTGTTTGTACACCTTGTTCATGCTCAGGATTTCCTTTTAATTCAATTGCAGGGAGGAAGCTTCTACTGGTAACCAAACAAAGGATGGTAAAGACTTAGGCCAATGGTTGCAAGAGATCTGATGAAGGAGGATAAGGCCACAACAAGAAATTGCGAATGGACTCATGCAACTATGGATAAAAACGACGGCTGGTGTAGCGAGAGTACCGTAGCCAGCATTTGTACTGTCAATATTGTAGTTTAGCGAATTGAGGAAATTACCGCATTGTAAATATGAGGCACAGAACTTAAGATTGAATGTGCAGAAAATAGTATTCCTATGTTAATCCTTAACACAGTGTTAAATGTAGATTGAAGTGTTATACGTGTGGGTATTTTGTTTAAAGTTTACTGCAACTTTGCTGGTCAACCAAGTGGTACTATTTTCCAACTCTAAAGTTGGCTTGTTGGGAGAAACTAAATAAAACCAACACAGATTCTAACCAAAGCCTTCATATGGAGAAAACTTATAAAATCAAGGGCTCGTGTACCAACAATCCTTCTTTAATCTCCTACGTCCTTAAATTCGAAAGCTTTTCTCCATGACCATAAGACACGCTTTAGTGATAGGAGTTGATATAAACGTGTCCTTGTCTTGGATTTAAACTTGTGGGCTTTTATTCACAAAGGGTTTGAAATAGAATACGAGCCTTGAACCAATTGCAACTTTATCTCAAAACAATAAATATGTCGTAAATCCAATAAAGTCCAACACTGATGCGGATTTCATGAGTCCTTACTTGGCATAGAAGATATCTCATCTCTTGATACTCGGGACCCCATAAATGTAACCTAAGATCTTGCTTGCCACACCATCATGGCTAGTCTTGAATGACTAACCTCAAAATTTAATGGGAGAAATGATCTGAGCTGCATTCGAGTTAGTTGCCTGCGTAAAACTGATTAGTCGTAATAAATATTTAAAAAATAAAATAAAACAAGTAGGAAGCAATCACAAGGAGGTGAAATCTCATGGTCAAAAATTACTGTGTGACAGAGGCCCCTATTTAAGTTACTTATATCTGGAGATACGTAGATCGAAATCTTCGTCTCGACGAGATAGAAGGGACTTAAATACAAACATTACATGAGTTTTTGGCCATAAGAAGCCACCGAATGCAAATGATATGCGATGATATGGAAAAAAGTAAGACAGACAGAGCTTGCGAGGAAACGATGTCATAGGGGGAAGGACTACGCGCGACACGCAAAACAAAAGAGCAACAGACCCAACGAGACGGGATCTCACGGGGACGGGAAGCAATCACCGATGGGAAATCTCCAGAAGTATAACAGTACCTCATACACCCAGGATATGGTGATTTGGACAATAGGAGAGAAACTTGTGATCGAAGGATACATTTACTACCAAACTGTGGTGGTCAGTAATAGTTCAAATGGGTTTCTTGATTGGGACACAGTTCAGTCTTGTTTCGTATTTCTTTTCTTTTATTATTCAACTGGAAATGGTAAAATGTAAAACTTCCCCGAGCGTCATGATATGGGGACCATGAGCTGGTCTCAGTCTCTGATGTATGACCTCCCCGAGCGTCATGATATGGGAATCATGAGCTGGTCTCAATCTCTGGTGTATGACCTCCCCGAGCGTCATGATATGGGAATCATGAGCTGGTCTCAGTCTCTAATGTATGACCTGTTAGAACACAGATTGGTTCTTAATAATTACTCTTTGTTTTGATGATAACTGTTAGGAAATTTATATTTAAGAATTATATACTCTAAAATTTGTTTGAGAGTTTTACTGCAGATTAAAATTATATTAACTCTCTAGAAGCAAATCTGCCTTGAATACAAGAAGTTGTTCTGACTCTGAAGCGCCAGATGCACCTCACAGAAGAATCTGCTTGCTCCTTACAGAAGATCCTGAGCGTAGTCTCCAGAAGGATCTGAAGAAAGAAGCTCCAGAACATTCTGAGTCAGAAGCATCTGAAGATAGTCAGAAGCATCTGAAGATAATCAGAAGCATCTGAAGCGGAAGCATCAGAAGTATAGAAGAATATTGATTGAAGAGTTTCTCAAAGCATTGACCTACAGAAGATTCTGAAAGTACCTACGCTGCCAAATACTGAAGTTCTGTGTCAAGATGCTCTGATGATCAACACGCTAGAAGCACACAAGCTGCAGAAGACTCTGATACAGCTTAGTTCTGAATCTCATCAGAAGACTCTGATCTATACAAACTCTGAAGAACTTGCTGTAACTGAAGAAGTGTTTTCAAGAATGTATCCGTTGGAATCATTCAACGTCTCTTTCCTTATTTGTGCTAGACACACTTACACAGACAAAAAGGATTTATCTGTGCCATCTATTTCAAGGAAAGGTCAGTACATGTGAAGACAAAAAGGCTCAGACCTTTTGGACTCTCTTTTCAACGTGCATGACTCAGTTGCCTATAAAAGGAGTCTCTCACTTCATTCTTCAGTGCTACACACTTGCTGAAAAGAAATCACATATTCTATAAGCTCTCATTCTTATTCTTCATAGAATCATTGTACTTAAAACTTAAGAGAAAAATCACTGTTGTGATTATAGCTTTATAGAAGCATTAAAAACTCTTGTATTTAATTTACATTGTTTGTAAAGGATTTTCCTTAAGAGGATTCAGTGTGAATCAGTAGCTCTTGAGAAGACTAAGAACTGTAGTTCTTAGGTGATACTATTGTAATCAGTTTGATTTAATAGTGGATTAAGTCCTTGTTGAGAAAGGCAAATCACTCTGGAAGGGTGGACTGGAGTAGTTGTTTAACGAACCAGGATAAAAATAATTGTGTGATTAATTTCAAGTATTAATTTTTCATACTTATTCAACCCCCCCTTCTAAGTAATATCTCACCTTCAGTTGGCATCAGAGCTCCGGTTCTGAGTGTGCTATCACTTAACAGTGTCAGTAAAGATCCAGAGGAGATATACTTTGATCTATATATTTATTTGTTATCATGGCTGATAATTCAATGTCAAATATCAACAATAAATATGAAGAGAGGGATAGGATCAGTACCAAACCTCCAATGTTTGATGGAGAAAAATTTGACTATTGGAAAGATAGAATAGAAAGTTTTTTTCTTGGGTATGATGCTGATGTTTGGGATTTGGTCATTGATGGATATTGTTGCACCCCAAAATTTGACCAACAATTATTTATTCATCTAGTGTTTGAAAGTTGATACCTTCATCAGACAGTTCAAGAGATCTTCAGAGGAATTGGTTGGAACCAGGGTTGTGTGCTTCATAGCTTGAGAGTTGTGGGGGCTCCTCAGATGATTCTGAGACTTTGAGAATGAACTTTATGTTTTGAGAAAGCCTATGAGATGTCTTGATAGCCATCATGAAGCCCAGAGAAGTCATTGTGCAAGAATTCAGGAGATTCAACCATGAGTGGTAGAATTAGGGTTTTGACTGGGTCAATCCTAGACCAGCTGAAGATTTGGAGAAGGTTGAGACTTAATCCAAGGGCCATGAGATCATGGAATGATGCATAGAGATGTTGTAAAGGTGATTCCTAGATCAACTCCTCATGATTGAGGAGTTTGAGAAGTTTTGAGTTAGGGTTTCTGAGGATTGTCAGTGGAAAAACCCTAATTTGATCCCTATCTTCCAGGCAGTTTTAGCTCTAGATGTTAATGATATCTCATCTTCCCCACAACATGAATGTTGTAGAGCTTGTTCTTAGCTTTAATTTGAGTGGTGGAAGTCCTTGACAGGAGTTGCAGAGCTCAAGTTATGGTTTTGACAAATTACAGGTCAGCTGAGGTGTGTGAATCTGGGTCCTTGAGGGTCACCCAACTTGCAAACAACTTTTGCCCTAGTGGGATGATTCCTATGATCTCTTGGTCAACATGAAGGTTGGAGGGCATATTCTTAGCTTTAATTTGAGTGGTAGAAGTCCTTGATAGGATTTGTGGAACTCAACTTAGGGTTTGAACAAGACAGGGGTATTTTGGTCATTTGTCAGTTATAGGTCATTTTTAAGCAAAGGCCATATCTCCTATTTCCAAGCCTCAAATGGAAAAACTCAAAACATGAAAGTTGTTCAAAATGTGATTTTAAGTCTATAAAGAAGGTCATGAATTGTTGGAAAGGCTAATATCATGGATTTGCATGATTGGTCAAAAAATGAACTAAAAATGGCTTATAAGTTTAAAAAGTTGAAATTGGAAATTGGTTTGGAGGATCTAGAAATCCAAAATAGGTCATCCAATATATCATTTTGATTGGAAACATCATTTTGAGAACATTGGTTTAGATAGAATTTTGATTTGAGGCTTTAAAATGGGTGATGCTTTGTTATTTTGTTACTTGCATTTGAAGTCACCTTTGGAAATCTCAACACAAGGCAAGGAAAAGCATTGTATTTGCTCATATCTCTCCAATATCTCCTATGATGACATTTTAAGGCCATTTTGCAAGGCTTAATGCATGGTGCATGAGATATTCAAGTTACCATCACATGAGATTTTCAATACTTTCTAGATCTTTCTAGATGAATCCAAGAGCTTCCATTGATCATTATTTAAAGAGTGAATCAGGGAGGGTAAATGGTTGGTGATCATTGTTGATGAGAGGTGAGATTAGAGTGTGAAAAGCAAGATTCTTCCATTGGCAATTTGATCTCAAACCTTCATTCTCTTCAATCTCCATTCATTTCTCCACCACAAACCTATTATTCTGATCATTGTGAGTGAGTACATGCTGAGGTAGAAGAAGATCCATGGCAGTTTGAAGCTATCTTGAGGGAATTGCAAGAATTGCATTTTGCTGTCCAACTCGAGTTTCAAGCCTTGTTCATCATTTTTGCTGCATACAGAATCCATATTGGCCTCTAAGGATCAAACAAGGAAGGTTTCAAGCACTGAATTGCAAGGAAACCATAGCCTCCATTAAAGTGTAACAGGTTGGTGATCTTGCTCAAATCTCATAGTTTATGTGCATTCTGTCATAGTGATAGGTGTAGAACTGTTAAGCTAGGGTAGAAGACCATTTTCTGAGAAATAGAGAGCAATTCGAGGAGTTCCATAGCAGGGCAGTGAATCTTTCTTGGCATAGAACTCTTGATTTAGGGCGCTATAATACTAGTTCTTGTGATTAGAATGCTCACCACAGCGCATAGATTACAATGGGATAGGTTTCAGCAAGAATTACTACCATGCAGGTCAGGTGAATTTGAGTTGTGCCCAGAACTTGCCCCTATCGAGTTTAATTATGGAGGGACTTTTAAGAGAAACTGAAACCATAGTCTTGTAGAGGGCAGTGAGAGGATCAAGTTTGATGTTTGGATCGTGAGTTTTCATTGCGAGGTGAGGGAGCTATGGATGCTGGAAAATTTGCGCATGGAGGGTGTCTCGTGAAACCCTAGCTGGCTGGAGGTGGAAGACATAATCTCCACCCTTGATTCGTTTTGAAATATTGACTTTGTCCCTCAATCCAACGACCCAGATTAATCAGAAACGGAGGGAAAATTCGAAAGTGGAAACGCGGTCGTTTCACTTAATGAGGGGCGCCTGGGCTTGTCTGCTTTCTATTCGCACCCCACCATGATCTGGCCCAAATGAAATGAACTAGGCGCATGTACTTATCACACCCCCATCCCCTTTATTTTGTTTTACTTTTTTTAATTCCATTTAATATTTCTAACAACTTAAAAAATTCATATAAAATTGATAAATAATGATTTTTTGTTCATTTCTTTTTGCTATGTTTAGATAATAATGTGTAGAAAATTATAAAAATAAAAATAGGATTTTATTTTTAATGTAGAATTTTTGGTGATATTTTCTTTTAAATAGGGCATTTATTTTCTTTTAGTTGATATCTCATTTTCTATGAATTGTTTTAGGACTTTCCCTTAGGGTTTTTGAGCCATTCTTTTTGGCATAGTTAGATGTTGAATCCTAGTATTCCCTGGATTTATTACTAGATTTATAGATTAAAATTTGATGTAGTTTGATTGTTTGACACTTAGGTGTTCAAATTAGGGTTTTAGGTTGTATAGGTAGACTTGAACAATTTTATTTTGGGGTTTATAGGCCAAATTAGTGTATGGGGAATGCATGGGTTAAGGGTAAGTATGTATAGAATCCCCTAGAATTTTACTAGAATATTGTATGGTGTTTTAGTATTTTTCATTGATTTTTGAATGTATGGATAGTATGTGTGTTGCTTAAAGGCATAAGTTGTATTGTTGTGTTTTCTTTCCTTCTCTTTTGAGTGTGTGAGCTTTGAAGATTGGGTTGAAGACCTTGTGGATCATCATGGAAGCTTTGAAGACCTTGCAGAGGAGTTTAGCATAGCTTTTGTTTGTTTTGTTTATAGGTTGAGAGGTGCATAGGCAGAGCCCTAGATAGAATACTTTGTTCAATAAACAAGGAGTGTCTTGTTCACCTCCTTTCTTCTCTATGACACAGAGTCCCTTAAGGGTATTCACCTCTCTCCTTTGGAGGGATTAGTGACCTTGCCCTATAAGGTAGAACTTTGAGAGAGCCTTTCCTTTGATGTTAAGTCCTCAATGGCATCCTTTGGAAGTCAGTGAGTACTGTAACATCCCCCACTCATCTTGTTGACTGAATCTTGTTTGCTGGAGCATTGGAGCCATTGAAGATAGAAGCTGAGGCCTTGAAGAGGATGATTCCTTGAAGATTATTGAAGTCTGAAGACTCTGTGAAGATCAAATTGATGCCTGAAGATCCCTGAAGATAGTGAAGCCTGAAGGTGGAGCTGATCAAAGGAGCTGAAGCTCAAGGGAGAAGATGAGTGGATACTCATACTGTAGGGTTGATACCTGGAAAGCAAGTGATCTCTGAAGTCTGAAGACTGGGTTGCTGCTGGAGGAGCTGAGGCTTTCTTCTGTTTTCTTTGATGTATTGTGTGTTTTGTCTGATTTGTCTGTTGCATTAGACTAAGCCCATTTAGAATAAGTTCAGTCTAAGAGCACGAGTGCATCTGATTGTATTGTTATTGCCTGGCTTTGCTTGCGGGTATTCGGTAGAGCCCAGCTCCCTTGCCCATGTATTTATTTTGCTTGATAGCATGATTTCATTTTCTGTCTGTATGATTACAATTTACTGTTTTTGCTCGATAGCATGTTGTTTATTTCAGTATGATTACTGTCATTTCATGACTGGCTTGAGGTTGAGACGAGCTTGTGGAGGCTGAAGCCCCACACACATTTCCTCCCTCACTTGCATTGCATGCATTTTACTGTTAAAGCTGATGCTTTGTCTGTTTTGGTGTATCATTGACATGATCCCTTAGGACTTTCATTTCCTCTGATGAGGATTTGATGATAGACTTTTGGGTTGAAACCTATGCATGACAACATCTAGGAGTTCCCTGTTCAAACCTCAACCATAGGATGAATCCATGGCATGATAACAGTAGGACTTGATAGTCTCCCTCCTAGTTGGGCCTGTTCTCTTCTCATCTCAAAACAGTTTAAGATACAGTAATCATGAATGATTTCTTTCGTACGTTACGAGCCTTAAGCTATCTGAGAAAGGATTGTGGGAGAGTTTCTTTTCCACAGTCTGGATGTTTAGTATGGTACCCTTTGGGTGACATGCGACGCATTCACTCTCAGGTCATAGTCTCTAGTGCGGTTGAAATCGCAAACACAATAAAAAACACTTCTTTTAGGAGATAACCCGTAGTTTCCCGAACTACGTTTGCTCTGATCTTTCATACCAGATGGAAGTACATAGGCATAGGATGCGACGTCCTAGCAAGCAACCTTCCCCACCTTCGCCCGTAGTTAGCCGAACTACGTTGACTCTGATTTCTCGTTCCAGACGGGAATACGTAGGCATAAAGCGCGACGCTTTGCCGAGTCATTTTTCTTTTCTTTTTCAGCCAGCCTTGATAGGTAGATAGATTATAACCAACCCGTCCAAGTAAACAAACAAGCGAGGATCCCGTCGAGTACGACGGACGTGAGGGGTGCTAATACCTTCCCCTTGCGTAACCGACTCCCGAACCCAGACAACGGTTGCGACGACCTTGTCTTACCCTTATTCGTCAGGTTTTTCCGATCGTTTCCTTTCCCGCTCTGAGGGATAAATAACGAAAGGTGGCGACTCTTCTGTCATGCCGGCACCTTATTTTCGCGCGAGCGACAGATATGAACATCCTACTGGAGAGGATGGCAAAAAGATTGATAGAAAATCAATGACTGAAGTGCAGAAAAGAGACTTCAAGAATCACCACAAAGCCAGAACTATATTGCTTAATGCAATCTCTCATACTGAGTATGAGAAGATTACTAACAGAGATACTGCTCATGACATGTTTGAATCACTCAAAATGACTCATGAGGGAAACTCTCAGGTTAAAGAGACAAAGGCTCTGGCGCTCATACAGAAGTATGAGGCATTTAAAATGGAAGACTCTGAAAATGTAGAAACTATGTTTTCTAGATTTCAGATTCTTACAGCTGGTCTGAAAGTTCTGGACAAGGGTTATTCAACGTCAGATCATGTCAAGAAAATCATCAGAAGTCTTCCCACCAGATGGAGACCAATGGTGACTGCATTAAAGATGGCAAAAGATCTGAACAAGATCTCCTTAGAAGAACTTATCAGTTCTTTGAGAAGCCATGAAATTGAGCTGGAGGAAGATGAACCCCAGAAGAAAGATAAAGGTAAATCCATAGCTTTAAAATCTAACAAAACTGCTAAAGCTTTGCAGGTTATTTAAGAAAGCTCTGAAGAATCTTCTTCTGAAGAAGAAGATGAGTTGTCCATGCTGTCCAGAAGGATTAACAAACTCTGGAAGCACAAGGGAAAGAAGTTTAACAACTTCAGAAGATCTGACAACAGAAAAGAATCTTCCAGTCACAGAAGATCTGCCAAGAAAGAAGTGGTGTGCTATGAGTGCAAAGAACCTGGGCACTACAAGAATGACTTCCCTAAACTTCTGAAAGAAAAACCTAAGAAGAAGTTCAACAAGAAGAAAAAGGTTCTGATGGCAACATGGGATGACTCTGATGAGTGTGAGTCATCTTCTGAACCAGAAGAAGAATGTGCAAACTGTAACCCGGTGAACTGACTTTAAACAATGTTGCGGATAGCAAGAGTCGCCACCGACTTTTATTTTATCCATAAGGAAAGGTTATAAAAGAACAGGAAAGACCTTAGAGAATATTTTGGGTCCGGGGGGTAGGTTATGAAAAGGGAAGGTATTAGCATCCTTTTCATCCATGGTTATCCATGGGCTCTTAGGTACTTAAGCTCACTTTTGAATTGTTTTGAAATTGTAGTGTGTGAATAGAAAATTTTCAGAATAGTTAATAAATAATCCATGTAAGGATGTGTTAAGAACTTGTTTGAAAACTTGTTGAAAGTTTGTTTAAGTGCGAAACAATTTTGAAGTGAGCAAGCACCTAGGAGTAACCTACCCTAATGTTTAAAGGTCTTTCTTATTCTTCATTCTTTCCTTTAGTAAGACTATCCCTACTATAATGGAGTAGGTAGTCCTTACTTTGGATGTTAAGGGGTATGTGAGGGACAATTTGACTTTGAAGGCCATTGTGGGATGTAATAAGCACATATAAGGGACCATCATCATTTTTCGAAAGGGACTTGATTCGTAAAGGCAACCATAAGGGACTTTGATGATTTTTTTTTATTTGAGGGACTTGCTTTATACACCCCACTTAACCATTATTCGTAGGCAACTTGAGGGATATCCTTAGGAAGTGAGACGGCGATTAAAATCGACTTACGTGTGTGACGTGTTTATTTTAATTATCTTTATTTAAAAGTGATCTAAATTTATTTTAATATTACATACATGTTGTTACACTCCCTAATTACTAACCATAATAATAATTAAATAATTAAACAACTTTACATCCAAGAAACAATTACAAAATAATAAGCAAAATAATTAAATAGCAAAGATAAATAAAATATAAATAAGCAATAATAAATAATAAAGGGGGTTAGTAAGCAATATTTAACAAAATAATAAGCATGATTAGAATATAAATGGGTTAGTAAATAAGAATAAACAGAATTAATCCAAATATTATAATAATAAGAAATTAACAATTTTTTAATATAATCAACTAAAAAAACAAATATGAATAAACAATTGTTTTAATTTACAAATTATTAAATTATATTTTAATCATGAAGTTACTACAAAAAATCTAATTATTATAAGCACAATTATTTATAAACTAAAGTTATGTAAAAAAATATTTATAAGTATATTTACAAAAATTTGTAAGAATTATAGTAAACATACATACATAATAATTATATTAGAAAATAACATTAAAAAAAAAATAGGATTAGATTTGTATTAAAAAATATTTTTAGAGTTTTATGAAATTAGGGTTTATATGAGAAATAAATTTTTAGGGTTTATATAAAAAAAATAGGATTTAGTTATATACAAAAATTTTCTAATTTATACATATTACAATTTAGACATAAAATATAGAAACAAAATTTGTGAAAAAAACATATTTTTTAAAATTAAAGAAAACAGACATATTTTATTATTATTTATTTATTATTGAGAAATATACATAATATATTTAATTTTTAATATTATAATATTTAAATCAAATAAAAGGAAAGAAAAAAAAAAGCGGAAACTTACCTGGCTGAGGTTTGAACCCAGGCCAGCTTGATTTCCAGGAAGCACAACAACCATCAGGCTGCGGATTTTGCAATGTTTTCTCCTACGAATATTGTTACGAGTTCTTCCACCCTGCGAAACACAAACTTCATCCAAACGGCAAAATTTCACAAAATTGATTGCACCATTGTATTGCTACTGAGTTTTTCAATCGTCCTATGTTTTTCAAATCCATTTATCATTTGAAAATCGTGAAACCCTAAAGAGGGCCGAAAACCCTAATCATGGTGAATTCTTGTTCCTGCAATGAAAATCCAATTGAACCACCCAGAATCGTTCTAGAGTTCATTCTAAACATCCTACAACAATCAAAAACAGTTTAAACATGATAAATCAATGGATTCGAAAACAAAATATTCAAGGTCAAGATGAACTCGGGTTGAGCAATTGGGTGTGTATATGATGCATATGGATGACGATTTATGATCAGAAGAGTCCAAGGAAGCTTGCTATGTCTTCCAAATACCTTGCAATGCTCTGAATTTGAGAACCCGGATATGACTTTTTGAAAGATTTTTGTGCTTTTGATCTTACCTTTAGGCTGCTGCAAATTCGTGTCTAGGGTTATGTTTGTGCTTAGTATATATGTGTGATGGATTTAGGTCAGAATCATTGATGTGTTGTGTGGATATTTGATCCAAAAAATATTCAAAAAGATCATTGTATAAATTTCAAATATTTGATCATGAGTGCTTGCTATTTTGGGAGAGATCACATGATTTCCTTCTCATTCTAATTCAATCAATGATTATGAATTTCTAGAAACAAAATCTTCACCCAAAAATAGATTTTTATATTTTTTATTTATTTAAAATGATTTTTATGAATTAAATCAATAATAAATAAATAAAAAATAATAATTTGGGAGAGATCACATGATTTCCTTCTCATTCTAATTCAATCAATGATTATGAATTTCTAGAAACAAAATCTTCACCCAAAAATAGATTTTTATATTTTTTATTTATTTAAAATGATTTTTATGAATTAAATCAATAATAAATAAATAAAAAATAATAATTTGGGAGAGATCACATGATTTCCTTCTCATTCTAATTCAATCAATGATTATGAATTTCTAGAAACAAAATCTTCACCCAAAAATAGATTTTTATATTTTTTATTTATTTAAAATGATTTTTATGAATTAAATCAATAATAAATAAATAAAAAATAATAATTTGGGAGAGATCACATGATTTCCTTCTCATTCTAATTCAATCAATGATTATGAATTTCTAGAAACAAAATCTTCACCCAAAAATAGATTTTTATATTTTTAATTTATTTAAAATGATTTTTATGAATTAAATCAATAATAAATAAATAAAAAATAATAAAAATGATGAATTTTGGTCAATTGGGTCGTGCACCATGTTATGAGATGGATTGGGTCATAAATTAGGCAGCCCATTTGGAAAGAAATACTTCTAAGCCTCCATTTTCAACATAAACCATCACAAAATTGCCCAACTTTGCAAGGGCACATTTCTCTCAATTTTAAAGGTATGATGGTGTTCTTGGACTTTTTGGAAAGCTTGAAGAGTCCTCTAAACAACCCCATTGGTTTCAGGTCCATATCATTTACCAATCTCAAGTTATGCCCTTTTGAAGTTGTTGACTTTTTGTTGACTTTTGAAATGACCTATAATGTCTTAGATCATATCTTTCAAATAAAGCATTTTTGGGCTTAACCTTCAACATCAAAGTTGTAGAGAATTCAATTTACTTCAAAATGAGCTTTGGATGGAGACTTGGTGATGAAGTATGTGAAAGTTATGCCTGGTCAAAGTTCAGTTGACTTTTACTAAGGAAACCCTAATTTAGAAACTCCTGATTATTGATGATCTGGAATCTCCTTGATGAATCATGATCAACCCTTGATAAAATGATGAATTTTACTTCATATACTTGATGTTGGCAAAAAATCATGAAGTTTGACTTTGGTTTGACCACAGTTGACCTCAGTTTGACTTTTTAACTGCATTGACTGCTTTTGACTTATCTGATCATCTGACTGAGCAAACTTTTGAGAAAAGTCTTGAAACTTGACATGGGGGTTCTTATACACATATAAGATGTTATGAAGCTCACTTGAAGTCTTGGAAGTCCATTTAGCCTGATTAAAGTCAAAACCCTAGTTTTGGATGCACTGCTTAGGAGGTGCATTGTCTGAGGGAATTGTCAACTCTTCTGACCAATTGTGAACTTTGTGAACCTTGTGAATCTTCATAAGATATCTTGTGATACTCATGGGAGGTATCGTGAAGCTTGTGAACCTTGTGAACATCATGAAGTGGCTTTGTAGACCTCATGACCCTTAGGAAAGCTTTGTAAACATTGTGAATCTTGTGAACCTTCAAGAAGCAACCTATGGACTTCATGAACCTCATGAAAGGTCTTGTAGATGTTGAGAAGTTTGTGAACCTTGTGAACCTTCAAGAAGCAACCTATGGACTTCATGAACCTCATGAAAGGTATTGAAAGCACTGTGGGACTTGTGAACCTTGTGAACCTTCATAAAGTAGCTTGTGGACTTTATGAACTTCATGAAAGGTTATGCAAGTTGTTGGAGAACTTGTGAACCTTGTGAACCTTCTTAGAACACAAAGTCTTGTATTGTGAGGGCAAATTTTGGGGTGCAACAGCTTCCCCTGTTCAATTTTCTGAAACCTGAGGGGTTAGATTGGTATATTTGCCAGTCGTAACCTGGAAGGTTGAAGGGGATTGAACACAAAAGCCCAAAAATTTGCACTCACCAGTGCACTAGAGTGGTACAGATGGCTAGTTGAATATGATTGAGTGGGCTTAAAGATGCCACTAGGGGGGGAGCAGTTCAAAATATGGGTGTATGATGAAAGCTGTCAGGAGTCTGGAATAATAATGATGTAGCAGCATGTCTTCATGAGGATAGAGCAATCAATAGTGATAACCCTAAAGCAGTCTTGAAGCAATGATATGATTTCAGGAGGATAGAACAATGAATGGCTCTAAAGCAGTCTTGAAATAATAATGTGATATGTCTTCAGGAGGATAGAGCAATCAATAGCTCTAAAGCAGTCTTGAAGTAATGATTTCAGGAGGATAGAGCAATGGATAGCTCTAAAGCAGTCTTGAAATAATTAGATGGCTTCAGGAGGATAAAGCAATGAATAGCTCTAAAGCAGTCTTGAAGTAGTAATATGACCTCATGAGGATAGAGCAATGAATAGCTCTAAAGCAGTCTTGAAGTAATAGGATGATTTCAGGAGGATAGAGCAATCAGTAGCTCTAAAGCAGTCTTGAAGTCATGAGAGGCAATCAGGAGGATAAAATAACCCTGAGGTTACAATAAAGCAGTCCCAAAGTAATAAGAAGCTCATCAGGAGGATAAAGTAACCCTGAGGTTACAATAAAGCAGTCCCAAAGATCATAAGCTTGTTTGTTGGATAATCAACCTGAAAACAAGGTAGCATTCTGTATAACAACATTAGTTTATGCTTTATGTATGCATGTATGACATGATGCACTTAGGTAATGTACTATAGATATATATGTTATGGTATGATGTAAATGATGTATGTATGATATGACACTGCTGGAAGTGTCTGGATATCCTTGTATAACAACTGCTGGCCAAGGAAAATAAATCCCGATTCGTTGTTGAAGAATATATAACCCTCCGTCTGCTGGGAATAACAAGGTATAGATAACCTCCCGTTGTTGGGGATAACAAGGTATAGATAACCTCCCGTTGTTGGGGATAGTAGGGTATAGATAACCTTCGTTTTCGTTTGATAGTAGGATAAGTATAACATCCCGTCTTCGTTCATCGTGCCCTTATTGGAAAGTAATTTCCCGTATATCCGTATGAGGATAAAAGAGATGGATATAAATTCCAGGGGAGATTAGACTTTGTGAAAATGGATTAGTCCTACTGATGGTTTGTAACTGTCTTGTAAAGATGAACCGGCGAAGCTTCGTTGAAATCCTTCCCTCGTTCGTCCTTAGTAAATACTATTACTGCATTTTCATGCATTTCTGGTAAACATCAATCATATTAAAAGCATACATGCATTTCTGGTAAACATCAATCATATTCAAAGGCATACATACACTCAAACACAACCAATGGACGTTTCGCTTATGTAAATAGGGTAAAAGTAAATCTGGATTCAAAAGATGGAATTTATTTATATCAAAAGTGACCCATACACGGGTAAGTTTGTACAAGGAGACATAAACCCTAGTAAGAGAATTTTGTCATGAAGTTTTACAAAAAGAATCAGCTATGTGGGAAATAATCCTATTGAGTTTCAATTCTACTATTGCCACTCAAGTATCTCATCTTCTTGCTGTTGAGACGGAAACGATTGGATTGAGCTTTATCTGTTTGAGCTTGAGTAAGTAGTACAACTGATTGCAGTTTCATGAGTGATCCAAAAGAGACATAGTCATACGCTTTAATCCCTAACTTTTGCCTGGATTGCCCTTTTTTGCCCAAGCCGCCTTTTCAGGTTTTCGACTTGCCGGGTGTACATCTTTTTATATATATATCCCTAATTTTTGCCCAAACCCTTTTGGTTTGCCGGGATGCCCTTATTTTTGCCTAGGCCTGTCAACCTAGCGGGTCTCTTTTTATGCGTAGTATTTTTTAACTATGTCTGCGTTTACAGTTTGTGGGAAGTCTTCACCATCCATTGTAGTCAGTATCATGGCACCTCCTGAGAACACTGTCTTGACTACAAATGGTCCCTCATATGTTGGAGTCCACTTACCCCTAGGATCACCCTGTGGTAATATGATACGCTTGATTACCAAGTCACCAGCCTGATATACCTTTGGCTTAACCTTCTTGTTAAAAGCTTTGATCATCCGTTTCTGGTACATCTGGCCATGACAAACTGCTGCTAACCTTTTCTCATCAATCAAATTTATCTGGTCAAGTCGAGTCTGAATCCACTCATCTTCATCCAAGCCTGCATCCTTCATAATTCTCAAGGAGGGGATCTGAACTTCAATAGGCAGAACTGCTTCCATACCATAGACTAAGGAGAATGGGGTTGCCCCTGTTGAAGTACGTATTGTAGTACGATAACCATGCAGAGCAAATGGTAACATCTCGTGCCAATCCTTGTAAGTAACAGTCATCTTCTGTACAATCTTCTTAATGTTCTTATTAGCAGCTTCAACTGCCCCATTCATCTTTGGACGATACGGAGAAGAGTTGTGATGCTTAATCTTGAACTGCGTACAGAGATCAGTAATCATAGTGTTGTTCAGATTAGAGCCATTGTCAGTGATAATCCTTTCAGGGATACCATACCTACATATGAGATTATTCTTAATGAACCGAGCCACAACATTCTTAGTCACAGATGCAAATGAAGCTGCCTCTACCCACTTCGTGAAGTAATCAATAGCAACCAGGATGAAACGATGCCCATTGGAAGCAGTAGGCTTGATCTCACCAATCATATCAATGCCCCACATGGCAAAGGGACAAGGAGCAGTCAACACATTCAATGGAGATGGAGGTACATGTATTTTATCAGCATAGATTTGACATTTGTGACATGTTCTGGAGTGTTGATAGCAATCAGCTTCCATGGTAGACCAATAGTAACCTGCTCTCAAAATCTTCTTTGCCATGGTATGACCACTAGAATGAGTGCCAAAGGTCCCATCATGCATCTCTTCCATAATTTCTGTAGCTTCCTTCTTATCCACACAACGAAGCATAGTTGAATCATGATTACGCTTATACAGAATGCCATTACTCAGAAAGAACTTAGCAGAAAACCTTCTCAGGAACTTCCTATCTTTGACAGATGCCCCTTCAGGGAACTCCTGAGCTTCAAGATAGTTTTTCACTTCATAGAACCAAGGCTTCTCCTCTGCCCCTTCAGTGTCAATCTCATTGCAGTATGCAGGCTTCTCAAATCTATCAATGGTAATCTTGGGAGCTTCATCATCCCAGCTGATCTCAAACATAGATGCCATGGTGGCCAATGCGTCTGCCAACTGATTCTCTCTTCGTGGAATATGTCCAAAAGTAATCTCTTTGAAATGTGGGATCAAAGACAACACATGTTCTCTGTAAGGAATGAGATTATCATGCTTTGCATCCCAATCTCCTTTAATCTGACTTACTACCAGAGCTGAATCTCCATACACCTCAAGGAACTGAATCTTCATATCAATAGCAACTTGCATACCCATGATACATGCCTCATACTCAGCCATGTTATTGGTACAATAGAAACAAAGTCTGGCAGTAATCGGGGTATGACAACCTTCAGGGGAACTAATCACAACACCAACACCATTACCATGTGCATTGGAGGCACCATCAAAAACCATAGTCCATCGGGATCCTTGTTCAGGTCCGTCATATTGTCCAGGTTCTTTGGTAACAGACATAATGTCTTCATCAGGGAACTCAAAATTCATTGACTGGTAATCATCTACTGCTTGATGAGCCAAATGATCAGCAACAACACTCCCCTTAATGGCCTTCTGAGTAGTATACTGTATATCATATTCCGTCAAGATCATTTGCCATCTTGCAATTCTTCCGGAGAGAGCAGGTTTCTCAAATATGTACTTGATTGGATCCATCTTCGAAATCAACAAGGTAGTATGGGTCAACATATACTGTCTTAGTCGGCGAGCAGCCCATGCCAAAGCGCAGCAAGTTTTCTCGAGCAGTGAGTATCTTGTTTCACAGTCGGTAAACTTTTTGCTAAGGTAGTATATTGCCTGCTCTTTTCGACCAGACTCGTCATGTTGCCCCAATACACACCCCATTGAGTTGTCTAATACTGTTAAATACATAATCAAGGGTCTTCCATCAACTGGTGGCATTAAAATTGGAGGTTCTAGCAAATATCTCTTGATTTCATCAAAGGCAGTCTGGCACTCATCATTCTATTCCATCACCTGATCTTTCTTCAACAACTTGAAGATTGGCTCACAGATGGTAGTTAATTGGGAAATAAATCTTGCAATGTAGTTCAATCGTCCCAAGAAACCTCTAACCTCCTTCTCAGTACGGGGAGCTGGCATCTCTCGTATAGCTTTCACTTTTGCAGGATCCACTTCAATACCTTTTCCACTGACAATGAAACCCAGGAGCTTTCCAGATCTAACTCCAAAAGTACACTTGTTTGGATTTAATCTCAACCTGTATTTCTTCAACCTCTCAAACAACTTGTGCAGATGATCAAGATGTTGTTCTTCATTCTGAGACCTGGCTATCATATCATCCACATATACCTCTATCTCATGATGAATCATATCATGAAACAAAGCCACCATAGCACGCTGATATGTTGCCCCCGCATTCTTCAAACCAAATGGCATTACCTTATAGCAAAAGGTGCCCCACTGTGTCACAAATGTAGTCTTCTCCATATCTTCAGGTGCCATCTTGATTTGATTGTAACCAGAGAAACCATCCATAAAAGAGAATACCTTATGCTGAGCAGTGTTGTCTACCAGAATATCAATATGAGGAAGTGGAAAGCCATCTTTAGGGCTAGCCTTGTTCAGATCTCTGTAGTCTACACACATACGTACCTTACCATCTTTCTTAGGAACTGGTACCACATTTGCAACCCACTGAGGATAAGAAGTTACGGCCAAGAACCCTGCATTGAACTGTTTCATTACCTCTGCTTTGATCTTTTCTGACATTTCAGGACGCATACGACGAACCTTCTGCTTCTTTGGACGACAATCTTCTTTCACTGGCAAACGGTGAACCATAATGTCTGTATCCAACCCTGGCATATCTTCATAAGACCAAGCAAAGATCTCCACATAGTCACGTAGCATCTGAATCAACCTGCTCTTGACACTGTCCTCTGAATCAGCCCCTATCTTGACCTCTTTTCTGTTTTCTTCAGTTCCCAGATTCACAACTTCGACTGGCTCTTCATGTGGCTGTATAGCTTTCTCTTCTTGTTGTAACAACCTAGCAAGCTCTACAGGTATTTCACAATCGTCCTCGTTTCCGTCTTCAGTTTGATAGATCGGATTCTCGAAATTGTAATTGGCAATAGTAGAACTGTTATCAACTGGATCCAGAGTGGATGAGGATCTGCATTTTAGTGACGTGGGTGTGTGTAAGAACACATAGCTGATAAAGCAAAAATAAAAGAAAAAGAAAGACAAGGAACACAATATTTACGAAAACGAAACGTCCACTGATTTTATTGAATGAAGTATGCAAATGAAATGACAACCCGTAACAAGCACACCATTGTGCCCCGGGTAAGGCACATGGCTTGAAAGTTTTAATTGTTCCAGAAATTATAAATTTAAAAACATAACACAGTAATAGTATTTACTCCTGACTAAAGGAGATAGGGATAACATCTTCAGCTGTCCAATTATTGAGTCCAGCACCCACAGTAGGAAAAATCCATGCCTCCAAGTTGTAGTCTTCATCTTGATCTCCCACAGCATTGATAACCCCTTGGTTGGTGATACGAACAGCACGAGCATGACGAACAGCCTTCTGGGACTCTGCAGTGAAACCCAAACCAAACTTGTCAGACTTGTATGGCATATCAGGAAGCTGACCCCAAATAGTACAACCACCTTCTTCCACCACAGCTTTTGCATCATTGAGGGAGGCCATTGCCATTGTTGGAGGGTTTCTGATGACCACAGGAACCTTCTTCACAGCAGGAGGAGTCACACAATCCTTAACAGCCCAGGGAACCACTTCAAATGACTGACATGGAGTTTCAATGTATTCACCTTCTACTTCCAGATACTTGAAAGTGTTTACATGGCTGACAAAGTATTCTTCCTCTCCAAAGACAGTAACAACTTTTCCATTCACCGGATATCTCAACTTTTGATGTAATGTGGAGGTCACAGCACCTGCCCCATGGATCCAGGGACGACCAAGCAGACATGAGTACGAAGGACGAATATCCATCACATAGAATGTAGCGGTAAACACCTGAGAGCCAACCTTGATTGGAAGATCAATTTCCCCATGCACTACTCTTCTAGAACCATCAAAAGCCTTTACCACAATATTACTGGGCTTCAATACCGTATCTTTAGGACTCAGCTTGTTCAGGACTTCCTTAGGCAACACATTCAGAGAGGAACCATTGTCTATCAGCACATGAGACAGGGTAGTGCCCCTGCATTCAATTGAAATATGCAAGGCCCTGTTATGATCCCTCTTGGCAGGGGTCAAGTCAGCATCAGAAAATCCTAACCCGTTGTCATAGGTCAGGTGAGCAACACAATTCTCAAACTGGTCCACAGAAATTGCACTGGGTACATGAGCCATCTTTAGAAACTTGATCAATGACTTGGCATGAGCCTCAGAACATAATAACAGGGAGAGCATAGAAATCTTTGAGGGAGTATGCCCCAGCTGATCAACAATATCATAATCACTCTTGCGAATGATTTTCAATACTTCTTCCATCTGCTTAGAGAGGTCATCAGCAGCTGGCACATCAGTAGATACAGGCTCAATAACAGGACCCTTGCCCCGAGCATCAGTGGTGGAAGTAACAGCAGGAGTAACTGCACTCTTAGAAGCAACTGGAGGAGAGAAGACTCTTCCACTACGAGTGATCTTGCTAGATCCAGCAATGTTATCAATGTCAACAGGCATATCAGGTAAAGGCTCCTGCTTGACACCATGGATGTAAACATCAGACCCATAGTGCCAAGGCACAACTTTGTCAGATGTATAAGGAATAGGACCAGGAGTGGTAATGATCAGAGGAGCTACTCTGGCTTCAGCAACAACTTTCACAGGACCTTCAGCAGTAATCTTGATTGGGCCATGATGAGTGATTTTAATGGGACCCTTTGAAGTGATTCTTAGTGGTACTTTGTCAACCATGTCAACCTCTTCAATCTTCTTACCCTGAGTCAGATGATCCACCATACTTTCTACAGATGCTGGTCTTCTTTCAAACACTATAGTATATTTATCCATGAGACGTTGAATCCTATCTCTCAAAATGAAGCAACTATCCGGCTTATAGGTACAATATAGACAATCTTCATGACAACCTGGAAAGATCCCAGCTTGTACTAACCTCTTTTTGATAACAGACAATGGTGTGCTCAACTCCATAACTGAATAGACATGCAGATCTTCATCAATATCTTCATCAATGGCGTTGACAGTCTTCTCGTGATTTGGCATTGGAGCTGTAATCACATTTGGAGTACCTGGTGGATCAAACTCAATTTCTCCAGCATCAATCATATCCTGAATTTTGTTCTTCAAGACCCAGCAGTTATTAGTATCATGTCCTGGACAGTTTGAATGATATGCACATCGTGCATTGGGATTGTACTTGGGAGAGGTAACATTGGGATTCTGAGGAGCCTCCCTCAGGGTAATAAGTTCAGCTTTCAACAAGTGTTGCAATGCCTGAGCCATTGACATGTTGATCTTCGTGAACTGTCTTCTAGCCCTCTGTTGGTTGCCTTGAGGCTGCTCTGTTGTTGCAGGAGTTGGATTTGAAATATGAACTGCACTAACAGACTGATGCCTTCTGTTACGATCAGGCTGACCATACACAGCATTAGATTCTCTCTTCCCAGTGGGAGGCTTCTTTGCAACACCTGATGAAGAAGTGCCCACTTGGATCTTACCACTCTTGATACCATTCTCTACTCGCTCTCCTGTCATGATCAACTCAGTGAAGCCAGATGATGAGCTTCCAATGAGATGACTGTAAAACGGACCATTCAGCGTACACATGAACATATCAACCAACTCCCTATCAGTCAAAGGGGGTTGAATTCTTCCAGCTAAGTCTCTCCACTTCTGAGCATACTCCTTAAAGCTTTCTTTGGCACCCATAGACATGCTCTGAAGCTGCATGCGAGTGGGGGCTAAGTCAGCATTGTATTGATACTGCTTGTAGAAAGCTTCAGCAAGGTCATTCCAATCTCTGATGTTGACACTCTCCAACTGATAATACCACTCTAGCTGAGCTCCAGATAAACTCTCTTAAAAGAAATGGATCCACAACTTTTTATCAGCAGTGTGGGGTTGAATTCTTCTGACATAAGACCTCAGATGCAATTTGGGACAAGAGACCCCATCATAGACAACAAATGTAGGAACTTTGAACCCAATGGGTATGACCACCCCAGATATCAAGCTCAAATCCTCAAAATCCAGCCCAGATGATTTCTGTAATTCCATAGCATCCATTCTATCCACCAGCATCTTGAATTTGTCTTCGTTAGGCTCATGGTAGTAGTTAGCCTCAGAATCAGAGTCCCCCATAGTGTTGTGGAGACTGCCTCTCTCCTGCTCAAATTCTTCAGATTCATAGTCTTCAACATGTTCCTTGGTCTTGTCAGGACCTTTGAACCTTCTTCCCATGTTGAGCAACCCAGCAGACCTTCTAGCCTTCTTAGTCTTCTTGGCCAGCAGTGTCTTCAATTCATCCTGCCCCTTGGATAGGTTCAGGATCAGCTCTTGGAACTGTGCATTCTGTGCCTGGAGATCCTTAACTGATTGTTCAAGAGCCATTGATTTTATAAACAGCGAGGAGATGAGAAACCTGTGCACAATTATAAACCTGTGATGCAATGATATGGGAATGCATATGCAATGTTTTCAAGGACCGCAGGATTTAAATTTGCTTAAACAAACAAGAAAGTAACTTTTTATTAGTAATAACTTTTTTTGCCTTTTAGGCTTACAAAAAATGAAAACGAAATAAGTACAAAAGATGGGGTTTTAAGTCTCCCATGGACGTTTCCTCTTTGTGTTGAGGTATGAGTTGAGGTTTCGTTCCTCATGAAGTAGCTTTGTTAGCTCTAGGATCCTTGCTTGGCTTGCTTTGTAATGAGCCTCGAAAGTATCCCTTTGCTCTTTCAGTTGGATCCATGATCTCTGCAAGTCTTCCATATCAGTAGGCATGTCTGGGTGAAGGATGGTATAAGCTGTGTCTCCTTCAGCAACAGGTTCCATGGTAACTGGTAGGACGGCAGGATATGGCATCATGAGTGTCTGAGCACGAGATCGTACCCATCTGAGATAAGCCTCCATAGGAATAGTGTACTTAGGCTCCAGTGTCTTGCTGTCAATCCTGTTTACCTTTCCCCAAGCTCGGATGAATCTCTGACGGTAACCCTGAAGATCGTTGTCGTAATCAAACACAATGCCCTGAATCAACATGTCATGTGGACCATCGCTCCGGGCGTAACCAAACTGTCGTAAAGCTAGAGATGGGTTGTAGGTGATGCCTCCTCTTATGCCTAGAAGTGGCACATTAGGAAACTCCCCACAACGGTCAATGATGGTGACATTCTCCATAGATCTGGAGCACCAATGGATGTCTGAGTGAGAAAGTGACATGATCCTCTTGGACCATCTGAACCCTTGCTCATTCTTCATTACTGAGCGAGGAAGGTGAGAAATAAACCACCTAGAAAGTAAAGGTATGCAGCACATCAAAGTTCCTCTTGCCCTTGTAGTACGGGTGTGAAGAGAATGTAGGATGTCTCCAAGTAAGGTAGGCACTGGATTGTGACTCAGGAATATGTTGATGGCATGAACGTCTATGAACTGATCAGGATTGGGGAACAACACTAAGCCATAAATCAATAAGGCTAAGATCTCCTCAAAAGCATTGTAGCTCATAGCCTTCAAGAACATTTGAGCTTTATCCACTAATACCTTGGCAAGAATACCTTTAACTCCACTTCTCGTCTCTAGAACAATGTCAGACTTCTTCAGATGTAGAGCTGCAGCAATAACTTCTGGTTTAAGCTCCTTCTCTAAGCCTGTGAATGGCTTCTGATCAAGAACAGGTATACCCAGAAGTTTAGAGAACTCCTCCATGGTTGGAACCAGCTGATAATCAGGAAATGTAAAGCAAGGGTGCTTAGGGTCAAAGAACTGAAACAGCACACTCATCATGTCTTCACTGAACCCTGAAGTAACTAGATCCAATAAGTGACCATGTCTCTTGTTGAACTGGGAATGATCAGGCACTAGGGAAACCAACTCCTTGAGCTTAGCAGGTATCCCTACAAAGTTGATCCTGATGGTGTTTCTACGAGCAGAAGCCATGACCTGCAACAAAGAACAAAGATAAATCCTTTGGTCCTTGAAATGGTTAGGGAAAATGATATGCTTATGATGCATGATGATGTCATGATGTCATGCTCAATCACAAACATGTGGCACACACAAACAAGTCACACCATAACCCTAGGTTTAAAGGCTTGCATGAGGTTCAAAGGCAAGTACCCTCCCCTGAAGTTAGATGGTTCATCCTGTCCTACAAAAGTAACCAGGTTCTAAGGGATCTCAATATCATTGATCCTTCACAAGGGTGGTTGTTCAGAAGGCAACTTACTTGCCAACCAAAATCCTCCAAGTTTAAGATCTCAATGAGCGTAGTATCGAGTGTCAACCAACTTCAGTCTGCACCAAAGCCGGTTACCTCACTACTTTCTAAAGGCCAAGATGAGTTAACTAGGGTTCTAAAAGTCAGTTAGTGCATTGACAACATATGGCAGCCTCAATATTATCCTCAACTTGACTTAAGGAATATAAGCACCAACCAAGAAGTCGCACTAACTATGGCCACCAGATCAACCGTATCGATATACGTCGTACAGTTTCCTTGGTCTATTGCCATTTACCTAAGGTACACTAGATCCGGGTTAGGACCTTTCACACATAAGAGCACCCCAACAATATAATAATAAAGCAAACAAGGCAAACAATTTAAAGTGATCTTAATTCCTAAGGGTACCCCTCTTAAATAGGTCCCCAGCAGAGTCGCCAGTTCTGTAACCCGGTGAACTGACTTTAAACAATGTTGCGGATAGCAAGAGTCGCCACCGACTTTTATTTTATCCATAAGGAAAGGTTATAAAAGAACAGGAAAGACCTTAGAGAATATTTTGGGTCCGGGGGGTAGGTTATGAAAAGGGAAGGTATTAGCATCCTTTTCATCCATGGTTATCCATGGGCTCTTAGGTACTTAAGCTCACTTTTGAATTGTTTTGAAATTGTAGTGTGTGAATAGAAAATTTTCAAAATAGTTAATAAATAATCCATGTAAGGATGTGTTAAGAACTTGTTTGAAAACTTGTTGAAAGTTTGTTTAAGTGCGAAACAATTTTGAAGTGAGCAAGCACCTAGGAGTAACCTACCCTAATGTTTAAAGGTCTTTCTTATTCTTCATTCTTTCCTTTAGTAAGACTATCCCTACTATAATGGAGTAGGTAGTCCTTACTTTGGATGTTAAGGGGTATGTGAGGGACAATTTGACTTTGAAGGCCATTGTGGGATGTAATAAGCACATATAAGGGACCATCATCATTTTTCGAAAGGGACTTGATTCCTAAAGGCAACCATAAGGGACTTTGATGATTTTTTTTTATTTGAGGGACTTGCTTTATACACCCCACTTAACCATTATTCGTAGGCAACTTGAGGGATATCCTTAGGAAGTGAGACGGCGATTAAAATCGACTTACGTGTGTGACGTGTTTATTTTAATTATCTTTATTTAAAAGTGATCTAAATTTATTTTAATATTACATACATGTTGTTACACTCCCTAATTACTAACCATAATAATAATTAAATAATTAAACAACTTTACATCCAAGAAACAATTACAAAATAATAAGCAAAATAATTAAATAGCAAAGATAAATAAAATATAAATAAGCAATAATAAATAATAAAGGGGGTTAGTAAGCAATATTTAACAAAATAATAAGCATGATTAGAATATAAATGGGTTAGTAAATAAGAATAAACAGAATTAATCCAAATATTATAATAATAAGAAATTAACAATTTTTTAATATAATCAACTAAAAAAACAAATATGAATAAACAATTGTTTTAATTTACAAATTATTAAATTATATTTTAATCATGAAGTTACTACAAAAAATCTAATTATTATAAGCACAATTATTTATAAACTAAAGTTATGTAAAAAAATATTTATAAGTATATTTACAAAAATTTGTAAGAATTATAGTAAACATACATACATAATAATTATATTAGAAAATAACATTAAAAAAAAAAATAGGATTAGATTTGTATTAAAAAATATTTTTAGAGTTTTATGAAATTAGGGTTTATATGAGAAATAAATTTTTAGGGTTTATATAAAAAAAATAGGATTTAGTTATATACAAAAATTTTCTAATTTATACATATTACAATTTAGACATAAAATATAGAAACAAAATTTGTGAAAAAAACATATTTTTTAAAATTAAAGAAAACAGACATATTTTATTATTATTTATTTATTATTGAGAAATATACATAATATATTTAATTTTTAATATTATAATATTTAAATCAAATAAAAGGAAAGAAAAAAAAAAGCAGAAACTTACCTGGCTGAGGTTTGAACCCAGGCCAGCTTGATTTCCAGGAAGCACAACAACCATCAGGCTGCGGATTTTGCAACGTTTTCTCCTACGAATATTGTTACGAGTTCTTCCACCCTGCGAAACACAAACTTCATCCAAACGGCAAAATTTCACAAAATTGATTGCACCATTGTATTGCTACTGAGTTTTTCAATCGTCCTATGTTTTTCAAATCCATTTATCATTTGAAAATCGTGAAACCCTAAAGAGGGCCGAAAACCCTAATCATGGTGAATTCTTGTTCCTGCAATGAAAATCCAATTGAACCACCCAGAATCGTTCTAGAGTTCATTCTAAACATCCTACAACAATCAAAAACAGTTTAAACATGATAAATCAATGGATTCGAAAACAAAATATTCAAGGTCAAGATGAACTCGGGTTGAGCAATTGGGTGTGTATATGATGCATATGGATGACGATTTATGATCAGAAGAGTCCAAGGAAGCTTGCTATGTCTTCCAAATACCTTGCAATGCTCTGAATTTGAGAACCCGAATATGACTTTTTGAAAGATTTTTGTGCTTTTGATCTTACCTTTAGGCTGCTGCAAATTCGTGTCTAGGGTTATGTTTGTGCTTAGTATATATGTGTGATGGATTTAGGTCAGAATCATTGATGTGTTGTGTGGATATTTGATCCAAAAAATATTCAAAAAGATCATTGTATAAATTTCAAATATTTGATCATGAGTGCTTGCTATTTTGGGAGAGATCACATGATTTCCTTCTCATTCTAATTCAATCAATGATTATGAATTTCTAGAAACAAAATCTTCACCCAAAAATAGATTTTTATATTTTTTATTTATTTAAAATGATTTTTATGAATTAAATCAATAATAAATAAATAAAAAATAATAATTTGGGAGAGATCACATGATTTCCTTCTCATTCTAATTCAATCAATGATTATGAATTTCTAGAAACAAAATCTTCACCCAAAAATAGATTTTTATATTTTTTATTTATTTAAAATGATTTTTATGAATTAAATCAATAATAAATAAATAAAAAATAATAATTTGGGAGAGATCACATGATTTCCTTCTCATTCTAATTCAATCAATGATTATGAATTTCTAGAAACAAAATCTTCACCCAAAAATAGATTTTTATATTTTTTATTTATTTAAAATGATTTTTATGAATTAAATCAATAATAAATAAATAAAAAATAATAATTTGGGAGAGATCACATGATTTCCTTCTCATTCTAATTCAATCAATGATTATGAATTTCTAGAAACAAAATCTTCACCCAAAAATAGATTTTTATATTTTTTATTTATTTAAAATGATTTTTATGAATTAAATCAATAATAAATAAATAAAAAATAATAATTTGGGAGAGATCACATGATTTCCTTCTCATTCTAATTCAATCAATGATTATGAATTTCTAGAAACAAAATCTTCACCCAAAAATAGATTTTTATATTTTTTATTTATTTAAAATGATTTTTATGAATTAAATCAATAATAAATAAATAAAAAATAATAATTTGGGAGAGATCACATGATTTCCTTCTCATTCTAATTCAATCAATGATTATGAATTTCTAGAAACAAAATCTTCACCCAAAAATAGATTTTTATATTTTTTATTTATTTAAAATGATTTTTATGAATTAAATCAATAATAAATAAATAAAAAATAATAAAAATGATGAATTTTGGTCAAATGGGTCGTGCACCATGTTATGAGATGGATTGGGTCATAAATTAGGCAGCCCATTTGAAAAGAAATACTTCTAAGCCTCCATTTTCAACATAAACCATCACAAAATTGCCCAACTTTGCAAGGGCACATTTCTCTCAATTTTAAAGGTATGATGGTGTTCTTGGACTTTTTGGAAAGCCTGAAGAGTCCTCTAAACAACCCCATTGGTTTCAGGTCCATATCATTTACCAATCTCAAGTTATGCCCTTTTGAAGTTGTTGACTTTTTGTTGACTTTTGAAATGACCTATAATGTCTTAGATCATATCTTTCAAATAAAGCATTTTTGGGCTTAACCTTCAACATCAAAGTTGTAGAGAATTCAATTTCCTTCAAAATGAGCTTTGGATGGAGACTTGGTGATGAAGTATGTGAAAGTTATGCCTGGTCAAAGTTCAGTTGACTTTTACTAAGGAAACCCTAATTTAGAAACTCCTGATTATTGATGATCTGGAATCTCCTTGATGAATCATGATCAACCCTTGATAAAATGATGAATTTTACTTCATATACTTGATGTTGGCAAAAAATCATGAAGTTTGACTTTGGTTTGACCACAGTTGACCTCAGTTTGACTTTTTAACTGCATTGACTGCTTTTGACTTATCTGATCATCTGACTGAGCAAACTTTTGAGAAAAGTCTTGAAACTTGACATGGGGGTTCTTATACACATATAAGATGTTATGAAGCTCACTTGAAGTCTTGGAAGTCCATTTAGCCTGATTAAAGTCAAAACCCTAGTTTTGGATGCACTGCTTAGGAGGTGCATTGTCTGAGGGAATTGTCAACTCTTCTGACCAATTGTGAACTTTGTGAACCTTGTGAATCTTCATAAGATATCTTGTGATACTCATGGGAGGTATCGTGAAGCTTGTGAACCTTGTGAACATCATGAAGTGGCTTTGTAGACCTCATGACCCTTAGGAAAGCTTTGTAAACATTGTGAATCTTGTGAACCTTCAAGAAGCAACCTATGGACTTCATGAACCTCATGAAAGGTCTTGTAGATGTTGAGAAGTTTGTGAACCTTGTGAACCTTCAAGAAGCAACCTATGGACTTCATGAACCTCATGAAAGGTATTGAAAGCACTGTGCGACTTGTGAACCTTGTGAACCTTCATAAAGTAGCTTGTGGACTTTATGAACTTCATGAAAGGTTATGCAAGTTGTTGGAGAACTTGTGAACCTTGTGAACCTTCTTAGAACACAAAGTCTTGTATTGTGAGGGCAAATTTTGGGGTGCAACACAAACGTTGCACTGATGGCCAGGACAGAGGATCAAGAGGAAGGTACCTCTGGATATGAATCAGAATCTGAATCTGATGATGATGCAGAAGAGGTAATGGCCAAACTTACCAAAGAAGAACTCATTAAAGTTTTAACAGAAGTTCTTAAAAGTTACAACAACATCAAACTCAAATACAAGCTGAAAAGCAATCTTGAATCTGAGATTGATCTTCTGAAAACAGAACTTGTTGAACAGAAGGAAATAAATTTAAAAATCAAAAATGACTTTGATAAAACTCAACAAGAATCTGATTCTGAAACTAAGTCTTGTGAAAATATTTTAGAAAAATATGACTCTAGTTTTCAGAAGTTTCTCACTAAGAGCATAGACAGAAGCAAGATGGCTTCCATGATCTATGGTGTTAGTGGAAACAACAGAAGAGGCATTGGATATGAGTCTTCATCTGGAAGCAATCCAAAACCTGTTGACAAACTTTTCATCAGGAAGACACCTCTGTACTCTCAATTCAAATTTGGTCATCTGAATGACATTAAACACACAAGCTCTGAGAAGAGTACTTATGTGTTTAAACCAAAGGCAAGTCAGAATAAACATTATGTTGCAAAACAGAAGTTTAGACAAACTTGCAAACCAACTAACCCCAAAGGATCCAAGAAGATCTGGGTACCTAAAGACAAAATAATTCCTGTTGCAGATGTTCTTAGCAGCAAAGTCAGGACACCAATCATGGTACCTGGACTCTGGATGCTCACGACACATGACAGGAGAAAGGTCTATGTTCCAAAGCCTGGAACTTAGATCTGGAGGGGACGTGAAGTTTGGAGGGAACCAGAAGGGCAAGATCATTGGATCTGGCACTATTGGAAATGGTAAGCTTCCCTCTATTACTAATGTTATGTTAGTTGAAGGATTGAAACATAATCTATTGTCCATAAGTCAATTAAGTGACAATGGTTATGATATAATCTTTAATCAAAAATGTTGCAAAGCTGTATGTCAAAAGGATGGCTCTATCCTATTCAGTGGAAAGAGGAAACACAACATTTATAAAATTAACCTTTCAGAACTTAAAGTTCAAAATGTAAAATGCCTCTTATCTGTGAATGATGAGCAATGGGTCTGGCATAGAAGATTGGGGCATATTAATATGAGACGTATATCTCAAATTAATAAACTCAATCTGGTCAGAGGACTTCCTAAGCTGAAGTTCAACTCAGATGCTCTATGTGAAGCATGTCAAAGAGGTAAATTTTCAAAATCTCATTTTAAATCAAAAAATGTTGTGTCTACCTCCAGACCATTGGAATTACTTCACATTGATCTGTTTGGACCAGTGAAAACTGCATCCATTAGAGGCAAGAAGTATGGGTTAGTCATTGTAGATGACTACAGCAGATGGACATGGGTAAAGTTTCTAAAACACAAGGATGAGTCTCATTCTGTGTTCTTTGACTTCTGCAATCAAGTTCAGATTGAAAAAGATTCCAAAATTATTAAAGTCAGAAGTGATCATGGTGGGGAATTTGAAAATAAACATTTTGAAAAATATTTTTCTGAAAAAGGCATTGCACATGATTTCTCCTGCCCTAGAACTCCACAACAAAATGGAGTTGTAGAGAGGAAAAATAGAACATTGCAAGAGATGGCCAGAACCATGATCAATGAGACAAATCTGGCAAAACATTTTTGGGCAGAAGCAATTAACACAGCTTGTTACATTCAGAACAGAGTGTCTGTAAGACCTCTTTTGGAAAAGACTCCCTATGAATTGTGGAGAAACAGAAAGCCTAACATTTCTTATTTTCATCCTTTTGGATGTATTTGTTATATGCTTAATACTAAAGATAATCTGAACAAGTTTGATTCCAAAGCACAAAAGTGTTTCATGCTTGGTTATTCTGAACGCTCTAAAGGCTACAGAGTATTCAATACTGAAACACAGATTGTTGAAGAATCTATTCATGTTAGATTTGATGATAAGCTTGGCTCTGAAAAGCCAAAGCAGTTTGAAAGTTCTGCAGATAGAGAAGTGATTCTCACAGACTCTGAAGGCTCAGAGGCAGAAAAGGCAAATATCAAAGAATCTGAAGCAACTCTAGATGCTACACCTTTGACTTCCCAACTAAACAACTTGCAAATTTCTGAAAGACCAACTGTCAGAGGATCTTCTTCCAGAATCAAATCATCTCATCCAGAAGATGTGATTATTGGAAAGAAAGATGATCCAATAAGGACAAGATCATTTCTCAGAACTTCTGAATCTTCTCTATTTGGCTTAGTGTCAATAATAGAACCAACATCTGCAGATGAGGCTCTGGAAGATAATGAATGGATTATAGCTATGCAAGAAGAGCTGAATCAATTCACCAGAAATGAAGTATGGGATCTGGTTCCTAGACCTAAAGGATTTAATATTATTGGAACAAAATGGGTCTTCAGAAATAAGCTGAATGAAAAGGGAGAAGTAGAAAGGAATAAGGCAAGGCTGGTTGCTCAAGGATACAGTCAGCAAGAAGGTATTGATTACACTGAGACATATGCTCCAGTGGCAAGGTTAGAATCTATACGCCTTCTGATTTCTTTTGCTGCATAGAATAACATCACTCTGTATCAGATGGATGTTAAAAGTGCTTTTCTTAATGGTATTATAGAAGAAGAAGTATATGTCCATCAACCTCCTGGATTTGAAAGTGAAAACTTTCCAGATCATGTTTTTAAATTAAAGAAATCCCTTTATGGATTAAAACAAGCTCCCAGAGCTTGGTATGAGAGGTTGAGCAATTTCCTTCTGAAGAAAAATTTTATCAGAGGAAAAGTGGATACAACTTTATTCTGTAAAACTGTTAAGAAAGATCTGTTGATTTGTCAAATTTATGTAGATGACATTATTTTTGGATCAACAAATATTACGCTTGGAAAGGAGTTTGCTAAATGTATGCAGGAAGAATTTGAAATGAGCATGATGGGAGAATTGAGATTCTTCTTGGGAATCCAAGTCAATCAGACTCCAGATTGCACCTACATACATCAAACCAAATATGTTAAAGAGCTTCTGAAGAAGTTCAACATGGTTGATAGCAAAATGGCAAAGACTCCAATGCATCCTACAAGCACTCTAGGTAAGGAAGAGGTAAGTAAGAAGGTAGATCAAAAACTCTACAGAGGTATGATAGGATCTCTTCTATACTTGACTGCTTCGAGACCAGATATTCTGTTTAGTGTCTGCTTATGTGCTAGATTCCAATCAGATCCTAGAGAATCTCACTTAACAGCTGTTAAGAGGATTCTAAGGTATCTGAAAGGTACTGCTAACATGGGTTTGTGTTACAGAAGATCTGATGAATTTTCATTAGTTGGATTCTGTGATGCTGACTATGCTGGAGACAGAGTTGAACGTAAAAGCACTTCTGGAAGCTGTCAGTTTCTTGGAACTCATCTGATCTCATGGTACAGCAAGAAGCAACCTACCATAGCACTATCAACTACAGAGGAAGAATACATTGCTGCTGCTGGGTGTTGTACTCAGATGCTCTGGATGAAGAGTCAATTAGAAGATTATCAAATCTATGAGAGTAATCTTTCTATCTTTTGTGATAATACTTCTGCTATATGTTTGTCAAAAAATCCAATCTTGCATTCTAAGGCAAAACATATAGAAATTAAACATCATTTCATCAGAGACTATGTTCAGAAGGGAATCATAAATTTAGCCTTTGTTGATACAGATCATCAATGGGCAGATATTTTTACAAAACCCCTTGCTGAAGATAGATTTAAGTTCATTCTGAAAAATATTTGTATGGATTTGTGTCCAGAGTAATATTTATCAGAAGGAACCTTTCAGATGCAAAATGTTTAATGATCTGAAGTATTTCTGTTCATTTATTCTATTCTGATTATTATTTCTGATGTGAAAATCTGAACTGACCATCTTTAGAAGATCTGAACGTGGCTAACGTTTCATTTCTTGAGAGAATTCAGAACATCATGCAAGCAAATACGTGTCCCACAAAATCTGAAGAGGTGGCGTGTGGACAACTGAAAAGACATTTGAGGTGAAATTTGAATAGTTAAATTCTTGATTTTCCCCCCAAATCTGTCAGAAGCATTTATTATTTAAAATGATTTTATTCTTTTCATTTAATGCTGCTCCAACGTGCTTTATTTCTGTCTCTAGGTGTGACTATGTGTTTAGTATAAATACTTGAGGTGTATTCACTTTCACACTTTTCACTCTCAGACTTTATATGCATTTTCATCTCTTGTTCTCTCTTCACAAAAACTCAAAACCTAAGTGTTCTAAAAAGCATTCTTCAATGGCGTCTTCTTCATCAACCACTGCTCAGTTTCAATCAACAATGGCTGCTGTGACTTCAGACAATCTAGGTGCTAATCCATACATTCCTCCACGAAGAACTCTTCTCACACCTGTTGAAAAGTTAGAAGTGTTGTGTGAATCCATGGTTGAATTTGACTCACTGGCTGAAAATGGGTTTGATTTTCGCTCCATTGTTAGAGCTCAAGGTTGGGTAAAATACTTTGATAGACTGTTTGGACCAGTTTACCCTTTGCTTGTTAAGGAATTCTGGATTCATGCATTTGTGTATCCAAAGTTTATTCTATCATCTGTGCTGGGAAAGGAGATCATCATCACAGAGGATCTAATTAGAAAACTGATTGGTTATGAAGAAACAGATGGTGTTTCACATCTGCCAGTTGGACGTGTTGATATGGATGAAGTCTACGAAGAGGTTATGACTGCTGGACAAGCCTCTAACAGATTCAAAGATCTGAAGCCAGATTACAAGATCTGGGCCAAGATTTTCATGGGATGCATTCATCACAGAAAATCAATAAATTCCCCAGATTATGTCAACAATGAGCAGATCTATTTTATGTACTGCCTCAGTCAGAGTAATAAGGTAGATCTTCCTTACTTATTGTTCATGCATCTGTGGAATCACATAAATGCATCCAGAGAATCTGTGAAAGAAAAGAACCAGAAGATCAAGAATTGGATACCTTTTGGAAGGCTGCTCTCAGATCTTCTCACTGAAAATGGTTTAGTGGCTGCTCTGTATGATGCTGGTGTAATAGAGGAACTAGAGTTCATTATGGGAAAGCCTCTGAACGCTAAGAGCCTTCTGAGACTCAAGATTGTAGATGAACTTACCACTGCTCCAAAGAAGTTGAACATGTCTGATCTGAATAAAAGGATTCTAGTATCAGATTTCCCTCTATTCTTTGCTGAAGAACCTAGATACATTGTTCTGATGTATATAGAGGAATGCAAAAGGGAAGGAGTTCCTGTTCCTGCAAATGTGTTTCAACTTGTCAAGCAACCCCTGCCAGATGCAGGAGAAGAAGAAGAAGAAGCAGAAGTTCCACTTCAGAGGAAAAGACCTCAACCTGCAGCAGAATCTGAACCTGTCCAGAAGAAGGCTAAGATTGCTGAGAGTCCCAAGGATCTTCTGAAGAGAAAAGATTCTGGAGAAGCTGTCTCTGCTAAGAGGATTAAACTCAAAGGTACTAAAGCTTCTGTCTCTTCTAAAAATGTTGTTATAAATGATTCTTCTATTAAGTCTGTTCCAAAACCCCCTGTCACTCAAACAACATCTGTTGCTGCCCCCAGTTCTGTATCACCTCAGAAAAAACCCACTGCTTCTGTATCAAAACCACCTCAACCAAAACTACACATCAAACACTTCACTCCACGTCCATCACAATCTGTTCCACAACCATCAGAACCACAACCTAAAGAAAAACAACCAACAGAATCACAACAACCAGAACCACAACCATCAGAACTACCACAAAATTCTGATACACAAAAATCTGCTCAACCAACAACAGAAAATCACCTAGAAAAACAAACCACAGAAGATCAACCACAAAAAGAATCTGTCATTCCACCATCACCTATTCAATCTTCTGAACCTGTAGCAACTGTTACCTCTGAACCCACTCAAGTAACTTCTGCTCCTGTTTCATTTGAACCACCTACTCAACAACCTGATATTCCTTCAGAACCATCTCATATCCCTGAGACAGAAGTTCTTGATATCACTCCATTAAAAACAGTGTTTCAAGTTTCTTCTACCTCTTGTACACCTGAAACTTCTTCAAATTCATCTAAATCAGAAATTCATCCTGACTTTCTGATTAATCCATCTGACAAATACCCTGTTCATGACCCTGAACCTGAATCATCTGTACCTACCAAAACTACCATTCCAGAACCTATGCCTCCACCTGAACCTTCATCTGAGATGATTATTCCTACTTCTATTCCATCATCATCTGGAATCTCTTGTGCTCAAGTGTCCTCTCTGTATCATAATTTATCTTATGGTTTCAAACTTAAAGATTTTTATGATAGAGTTGAGCCCTCTGAACCCTTGACACCTCTGAAACCTAAACTCACACCAACCCTTCCATCTGTAATCCTTTCATATATTAAATCCATGGAGAATGAAGGATCCTTAGCCCCCATTTCTGCTAAATCTGGTAAAGCTGCTGTTTCAGCTCTGCATCCTGCATCTGACAACACAGTTGCATCTGATAAACCATCAAACTTTGCTTTCGTACCATACTCTAATGCAGTCTTTGATGATGTTTACCCACGCACCAGACCTCAACCAAATCTGCTTAATGCTTTAAACAGATCCCTTCCTCAGAAACCTGAAATTCCATTCTTTCCATATGTTCCTCCTCCTCTGATTTCCATTCCTAAATCATTGATACCACCAACTCCAAAACCTAAACAGATGACTCTGGAAACCTTGCTTAAACCTCCACCCAGACTTAATATTGAACATTTATTTCAAACGTTTTTGCAAGAATTACAGATGTCTTTAGGTACTATTCAGAGAAGATGTTCTGAAACTATGGATGCAAATGAGACTGAAATCATCTGGAAAGGATTTCTGAATAGATTCAACACTGTAGCTTCTAATCTGAAGAAAATCTGTTCTGATGATGCAAAGCTCAGATCTGAAAGAAATCAATTCTGGATTGACAACAAGACTGAACCTCTGCTGTGTTTGGATGCTCCTCCACCTCCTCCTCCACCAGAACCAACTGCCACTGCATTAACTATGACTCTGGTAGAACCCTCTTCAGGATCTCCAGAACATATGGCAATTGACTCTGTTCAGGATACAAAACCTCCATCATCAGAGATCAAGACAGAAAATCCAGATTTGGCAAACAAGATTGCTGCTCTGGAAGCTGGTCAATCTGAAATCAGATCTTGGATGGCGAAGCAAGACAAGAAATCTGAGGACATGTCAGAATGGATGACCAAACAAGATGAGAAGAATGAGACAATCACTAAGTTCATGTCAAAGCAAGAGCAATCACAATCTGAGATCACAGACCTATTGAAGATGCTTTTGTCTAAACACACTTAGATGTTTTTTTTTCATGTTTATGCATCTGTTGTTTTTGCATCTGAATGTTTTGTTATATCTTCTGATGTACTTTTTGCTCTGTTATAATTAATTGAATCAGACTGTTATTCTCCATTGAATTATCTGCTTTTATTCCTTTTAATTGTCTTTATTAAAAGTTTTTTACTTTTTGCTTATGACAAAAAAGGGGGAGAAAATAAAGATCTGAACTATTTAATATAATTTCACTAGAATGAATCTTCAGACATATCTATTCTTTCTAATATCTAAATTGACTATTTCAGAACTTTTGATAAGAACACTCTATAAAAGAACCTCTGAGTTTCTCAGATCATTTATCCTTTATCAAAATCTGAATCTTATATCTGCAAGATATTCTAACCATTGATTATTACAAGACAAACAAGATCTGACTCTGAAGATTACTCAAGATAAAAAGGGAAGTTTCTATTCCTTTTTCATATTTAACTCAGGGGGAGATTCATCATCTCAGGGGGAGTTATAATTCTTTAAGTTCAATTAAATAAAATTTCTGATACTTTTTGTCATCATCAAAAAGGGGGAGATTGTTAGAACACAGATTGGTTCTTAATAATTACTCTTTGTTTTGATGATAACTGTTAGGAAATTTATATTTAAGAATTATATACTCTAAAATTTGTTTGAGAGTTTTACTGCAGATTAAAATTATATTAACTCTCTAGAAGCAAATCTGCCTTGAATACAAGAAGTTGTTCTGACTCTGAAGCGCCAGATGCACCTCACAGAAGAATCTGCTTGCTCCTTACAGAAGATCCTGAGCGTAGTCTCCAGAAGGATCTGAAGAAAGAAGCTCCAGAACATTCTGAGTCAGAAGCATCTGAAGATAGTCAGAAGCATCTGAAGATAATCAGAAGCATCTGAAGCGGAAGCATCAGAAGTATAGAAGAATATTGATTGAAGAGTTTCTCAAAGCATTGACCTACAGAAGATTCTGAAAGTACCTACGCTGCCAAATACTGAAGTTCTGTGTCAAGATGCTCTGATGATCAACACGCTAGAAGCACACAAGCTGCAGAAGACTCTGATACAGCTTAGTTCTGAATCTCATCAGAAGACTCTGATCTATTCAAACTCTGAAGAACTTGTTGTAACTGAAGAAGTGTTTTCAAGAATGTATCTGTTGGAATCATTCAACGTCTCTTTCCTTATTTGTGCTAGACACACTTACACAGACAAAAAGGATTTATCTGTGCCATCTATTTCAAGGAAAGGTCAGTACACGTGAAGACAAAAAGGCTCAGACCTTTTGGACTCTCTTTTCAACGTGCATAACTCAGTTGCCTATAAAAGGAGTCTCTCACTTCATTCTTCAGTGCTACACACTTGCTGAAAAGAAATCACATATTCTATAAGCTCTCATTCTTATTCTTCATAGAATCATTGTACTTAAAACTTAAGAGAAAAATCACTGTTGTGATTATAGCTTTATAGAAGCATTAAAAACTCTTGTATTTAATTTACATTGTTTGTAAAGGATTTTCCTTAAGAGGATTCAGTGTGAATCAGTAGCTCTTGAGAAGACTAAGAACTGTAGTTCTTAGGTGATACTATTGTAATCAGTTTGATTTAATAGTGGATTAAGTCCTTGTTGAGAAAGGCAAATCACTCTGGAAGGGTGGACTGGAGTAGTTGTTTAACGAACCGGGATAAAAATAATTGTGTGATTAATTTCAAGTATTAATTTTTCATACTTATTCAACCCCCCCTTCTAAGTAATATCTCACCTTCATGACCTCCCCGAGCGTCATGATATGGGAATCATGAGTTGGTCTCAGTCTCTGATGTATGACCTCCCAGAGCGTCATGATATGGGAATCATGAGCTGGTCTCAGTCTTTGATGTATGACCTCCCCGAGCGTCATGATATGGGAATCATGAGCTGGTCTCAGTCTCTGCCCGAAATGATGAAAACTCGTGGGAGCATCTTCACAGGGGGTTGTAAATTTTGTAGATTGTAGATGTCATTATAAACTGTAGATGTTACTGTAGACTGTAGATGTCGTTGTAGACTATAGGTTGTAGACGTCGTTGTAGACTGTAGATTGTAAATTGTTGTTGTAGAACTGTGTGGGATTTCTTGGCTGTGAGCCATGATGTTTTGTAATTGTCAATGTAGACTGTAACTGTTGATGTAACTTGTAGAACTTTGTAAATGTAACTTGTAGATGTAAAACTTGTAGTTGTGATTTGTAGATTGCAAAAACTTCACCGGGGATCTTCATGTTCAACCCAACCTATGCCGCACTATCAACTTAAGACATGCCTCTTTTAAGTCAAATTATTCTAGTGTCGGAAACAAATTAGTGGTGTTCATGGAGTCTTGTTTGTACACCTTGTTCATGCTCAGGATTTCCTTTTAATTCAATTGCAGGGAGGAAGCTTCTGCTGGTAACGAAACAAAGGATGGTAAAGACTTAGGCCAATGATTGCAAGAGATCTGATGAAGGAGGAGAAGGCCACAACAAGCAATTGCGAATGGACTCATGCAACTATGGATAAAAACGACGGCTGGTGTAGCGAGAGTACCGTAGCCAGCATTTGTACTGTCAATATTGTAGTTTAGCGAATTGAGGCAATTACCGCATTGTAAATATGAGGCACAGAACTTAAGATTGAATGTGCAAAAAATAGTATTCCTTTGTTAATCCTTAACACAGTGTTAAATGTAGATTGAAGTGTTATACGTGTGGGTATTTTGTTTAAAGTTTACTGCAACTTTGTTGGTCAACCAAGTGGTACTATTTTCCAACTCTAAAGTTGGCTTGTTGGGAGAAACTAAGTAAAACCAACACAAAGTCTAACCAAAGCCTTCATATGGAGAAAACTTATAAAATCAAGGGCTCGTGTACCAACAATCCTTCTTTAATCTCCTACGTCCTTAAATTCGGAAGCTTGTCTCCATGACCATAAGACACGCTTTAGTGATAGGAGGTGATATAAACTTGTCCTTGTCTTGGATTTAAACTTGTGGGCTTTTATTCACAAAGGGTTTGAAATAGAATACGAGCCTTGAACCAATTGCATCTTTATCTCAAAACAATAAATATGTCGTAAATCCAATAAAGTCCAACACTGATGCGGATTTCGTGAGTCCTGACTTGGCATAGAAGATATCTCATCTCTTGATACTCGGGACCCCATAAATGTAACATGCGATCTCGCTTGCCACACCATCATGGCTATTCTTGAATGACTAACCTCAACACTTAATGGGAGAAATGATCCGGGCTACATTCGAGTTAGTTGCCTGCGTAAAACTGATTAGTCGTAATAAATATTTAAAAAATAAAATAAAACAAGTAGGAAACAATCACAAGGAGGCGAAATCTCATGGTAAAAAATTAGTGTGTGAAAAAGCTCTACAAGACAATGATTGAATACTTTCTATGCAAGAGGAGCTAAATGAATTCACAAGAAATGATGTCTGAGATCTGGTTCCAAGAACAAGTGGATTCAACATTATTGGAACAAAATGGGTCTACAGAAATAAGTTAAACGAGCAAGGAGAAGTCATCAGAAATAAAGCTAGACTTGTTGCTCAAGGCTACAGTCAGCAAGAAGGTATTGATTACATAGAGACATATGCTCCTGTGGCAAGGTAGAATCCATACGCTTGCTAATTTCTTTTGCTGCATAGAATAACATCACTCTGTATCAGATGGATGTTAAAAGTGCTTTCTTAAATGGCTTAATAGAAGAAGAAGTATATGTTCATCAACCTCCTGGATTTGAAAATGAAAAATTTCCAGAGCACGTTTTTAAATTAAAGAAATCACTCTATGGCCTAAAACAAGCTCCCAGAGCTTGGTATGAAAGGCTGAGTAATTTTCTTCTGGAAAATAATTTTATCAGAGGAAAGGTTGATACCACTCTTTTTCATAAATCAATTAAGAAAGATATCTTAATCTGTCAGATTTATGTTGATGATATTATTTTTGGAATCACAAATATTTCACTTGGAAAGGAGTTTGCTAAGTCTATGCAGGCAGAGTTTGAAATGAGCATGATGGGAGAGCTAAGATTCTTTCTGGGCATTCAAATTAATCAGATTCCAGAAGGCACCTACATACATCAGACGAAGTATGTGAAGGAGCTTCTAAAGAAGTTTAATCTGACAGAAAGTAAGCCAGCTAAGACTCCCGTGCATCCAACTTGCACTCTGGGAAAAGAAGAGGTAAGTAAAAAGGTAGGTCAGAAGTTGTACAGAGGTATGATTGGCTCTCTTCTGTACTTGACTACTTTTAGGCCAGACATCCTCTTCAATGTATGTTTATGTGCTAGATTCCAATCAGATCCTAGAGAATCTCACTTAACTGATGTTAAGAGAATTCTGAGGTATCTGAAAGGTACAACTAACGTGGGTCAATGTTACAGAAGATCTGATGAATATGAATTAGTAGGCTTCTGTGATGCTGATTTTGCTGGAGATAGAGTTGAACGCAAAAGCACCTCTGGAAGCTCTCAGTTTCTGGGAGGCAATCTAATTTCGTGGTACAACAAGAAGCAACCCACTATAGCACTCTCAACTACAGAGGCAGAATATATTGCTGCTGCTGGTTGCAGTACCCAGATGCTCTGGATGAAGAGTCAGTTGGAGGACTATCAATTACATGAGAGTAATATTCCTATCTTCTGTGACAATACTTCTGCAATTTGTCTTTCTAAAAATCCTATTTTACATTCAAAGGAAAAACATATAGAGATTAAACACCACTTCATCAGAGACTATATTTAGAAAGGGATATTAAGTTTAAATTTTGTTGATACAGATCATCAATGGGCTGATATTTTTACAAAACCTCTCTCTGAAGATAGATTTAAATTTATTCTGAAAAATATTAGTATGAGCTTTTGTCCAGAATAAAAGTTTTATTCATAATTAAATTTATTCAGATGAAAAGTGTTTAAAGTCTATAGTCTGAAGTATTGCATCTGAAATTTTTTAAGTTACTTTATTTGTGTGAAAATCTGAGTTAGCAAGCTTCAGAGGATCTGAGCGTTAGTTAACGATTCATTTCCTAACAGAGCTTCAGAGGCACAACACATCAAACACGTGTCACTTTTGATATGACTTTTTGTAAACGATTGAGTGTACACAAGCTAAGGCGCCATTTCAGGTACTGTTTGAATCATTAAAATTCTCTTTTCCCCCACTTTGTCAAATCTCATTTAATGCGTTAAATCATTATTTTTTTTAATTTATGTTTCTCTTTATGCCCTAATATATATTTCACGCTGTAACACATTTCACACTTTCATTATCTCACACACCTTATGCATTTTGCCCTTCTTCATTGCTTAACTTTCAAACCTAAAATTAAAAGAATCCATAGTCATCTCAAAAGTTCTTCTTCAATGGCTACTTCATCTTCATCACATCAACGCTTGGTTTCTACAATGGTTGGGTCATCTTCATCGCAAATGGATAATGAAGCTTACAAAGAACCAGAACGCACACTTCTCACACCAGTGAACAAACTAGAGGTACTATGTGAGTTTATGGTTGATTTTGAGTGCATGGCGAAAAATGGGTTTGATCTTCGTTCAACAGTTAACTTTCAAGGATGGGTAAAGTACTTTGATCGGTTGGTTGATCCAGTTTTTCCCCAACTGGTAAAGGAATTCTGGATTCATGCCCAAGTTTACCCTAAATTTATTTCTTCATCTGTTTTGGGTAAAAATATCATCATCACTGAGGAATTGATTCACAAACTTGTTGGCTATGAAGAAGAGGGTATTGTGAATACATCCGTGGGACGCGCGATGATGAATGAAGTGTATAAACAAGGTGTTTACCTCTGGGCTTCCATCCAACAAAATCAAGGATCTGAAGACCCATTACAAGATATGGGCCAAGATATTTCTGGGTTGTATTCATCATCGTAAGGCTTCAAATTCTCCAGATTACATCAATATAGATCAGCTGTATATTCTGTATTGTCTTGGGAAGAATATCAAGGTGGATCTTCCACATCTATTATATGTTCATCTATGGAGTCATGTGAAGATGTCCAAAGAAATCATTCGCACCAAACACCAGAAGATCAGAGATTGGATTACCAGGGGAAGGTTAATTTCTGATATCCTAACTGAAAATGGTTTGGTATCTTATCTGAAAGATGCTGGTTAGACAGATGAACTAGTTCCTATTCTTGGGAAGCCTCTGGATGGAAAGAGTCTTCAGAGAATGAAGCTGGTAGAAAAACATCAATCTGATCCAGTTCAGATTGACTCCGATGAAGTGCGCAGAAGGAGGGTACCAGTAGAAGATTTTCCACTCTTCACTGCAGAGGAGCCAAAGGAAGCTCTCTTAGCTTTCATTGCTTCCTGTATGGCAGATGGCACTCATATGCCAGCTGATCTGCTGATACGTGCTTATCAACCTGCTCTAGAGATGATTATGAGTAACAGACGCAAGAAGAGCAAGGTCTCTGAAGAAATTCCCTCAGAGAAACAGTCTAAGAGTTCTAAGAGAAAGGCTTCTGAAGAAGACTCTTCCAAGAAGTCATCAAAGCGTTCCAAGCAATCAGGTAATCACTCTACTATTTTATCTTCTATTTTCGAAACTGTAACAGAAGAACCAACATCTGAACCCCCTCTCTCTTCTGAACCTATTCCCTCTTCTGAACCTATTATCCCTTCTGAACCTTTGATCTCATCTGAACCTATTCTATCTTCTAAACCTTTCACCTCTAAACACCATTCACATCCCTCTGAGCATGTTCATGTCTCTGTTACCTCTCCTCTATCCCAACTTTAAACTTCCAACCCTCACACCACCTCTTAACATAACCAAGAAACCACCTCTGAAAAACCACCTCTATACCATCCACACCCTCATTCAATATCCCTCAGCAAACCAATTCTGCTGAAGTCCCCTCTACAAACCAACCAGTTGCTACCAACCCCTCTGAACCTGAAATCCTTCATGTCACACCTCTCCTAACCATTCAACCAATTACATATGATTCATCTGTTTCATTTGACTCATCTGACTCCTCCTTAATCATATGCTACATCCTCTCCACATAACTCCCCAAACCATCCTCTTGAAATTTCTTCTCCCACTCCCATTTCCTCTCATTCTCCAGATAAACCTTCATCATCTGGTGGACCTTCATTTTTTGATGCCCTTAAGACATCCTTCTTTGAGGCCTACCTTAAGCCCAAACCTAGACCCAATGTTGGTAATCTGTTATCTAGTTTTGAAACGGAGATGCATATGTAGTTTTCTGATGTAAGGGAGAATTGCCTCACTAGAACGATTCCTCATGACTCTGAAGAGATCTGGACTGCTTTTAGAAAGAGATTCACTTCTGTGACTATGAATCTTCAGGATGCTTGCTCTGCAGATGTGGAAGAGAGAGTTTCTAAAGCTCTAAAACTTGCTAAACTCAGTGTCAGCAGAACTCCTATTCTGTGTCTGGAAAACACACCTGCAGAGGTTGTGTGTTCCTCATCTGAATAATCTGCTGCACCTCAGATTAGTGAAGATCATCATGCTGAAGAAGTTATCTCAGAGGCTCCTATTATTGAAGAGATTCCTGCCTCTGATCAACCCTCTTCTCTAAAATTAGGGAATGCATCTTCTTCATTAGTTGCTCTGAATTCAACAGATTTGAGGAAAGAAAATGAAGATATGCAAAACAAGTTTGATCAGCAAGAGGCTACTAACAATGAGATAAAATCTTGGATGATCAAGCAAGAGAAGACTACGACAGAGATTCAAGAGTGGATGGTCAAACAGGAAGAATCCACCACTGATATCAAGACATGGATGGCCAAACAAGAAGCTTCAACTTCTGAGATGATAGAGCTTCTTAAACTTTTAGCAAATCATTTATCTTAATTGTTTAATTGTGCTCATTTGTGAATTTTGCCTATTTTATTTTCTGAATACATCTGTGATTCTTATTTATTATTTGTGACTTTATTTTTTTTTACATCTGATTCTATCTTATTATTTTTCTATTTTTCTTGCTCTGAAATTTTTTTGTCTTAAATGATTTTCTAAAATAAAAATAAGGAGAAAATGGAAGTCACTTTTTGATATGACAAAAATGGGGAGAAAATGGAAATTTTGAATCATTCACATAAACAGATACTGAATGGAAACTCACACATGTTAAAAACTAATTAATCATGAATTCAGTGTTTCAGAGCTAAAGTTACTCATCTAACAATATTTATAGAATTAACTCTGAACAAGATCTGAAATAGTCCACAAGCTTGCTCTGACTCTGGAAAGAATACAAGTGATGAAAGGGAAGTTTTAAATTTTCTAGCAGTATTCATTTCATGGGGAGATATATATTTTTTATTTTTTGAACAAAATTTCGTATAGTTTTTGCCATCATCAAAAAGGGGGAGATTGTTAGAACACAGATTGGTTCTTAATATATCTCAATGTTTTGATGATAACAATAATGAAATTTTGTATGGAGAAAATATATACTCTAATTTTGTTCAAGCATTTTTGTTTCAGATAACATAATAAATATTCCTCTGAACGGAATATTCCTCTTAACGTTAAGCTACAGCTGCAGAAGACTCTGATCGTTTGGTAAGAAGCGAAGCTACAAAAGACTCTGAGCGTTTGGTAAGAAGCAAAGCTACAAAAGACTCTGAGCGTTTGGTGAAAAGCGAAGCTACAGAAGGCTCTGAGCGTAAAGTATAAAACGAAGATTCAGAAAACTCTAAGCGTACTAAACTCAACGTTGCAACTGCAGAGGCTCTGAGAATCAAATCAAGTAAGGTTCTGAAACGTTAGTAACCAGGCTCTGATACATTTGGATAACACATAAGAGAGAAGATCTGCTCTGATCTAAAGTGTTCCTCTGGATGAACAGTTTGTTCAAACAATCACACTAGCACTAAGTTGCAGAACTCTGGAAGTGAGTTACTCTGATAAGAAGAAAACGGAACATCATCAGAAGATCTGATGTAGAAGAAAATGGAACATCACCAGAGGATCTGATGCAGGAATTATTTCCATATTCGTTCATTCAAAAGGATGCTGATTAAGAAAGATCCGTTGTAAAATTCTTTGTTTACATCCAACGGCACTATTCCTCTTTTGTGTATGGTACAGGATGTCAGAACAAAAAGGATATCTCTGAACATTCCTCTTCTGGAATGGAACAGTCAAAGAAGACCAAAAAGCTGTGCACGCTGTTTGAGAAATGTGAAGTATTTAAATAAGTCTTCAACAACAATTCATATACAACACATCATTCCAAAAAGTGAAAGCATCATTCTACAACGTACATACAACTTTTGCTGAAAAGAAAATAGAAAGTTTCATTGTTCTTTAATTTGTGTAAAATCACTATTGTGAAATAGCTTATTCTAGAAGCACTTAAACACATTTTATTATTACTTTGTAATAGTTCCTTGAGAGACCAAGTTGTGGTCAGTATTCTTGAGAAGACTAAGACAAGTTTGTCTTAGTGATAACATTGTAATCAGTTTTTGATTATTAGATTAAGTCCTCATTTGAGAGAGGCGAAATCACCTTGGCCGGGTGGACTGGAGTAGTTTGAGTTCAAACAAACCAGTATAAAAATGCATGTTATTTTTATTGCCTTATTTGTTTTAAAACCCTTATTCAACCCCCCCCCCCCCCCCTTCTAAGTGTTTTCCTACCTTCACGAGATGTTTTAGCGTCCTGTTATCCCCAGAAGCAGAAGAGGAGAACATAGATGAAGATGAACCAAATATCGATTATGGCAACTGCTTTTTCTACAAGGCACTAGATGACATGGATAGAGCTTAGTCTTAGTTCAAACAAGTTACTTATGTTTTTGTAATCCTTTATGCTTGACTAATGAAAAGTTATTTTGACCAGTATATATTATCCAATCGTACAAACACTTCATTTACCCTCTAGATTTTCTGATATGGACATTAATGAAGTAATAAATAGAACAAACATTTTAACATGTTAACAATAAAATTTACAGTTTTTAAGAGGATCTTAATAAGTCAAAGTACTAGACATTATTTCTAAGAGTCAGTATTTAAAATTGATTTGACTAAATCAATAATAAAATAATGAATACTTAATGAAATGAATGCAAATACTCTATAAAAACCTTAGCATACTTACTTTCATAAATACTTAATCTTCTGAACACCAAAATGTATAAGCAAAATCATGTTTGGGTCCCAAAGAGATATTTCAGAAAGACAACCATACTAAATGTAGTAGCTCAAACAAATAAGAGTAATGCAACAATTGAAGGATCTACAAGCAAGCAGATGACTTCACACTTCTTCAACAACCTTCGTTGAGACCCATGGAAGAAGAAGAACTTCTAGGTCAAAATGCAGAAATCAACTGAGAAAGGAAGTTGTAGAGTTTGCAAAGGAAGAATGGCAAGATTAATTAGACAATCTAGATATGTCAGATGATCGTAGGGAATAACTTAAGGCAAATCTGAATGCCTAGAAAGTCTTACCAATTTGTAATAGCTTCCAATTATTAATGAGAATGTTGCACATTTTGAGTTTTTAATCCTATTTGTTTTATCCTCTTATATATATATATATATATATATATATATATATATATATATATATATATATATATATATATATATATATATATATATATATATATATATATATATATATATATATATATATATATATATATATATATATATATATATATATATATATATATATATATATATATATATATATATATATATATATATATATATATATATATATATATATATATATATATATATATATATATATATATATATATATATATATATATATATATATATATATATATATATATATATATATATATATATATATATATATATATATATATATATATATATATATATATATATATATATATATATATATATATATATATATATATATATATATAACATCTAAGATGTACAAAAGCATGAACAAATTTGGATTAATAATAAGATTGCTTAATACAAAAATTCTTAACGATTACAAGACATAAATTTGCAGTAATCTAACATCACAATCACTCATAGATAGCTTCAAAGTTGTCTCTCCAGATTTTAAAAGAATCAGCCTCTGAACTTATAATAACTCCCTGTTGGACTAGTAGTTTTGAAATAACTCGTTCATAAGGAATGAAGAATGTCTTATGAAAGGAAGAAAAAGTCTTCTTCAAATAGTCAAACATAACTTGAGGAAGATCAATCTGTAAGTCTGAACTGAGAAGAAGTAGAAAATATTTTTCAATAGAGTCCACAAAGTCTAGATCCATGGTTTTTAGAAGCAGGTTTAAATTCAAAATCTGATTCCAAACAATTGCACTAGGAGGAATATTTGAGACCAGAGATGTGTTAAAATGATCTACAAAAATGCGCCAAGTAGGAAGATAATGTTCCCAGACAAGAGTACCTAATATTTCTCCAATTTCCTCACAATTAACTACATTAGAAATCGATTTAGAGGTTACTGTTATAAAAATACCAGACATGTTAGAAAGAATAACATACGTAGAATTCAGCTCAACAATGGAAGCATTAATCCAAAACTCTTTGACCAAACTTGGATAAGTGAAACCACAGAGCATCTCAAAGTATCCATTCCAACTTTGTTCAGACGCAGTCTTTCAAAAGTCAAAACCTAGCTTAATCAATTCATCAAAATCCACAAGCTTTTCATTGATAACGACTAGTCAATTCAAAGAAGAATTGATTAGAGAATTCATCTCAAGTTTGGTTTAATCAGCACACAACCAAAGAAAATAAAAAGAAAAACACTAAACATGAATCTAAAGGAATAAGAATCTTGTCAGAGAAAAATGACAAAAAATAATGTTTCACAAGACAGGGAATAAAGATATTAATAATATATAAAAAGAAAAACATCATTACCCAAAGGTTCTTATCCAGCAGATTTCCTTAATCCACTAGATGATTGTCAACTTTATGAAATTTAAGTAATATAAAAGTTAAAAAAAACTTTTTACTTAAAATGCTTTATCAGAAGTAAATAATCATTTTCTGAATCTCAGAGCCTGATAATTTTCAGAAGCTATCATCTATCAGAGTCTAGTAGATCTAAACTCTGAGTAAGACGTCTTCTGTCAGTCATCGGTCTTAGAGATTCTATTCAGAATCAAGCATTTTCTCTTGAAGAAAGAGTCATGCCTAATAAAAAAAATAGAATTGGTTTCTTGATAGATAACAAACAGCAGTATCATCACTAAAACAAAGGAAACTCTTTCTATAAATATGACCATCATGTAGCTAATGATATATTCAGTATAGATAAATACAACATAATTTCTTCTTAAAGATTTCTGAAGTTTCTTTAATCAAAAGAACTTCTCTAGAAATCTAACAGAGACTTTATATTTGCTCATACACAAATATCTCATTGAATCAATAAATAAGCCAATATATATATATATATATATATATATATATATATATATATATATATATATATATATATATATATATATATATATATATATATATATATATATATATATATATATATATATATATATATATATATATATATATATATATATATATATATATATATATATATATATATATATATATATATATATATATATATATATATATATATATATATATATATATATATATATATATATATATATATATATATATATTCGGTCAGACACATGAGCATTCAGATTTGACCATAGAATCTGAATATTGTCTTGAGTGGATTTTGATTCAATGGCTGTTAACCATTGACTCCACTACTTTCACCAAACTCAGTACCTCTAGCACTTGATTCTGGGATGTAGGCTCTTCTTCCATCATATGATGTAAACAACCTTTGATTATATATCATGGAAGATTTCTTTGCTCCTTTCTTCAATATCAACAGCAAATAAATTTTGATTTATGGTACTTATATTTCTATGAGACCAGAAATGTTAGTTCTGACAGAATTTCCTTTGTTTTATGCCTCATTCTAATAGCAGTACCATGATCCATTTTAGAGTATGAGTCTATGATGAGTTATGGTATGGAAAAGATCTTGTTCTTAGAAGAGTCATTTATTTCATTGTCTTGGATTAAATATTTTGACAATAAAATATTTGACAATCACAAAACCAGATAGTGTTTACTATCAGAGATTGGCATAAAACAAATTCACAATACTGTCATAGTATTGCTAGCAGAACACAAAGAAGAACTGAAGGTTTCTCATAGAATTGTCCTTTAACAAAAATTCAATGATGACCTATAATCAACAAGCAATGGAGACACGTAAGATATCACCTTAAAGTGCAGACTCCTTATTCTCAAATATTGAAGCAAAATAGATTTAACATTATCTTTTTCTCTTAAATAATTGATTTTTATTCCAGGATTCATATGCTTCTTCAGAAGCAGTAATGACCAGCAGAGCAAGATTACTCTATCTTCTGAATCATGCCCTATGTCAGCTTCATTTGAATATGCAGTGAAGACTTCTCACATAATTTCTATAGCGTTTTTCCTTGTTCTTAAAATTTGGGAAATCATTTGAAATAAGAATATTTCAGAATCTTATGAAGTTACTCTTCTATCAATAGATATCACATTCCATTTTTCCAATTAAAGAAATCTTCTAATAAGGACTGTTAATTCCTCATCATCAGACATTTCATAGGAATTTACTTCAACAGGTTTTTAGGAAGGGTGATCTGTTTGATAGGTTTTCATAATCTAATTCCATTTATTTTATTTGGATATTGCTAGATAACCTAGAACACAAAGTAATTTCAAGTTGTATGATTTCTTGAATAACTGTGAAAATAGGTTTGAATCCAAGGACAATCTTTTAAAAATTTTCTTGGAGAGATTAGATGAAGTGTAACTAGACAAGCTTCTTCACTGATGCCCATAAATATGAACATAAGGATTCAAAGATAGGCTGAGCATTAGATGTATCAATGATGTTGATATACTCATAGCCGAGATAGAGCACCTATCAGAATGCATCTACCTTTAAGGATACTTTCAATAAGCTTCTTCTGAACTGGTGAGAGGGACTTTTAAACTTTGATCATCTCTACACCATCAACTTCTATAGTAAAATCTTTCTCAAGGATATTCTATAGACCTTCATCAAGACCAATGAATAAAAAATATATTTATCTTTTCCATCATTTAAATTTAGCGGAATCACCTTTTGAATATGGTAGGAAAAACAATGTAATATTTTTCATGTGGAACTTGATTCTTTCTTGAAGGAAAGTCTTTAACAGACATACTTTTCTCATTGGATCATTAATTGCACCAATATTAAGTGTTATGAACCGAACATGCTCTAATACTAGCTGAAGGTGAGGAAAAGTACACAAGAGGGGGGGGGGGGGTTGAATTATTTTTTCTATTTTATTGTTTTACTTCTAATCAGAGTTCAGAATCTAATCTGGTGTTCAGATTCTGATTATATTAAGCATAGGAATGTTAACAAAAGTAAATAAATAATAACAGAATACACAAAGATTTATACTGGTTCCTCCTAAAAGAGCATATGTAGTATGGCAAGATAAAGAGATAAGTTAATATTTAGACAAAGAACATGAACATATGACATTGATAGCTTCACACCATTCCAATGATGAAGAAAATGAGATTAGTGATCTTGAATCATCTTATAATGAATTGCATGCAGAATGTTTGGCACTTTCTAGAACATGATAAAAAAAATTTATCTCTAGAAAGTAAGACTAATGACATGAAAATGAAATTAGACAAAGTCAAAGATTCACATGTAATAAATGTAAAATATTTGAATAAAAAATTATTGAATTAAACCAAATACTAAAGAAATATGAGAAATGTTAACTTGATCTAGAAAATGTGCTAAGAAAACAAAGGTACGTTAATGAAAAATATGGTCTTTGATACTCTAAATACTCTAAATCAAGTATAAGAATAACTATCTTTGTTAAGGCTATCAATACATTCAATAATATAAACTTAAGGAAAGTGCAAGTTGAAATTCATCGTAAGAGGGCCTATATTAAAAATCATTCTTATGTCTATTAAGATAACAATATCTTTAAGGTAACATGTTTTTATTGCAATACAAAATACCATACTCCTAATGCTTGTTACACAAGGAACTTTAGTGGTTCTAATGGTGAGTATGTGTGGGTACGAAAAGAAACTAACTCAAAAGAATCCAAAGAATATTGGTTACCAAGAAAATATTATTGATTGTTACATGTAGGTACTTGAAAACCATGTGCTCAAATTATTAAACTAAGGTTGGTTGTTTAATATACAACAAGACCATATAATATGGTAAGATTAAAATTTTATTTGGTTGAAGATGAGTTGTATAGATTGACACATTATTCAAAGTATTATGAAGAAGATAAGTACTTTAACATATAGTGTATCTTTTACCTATATTATTATTCAGATTTTACATTTTACTTTTTGATAATGTAAAAAAGGAGGAGAAGAGGGATGGTTATTTTTTTGTTAATTTTTTAAGATACCAAAGAAATAACATGAATTGCAAAACAAAGAGGAAAATATACAAGATAGGAAATTACATGTAGGTACTTGAAAACCATGTGCTCAAATTATTAAACTAAGGTTGGTTGTTTATACAACAAGATCATATAATATGGTAAGATTAAAATTTTATTTGGTTGAAGATGAATTGAAAAGATTGACACCTTCTTCAAAGTATTATGCAGAAGATAAGTACTTTAACATACGGTGTATCTTTTACCTATATTATTATTATTTGGATTTTACTCTTTTTATTTTTTATAATATAAAAAAGGAGGATAAGAGGTATGGTTATTTTTTTGTTAATTTCCAAGATACCAAAGAAATAAGATGAATTGCAAAACAAATAGGAAAATATACAAGATAAGGGGAATCAAGTGTCATCATTAAAAAAGAGGAGATTGTGAAGAAGACGCGTATCATCTATCTTAGTTTAGTTTTAATAAAGACAGAAGCTTATCAAATTTACAAGAAAAAGGTTGAAGTCAAGCTCAATCTAATTTCAAAATTACAAAAGTCATTGAGTGTTGATTAAAAAGAATTTGACCACGAAGAAAATGTATTCAATTACAATTCATATTGTTACCACCTTAGATGCTGATAATACTCCATTCATTTTCATCTTTAAAAGTTTCCCAACATCCATGCATCAATACCTCCCATGACAAGTCATTTGCAAAGTGATTTTTCAAAGTTTTTTAGAAGTGTAACAGGTTACACAAATCATGTAATCAATTACATATTTTGTTTGTTTGAAAAATAAATTTGTTACCAAAGGTAGTAATCTGTTATACCATTTATGTAACCAGTTACAACCTGCAAAATTTTGACTTTTCTAAATCAGTATCATTCCTAATTAGCGCAAACTCTCATGGAAATGTTTCAAACTTTTGTATCAATTCATAGAGGTGTCTTAGGATGTATTTAAGGAAAAATACATCTGTTTTTCAAAGTACCTCTTTCATTAAAATTTACATACAATTCAAATCTATTTTAAGTGATTCATTCATCCAAAACCTTGAAACTTTTTCAGCATAAACTGTCATATTTGTAAAATGTTTATGGGCATTTAAGGTTATTATATTTGAATTGTACATTGAATGAAAATATCAAACTTTATCTAATAATTTATATAAATTCAAATACTCAATATTTTTTTAAAAAGTATGTTGTAACTTAATCACTAAGGTCGTGGTAATAAGTTTTTTATTATACAAGGTTCTTTGGATTGGTATAATTCAAAATCCACTATAACGTTTGGTGTTTATGGACAAGGTCCTTTGATTCAAGGAGATTCAAATTCTACCATAAGTTTGGTGTTTATATTAGAAGATTGTAAGAGGGGTCCTCGTGTGAGGCTTGTACAAAAATATATTATGTTTTAACAAAGATCTAACAAAGTGTCAAGGACTAGATGAACTCTTGGTTGATAAGGGAAACTAGGATAATTTTGTATGGTCATTTATTTTTAGAACTTTAATTTTCCGCTATAGAAAAGGGTGGTAATCAATTGCACATTTAGTGCAATCAATTTCAGTTTGCAAATTTTCAACTTTTCGTAGATGTAATCAATTTTAATCTCTATCCAAACCCTAGTTTCAATAATATTACGAAATCATAGTCTAAAACACATACCAACATCAATTTTCATCAATTTAACATGATTAATACAACATATAACATCTTCATGAAAAAACACATCAAATTCTGCACTTAAACCAAACCATTTATGATAAAAGAAAGATTCATAACTTAAAGTCTATGAAGCATCATCTCGTAGGGGAAATTCATATGGAAACTCAAATAATTTGGGGTTCAAGGAAAACCTAACTACCCTAAATACTAAAATAATGAAGTTATATAAAAATCTCCCCCTTATCTTGTTGTTAGTGCATAATTTCTTTATGAAGGTCCTAACAATAGTGGAACCTTCCCAACAATGATAAATTCATATTCTATCTCCAACTGACTTTAAAATCCTATCATGTATCTCAATCAATAGTGGATCAAGAATACTTACTGCTTCAAAAGTTGTCATGGGTGGCTTTTGTTTCTCTTTTGGATCTTGTTTTTGAAAATGGGGGTGCAGATGGTTCGAGGTCTAACATGATTCTGTATTTTGGGAGGGTCGGGTGGGGATTAGTTTCCTCCTTTTTGTGTTTCTAATTTCTAAGAAAGTTTGGTTAAAAAAGACTTTCCTTATTGTGAATGCCACATGAGTTGCATTAATTGATATTATTCACCACAATTATGACAAACATTGTAAAATGTTAATGCTATCCAATCCACTTTTAAATTGTAGCCATTGTTAGATTATATTATGAGTAACTTTAATTAATTGATTAAAATTAATATTATATCAATTATTTATTCTAATTATTGCAATCTATAATAATTAATGAATATTATATCGAGCCTTATTATTAAACAACCCGTGGTGGATTAGGTTGTTCTTTCTACTGTTGAGCCTGGTGGTTATAAATTCTAACTATCCTATCAGATCAGATTAACCCTAATAATCAACCATCAGAAAGAGGGGAGTAAGTTTCTCACAAATTGTCTTCTTACTTACATGAATGGGAACCATAACAACTCTACAAGATACACAATGAATATTCTGGAAAGCACACAATGGATGTTATTCCCAAAGTTATAACATCCACTGTGACATCTGCTCCTTAACAGCTAACAATCAGTAATATTAATGTAGTAAATAACACAACAATTGTTCACCCAGTTCAGTGTCAACAACACCTACATCTAGGGGCTACCAAGCCAGGGAGGAACTTCACTATTAGCATAATTAATTCAGAGTCAAACAACACAGTTTGCACTCCTCACTTAAAACCTACCCAATGACAATTCAGCCTAGAGACACTCTAGACTTGAGTGTTCCCATTCACTCCCCCTCAATCACACCACAATCATATATAACTTACAATTACAAAAATAATATGAAGAAACACTTCATACACACCTTGATCTTGCTTCACAACTTTGAGTGAGACACAACTTAGAACCTACCTATCCAATGCAATCATCCACCAGACAATTGCTTGGAGTACAAGTATTCCTAAATAGAATTCACACGTGAAGACTAGCCTTCTTCACTCACAAGGACTCTGCAATCTGCACTCTATATTCTTTTGTCAATAGATGCTGTTCAGGATTGCTTCTTCTGATATTTGTAGCAGCTGTTAGTCCTTTTGGGCCTTGGTGCATAAATTAGGTTTTATTCATAACAAACCTATTTTCAATGATCTGCACACTTGCCACTTAATTCAGGGATCTTTTAGTGTGCCTAGGGCTTCTGGAAGGTCTCCTGATATCCAGCTTGAGATCCTATTCTGTTTCCTGGTTTATAGCTACCAGAAAAACAAACCTGCGCTTGATGTCATACAACCCAAGTCATAACGTTGGGTATGACATCCAGCTTAACTTGCTTTTAGCTAAGTCAACTTACCCTGCACAAACCATATTATGTATGCATACACATCAGTCATAACATATATACATGCTCTAGTGTTTTGCCATAAAATGCAGCCAATCAAGAGCACTTACAAACTCCCCCATTGACAAATTTTTTGGCTAAAACACTCTATCATCATATCATAGATTTACCCAGCAGAAGATTTATGTCGTGTCCTGTCATGCAGGATAGTTACTAGCTCAAGCCTCTCTGAGTCCTCACAGTTATAACTCAAATTGTTAACCATTTGTTAGTTACCACTACAGATGTCACACTTTGATAAGTAACACACTGGGTTACTCCCCCTCAACTGATGCATATCCTCTCAGCTGAGCACACACCCTGCATTCACATATATTCATCCAGTCTGCTCTAGATGCTATGACATTCAGTATAACATCCTGAAGTACACAACCTGTGCTACTCCCCCTGAAGAGTTGCACAACACTCTCATTCTGCTCACAACTTGTAGACACACAGTATAGCAACTTCAACACAAACTAGGAAATCCCTAGTACTAACAGAAATTCTTACACAAGCACAAGCTAGGTATCTACACACATAGCATCAGTTTATTACTAACAGCACTAGCAGCACTAGCAGCTGTTATCACACATGCATCTTCAGTATCACCTGTATTTACACCTGCAAACATGATTATACCATGTGCACATAATAACACATAGGCTAGCCAAGCTATCCACCTGTTCTTTTATTTCATCTGTTGTACCTGTTGTTGTTGTTGTTCTTTATCTTTCTCTCCCCCTTTTTAGCCATAAATTAAGAACTTAGCATAGATCATACATTGTAACATTATAACTGTTTGGGGTTACATTACAACAAAACTGCTCTTTGAAGAACATCACAAATGAAAAAAAACATAAACACATTAAGCCAGCAACACACCTCAGTAGATTGAGTCACATACTCAATCTTCTTCACCAGAGGAAGAACTAAAGTCACTGTTATTGACATTGGTTGGGACATTCTCACAACTGTCATCAACCTCTTCTTCTGACATAGCTCCACTATTATCTGCATTTCTTTCGAGCCTTTGGATAAGATCTTCTAGCTTGGTTTTCTGGCAGTAGTTGTACTGATGGTTTCTCCTAACTCCTTACAGGTTTCCTTTAATTCTGCAATCATCATTCTCTTGGAGATCTTAACTTTCTCAACAGATGTAAACATCATATCTGGAACATGTCTTCCTTCAAACAGTTTAAAGTGAAGTGACAGTTCAGGCTCCCTCTTGCTGACAGCATCGCTTGAGTTTAGGATCCCAGGATGTTGATTCAGGATGATCACACAAATGAGGGAGGGAAATGCAATAGGTAACTTGACAACACTGGTTGTGGAGTGCTTGACAGTCTGATTAAAAATGTATAGACCAAAATCAAAATTAACTTTGGTACCTATGGCATGAATGATCTTGCCTAGTCCAACAGCAATGGAGGATGTATGATTGGTAGGCACCCAATTAGTAGCTTCAATTCTATGAAGAATGGCATACTTTACACTGAGCAGTGTTGCAGACAACTTCCCTTTGGATGGCCATGTTGTGACTTGATTTGCAGTGATGATCTTGTAGACCTGGTTATCTGAAGTATCCAATTTTGTTGTACCATCATTTGCTCGCCCCAGATTCCTTTTGATCACAGCAGGAGAGAATTACACACACTTTCCTCTAACAAATACCTTCATGAACTCCTTGTTGTTTTTGCTAGAGATTGAGTCAGGTATGTTTACAATGAACTCCTTAACTAGTCCCTCGTAGCATCTGGAAAATCCAGTGACTGTCTTAAGCAGTCCAGCCTTGTTAATAAGTTCCATTACCTCCTTGATCTCTAGGGCATCCTTCCCTAATTCTCTCTCAAGGGCTATTCTCCTTTGATAGACATATCTCCATTTGGTTACACTGTGAATGGAGTGAAAGGAGATGTTGTCCAGAGGACCAGTTGGCATGGGTTTAACTGGCCCCTTTCCTAATGAATGTTTGATATTGACGATGTTAGGAACATCTTTTATGACATCACCTTCAGACTCAGGGCTACTCTCAGTAACCTTCCTTTTCTTAGAGGCATTTTTGCTCCTAGGTTTGGAGGACCCAACGTGAGCTCCTTTTCTCTGACTTTTGAGAGAGTTGTCTTCCAGACTAGGTTTGCCTTTCTTGGTCATTAATTTCTGAGCTATGCCCAGAGCAATATTATTGAGGAATTCATCATCTGAAGATATATCAACATCATTAGAAGGAGCGTTATTCAGATCATCATCCTATCCTTCCTCCTGTACTGCATAGTTAGCTAAATTTGCTAGTTTTTCTGTGGTAGGGTTAGTCTTATCAGAGGAGAACTCAGAATTATCCTTAAGGTTCTTATTCGATATTGGAGAAGGATCAACCCTAGGCAGTGGAATGGTGATTCCATGTACATTATGACCTTCTTGGTCTGCATGTGAAGTAGCTGACGACTGGTCTTCACTCCTTCTCCCAAAAATCATACCAAGAGGGCTCACATTCATCACAGAGATGCTCTTGTGCTGAGCAGGGTTGGGCTTGGTGGGGCTAGAGGTATGTTATTGAGACATTGTAGATGACTTAGGTTGTAACGAAAGAGGGTTTCTGATGGGGTTGTGTGAGATAAGGCAGGAGGTGGATTAGAAGACGAGAACGGGTTTAAAAGGGTTTACTTGTAGAAGAGGAGGGAATTCAATATTTTGACCAATCAGAATGTGATTATTTTTCAAAATATAATTCCCTATTAATTGCTAGAATTCATCATTACTAGTGGTCCTCAACTTTCCTAGAGACTTTTTAAATTGAGACTCCTTGACACTTCTTGAAACCATGTCAGTACTGACATACTCACCAGGTTTAGCACAACCCTCTTGCCATTTACACAAGTTACCCCTGAGCATGTCTCCCTTGAACTCATCAGAGCTTGTTTAGATGGTACTCTTGATGTCACAGAACAAGGTCATGACATCTAGAGTGACCTTGCTTTCTTTATGCAGGGTAGCATCCATGGACTCCATCAGGTTCCAATATAGCTTATCTAGCTTTCGTTGATGAGAAATATTTGGGTATCCCTTCTTGGCTTGCTTCCCTACATGAATTTTCTTACCTCCTGTCCTTTTCTTTGAAGCATACTTTGAAGATCCTCTTGCTGATATGTTGGATCTTTTGTTTTGTCTGTCTTTCACCAGCCATAATTTGTCCTTAGTTTCCTTTTTATCCAGGTTATTGAGGGTACTTCTGGGCTCCCATAGGTAGCAATTATTCATTGCTTTGGATCCCCTCATTTCTTCCTCACCTTCTTCATTGACAACCACACATTTATCCTTTGATAAGTGGACTTTTAAACCTTGATCACATAACTGACTTATGCTTATTAGGTTAACATTCAGTCCTTTAACCAGCAAGACATCCTTCAATTTTGGTGCTTCAGTACTGTCCAGTTGTCCTACACCTGTGATGTTTCCTCTAGCTCCATCACCAAAAGTTACATGACTAGATGAATGAGGTTTGAGTTTCATCAAGTGGTCCTTAATTCCAGTCATATGTCTGGAACAACCACTGTCAAAGTACCAATCCTCTTGGGTTGGCATCCTTAGAGTAGTGTGAGCTGCTAAGACCATATTCTTGGTAACCCAATGTTTTTGCCTGTTAGGAGCACCCTTCTTAGTTCTTCCTTGATGTTGCCTTTTGGCACGAGCTCTCTGTTCTTGATGAGGATGACTAGGAAACCCATGTAGCCAGAAACACACAGATTTGATATGACCCAGTTTTTCACAGTGGTAACATCTATACCCTTGGAATCTACTTTTGAATTGATTCCATTTTCTATTAGTTGGATGTTGTGATATTGGTCGTGACATCCTCTTTAGCTTCTGGACCTCGGATTGTAATCTCTTGAGTTTTAGCACAGGATTTTGTTTATCAACAAATCCTAGTCCAGACCTATCTCCTGAGTTTTGTCCACTCTAAAGGATTTCCTCTAAGGTGTCAGTCCCAGAATTGAGCATCCTTATGGATTTTTCCATTTGATCCTTTTTACTTTTCAACTCCTTTACTTCAGTTATGAGTGTGTTTATTGTGGCTAGATGCTCTCTTTTTTCAGCTTCTAACTCCTTGATGATTTTCTTCTGTAGCTCTCCTTGTTGAACCAGTTATGTACTTCTGATGTGAAGTTTTTTGTTTGAGGCTGCAAGCTCCTCAAAGTACAACTCTTCATCACTTGACTCATCATCAGAGATGCACACACTGTTAAGGATAGTGACATGTTTAGTTGTTTCCTCTTCTGATCCACTGTCAGAATCTTCATCAGACCAAGTGACTGTTAAGCTTTTTCCCTTCTTTTTGAGATATGTGGGACACTCCTTTATAATATGTCTATATCCCTCACACTCATGGCATTGTACTCCTTTGCTTTGGCTGACTTTGTCTTTAGATTTCTCTTTATCAAAACGCATGCTTTTGGTATAAGGTTTAGACCTAACATCTATCCTTTTGACCAGTTTGTTGAACTGTCTTCCAAGCAAGGCAATTGCTTCAGACAGATTCTCCTCCTTTTCACCATCTGAATCAGCAGTGTCTGAGACAAGTGCTATGCTTTTGTTCTTTTTCTCCACGGCCTGATCACTCATTCCCATTTCAAAGGTTTGAAGGGAACCAATGAGTTCATCCACTTTCATGTGGCATATGTCTTGGGCTTCTTCAATGGTTGTTACTTTCATAGCAAACCTTTTAGGTAGTGACCTTAGAATCTTTCTTACAAGCTTCTCTTTAGTCATCTTTTCTCCCAGAGCTCCTGAGGTGTTTGCAAGTTCAAGAACATTCATGTAAAACTCATGAATGGTCTCATCTTCCTTCATTCTCAGACCTTCAAATTTGGTGGTCAGCATTTGAAGTATTGACATTTTGACCTTGGAAGTTCCTTCATGAGTAGTTCTGAGAGTGTCCCAAACATCCTTTGCTAGTTCACAGTGGTGTACCAGTCTAAAGATGTTTTTGTCTATACCATTGAAGAGAGCATTCAATGCTTTAGGGTTCCCAAGAGCTAAGGCCTCTTGCTCTTTGTTCCATTCCTCTTCAGGAATCAACACATCTACTCCATCCTTGTCAGTCTTCACAGGATGTTTCCAGCCAGAGTTTGCAGCTCTTCAAGCCTTGCTGTCTAAGGATTTTAGGAATGCAATCATCCTAGGCTTCCAATAATCATAATTAGATCCATCCAGAATTGGAGGTCTATTAGTGAAACCTATATCTTTATCCATAGTACCAGAATTCATTTTCCCTAGATCTCACCCAGATTTAAACAGGAAGGGTGCCTGCTCTGATGCCAATTGAAAATTCTGGCAAGCACATGATGGATGTTATTCCCAAAGTTATAACATCCACTGTGACATCTGCTCCTTAACAGCTAACAATCAGTAATATTAATGCAGTAAATAACACAACAATTGTTCACCCAGTTCAGTGTCAACAACACCTACATCTGAGGGCTACCAAGCCAGGGAGGAACTTCACTATTAGCAGAATTAATTCAGAGTCAAACAACACAGTTTGCACTCCTCACTTAAAACCTACCCAATGACAATTCAGCCTAGATACACTCTAGACCTGAGTATTCCCACTCACTCCCCCTCAATCACACCACAGTGATATAAAACTTACAATTACAAAAAACAATATGAAGAGACACTTCATACACACCTTGATCTTGCTTCACAACTTTGATCAAGGTACACACACTCTTGCTTCACAGCTTTAAGTGAGACACAACTTAGAATCCACCTATCTAATGCAATCATCCACCAGACAATAGCTTGGAGTACAAGTATTCCTAAACAGAATTCACACGTGAAGACTAGCTTTTTTCACTCACAAGGACTCTGCAATCTACACTCTATATTCTTCTATCAAGAGTTGTTGTTCAGGATTGCTTCTTCTGATATTTATAGCAGTTGTCAGTCCTTTTGGGCCTTGGTGCATAAATTAGGTTTTATTCATAACAAACCTATTTTCAATGATCTGCACACTTGCCACTTAATTCAAGGATCTTTTAGTGCGCCTAGGGCTTCTGGAAGGTCTCCTGATATCCAGCTTGAGATCCTATTCTGTTTCCTGGTTTATAGCTATCAGAAAAACAAACCTGCGCTTGATGTCATACGACCCAAGTCATAACATTAGGTATGACATCCAGCTTAACTTGCTTTTAGCTAAGTCAACTTACCCTTCACAGACCATATTATGTATGCATACACATCAGTCATAACATACATACATGATCTAGTGTTTTGCCACAAAATGCAGCCAATCAAGAGCACTTACACACAATATAAGTGTTAATTAATATATGCTATATTATATGTTTATTATTATAACTTAATCTAATTAATTTGTATCAGAGTCAATTTTAGACACTTTTATAGCTATTAATATGTTTAACGTACATATGCACATTGGTTGTGAATTATTATTATTGTGTTCATGTGATCGATAGTTGTTATGAATTTCTTGTTATAATTGATGACATGAGAAATTGTTTCTTTAATTTTCTTTTCTCCCTCAATGTTACAAGCATTTAAATTGTTCATTTTTTTAGGGTGAAATATTTTTTTTACTATACAAGGAGATGAATGATTTCTCATGCTTCACTTTAATGTTTCACAAATATTTTTTTAATAATGAATTAATTCATATTCATGTGGTTCTAATTTTTTCGAGTCAGATCCATATATTATTACTATTATTACTATTATTATTATTATTACTATTAGTACTATTACTATTATTACTATTACTATTATTATTATTATTATTATTATTATTATTATTATTATTATATTTATTATTATTATTATTATTATTATTATTATTATTATTATTATTATTATTATTATTATTATTATTATTATTATTATTATTATTATTTTGGAATTAGTCTAAATTCCAAAGCTAATAAATTGGATATTTCAAATTACAATAGTAAATATAGGAGTCTCCTAAAAAATAATCTAGTATAAAATAACATGAGCTTATGAAAATTATACAACAATCATACCATGATTTCCATTAAATAGGAAATGAAGTTTTATGATTTCCTAACTCTATGAAAATTCTGAATGAGACTAATTATGGAGACGGGAATGAGTCTCGAACTTTATTTAGCCATAACCAACCTTGATTTGTCTTTGAGAATTGAAAAGCCTAACACTATTACTAATGTGATGGTTATGAAAATACGATTGTTTGCTTTAAATCTATCGTTGTTGCTTATGGATTTTTTCATGATGGTTTATACATGAAAAAATGATAAATAAACCATTAAAATGGTTAAAGTCCCTTATGCTTCCGTTGTTGGCAATTTAATGAATGCTCAATTTTGTAATCTTCCATAAATTGCTTTTGCAATTACTACTTTAGGGAGACACTTGAATGACTTTGGTATGTATCATTAGAAAGTCATTAATAAAGTCATGTGATATTTGTAGGGAACCATAAATTACATATTGACCTATAAGAAGTCTAATCAACTTAAGTCTTTGGTTACTCTAATTTTAATTGTTAATATTTCCCTAACAACTAAAATTCTACTTTCGAATTAACATTTATGATGACATGAAGAGTTATTCTTAAAATATAGCTAAGCATACTCTTACAAGCTACCTCTACAAGAGAGAAAATTTTTGAATTTCAAACTCGAATTGAGCATATTGCAACAAGAACATGTTGGTAGATCCACTAACCAAAGATTTAACTATTATTATATAGCTTTTTAGAAGCATGTTACCAATATGGGTTTTAAGTCATTTGATATTCTGGATTAGTGGGAGTCTGAATTATTATATTTAATTGCTTAATTATAATTCTTATTCTAACGAGATGTGTATGGGATGACGTCAAATTCTACAATCATACCTCTTAAAGCAATTAAGTTGTTTGAACCATTCTTGGATTGTAAACTCTTTTATTTAATTATAATAATTCATATTCATTCTTTTATATGAAATGTATATATTTAGCATGTATGATTTATTTTTCTATCGGATATAATTTTGCATTGTTAAATTTTACGTTTCTTACACTAATTGATTAAAGGTGCTATTACATATAATTGATATTCTAATCCTTTTATTCTTGTATTTTAATAATTAATTAAAGTCATCCAAGTGGGAAATTGTTAGACGAGTTTAAAGATAGTGTAGTGTCAGTGTAAGACAGTTTTACACATGTAACCAATCAGAATGTCTACAATTGCCATGTAATATCAGTATTTTTAGAATTAAAAACATGTTTTATTCTGATACATGGTTGTAATTGGTTAACAGTGTAAAATATTTTATAATGTCAGTGCATTTCTTTTTTTCTCTTGTTGGATTATATTATGGATAAATTTAATGAATTAATTAAAATCAATATTGTATCAATTTTTATTCTAATTATTGCTGTGAGATATTGGATCGAACTCTAGTATGGTCGAAGTTTGTTCGCGAGTTGTAGTCGAAGTTTGTTCTAACATACATTACTCCATATTGCTAGGTTTGTTAGCATGTTGAATTGGACATTGCTTGTAAGCTCAATTGTTTAAGTTAGCGTGTACCCTAAGTTAGCCTGTAATGGGTAATTGTTAAAAAGCCCATTAGGTTAGTGTGCTATTTTTCTTATAAATAGCATGCTAGTCTCTCATCTTGTATAAGGGAAAATAGAAAGATAAAATCCTAATTCAAGGGAGAGAGAGGTTATTTGTTATTCTAGTATACTTATAATCTTATTTGATAGAGAAAGGAAAGAATAGCAGTTTATAACCAATCCTTGTTGTTTTCCCTTGTTTTCTTTGTTAACCATAACCCTTATGTGTTTCTCGTTTATAAAGAAATCATTTATATTCTATTTCAAGACATCATATTCACAACAAATTGGTGCGGTGAGCGTGGGGAAGATGCTTTTAATAAAGTATGAGATTGAAAAGTTCACTAGAGTGAACGACTTCGGTCTGTGGCGCTTGAAGATGAAAGCCCTACTGGTTCAGCAGGGTTGTTTAGAACTGTTGAAGAGAGAGGCAGCCATAGACTTTGCGTTAACGGAAAAAGAAAAGACAACCATGATTGAGAAAGCCCACAATGAAATATTGTTGAGCCTTGGTGATAAGGTTCTTCGACAGGTATCAAAGGAGACTACAACATCGGGGTTATGGGTGAAACTTGAAAGTATGTACATGACCAAATCTCTAGTGAATCGACTCTACCTGAAACAAGCTTTGTATTCATTCAAGATGAGTGAAGACAAAGTGTTGGCTGAGCAGTTGGATATATTTAACAAGTTGAATCTTGATCTTAAAATATTGATGTGAAGATCAATGATGAAGATCAAGCACTATTGTTGTTGTGTGATTTGCCCAGAACACATGCTCACTTCAAAGAAACTCTCTTGTATGGAAGGAAGTCCCTGAGCTTTGAAGAAGTTCAACCAGCCTTATATTCTAAGGACTTGAACGAACGAAAGGAGCATAAATCTTCGACGGCAGGCGAAGGTTTGGCTGTTAAGGGAAAATTCTTGTGAAAGGATGGTAAGTTTGACAAGAAGAAAGGTAAGAGTCAGAGAAGTCTTATAGTGGCAAAACATCTGGAATTCGATGTTATTATTGTAAGAAGGAGGTTCACACAAGAAAGGTGTTCTCTAAACGCATGAAAGATCATGAAGGTAAGGATAATGGCAATGCAACCATTGCTCAAGATGATTTCGACTCATCTGATGTCCTTGTGATTTTAAGTGGCGACTCAAGAAATTAGTGGATTATAGATTTAGGTTGCACTTGGCACATGACTCCAAATATAGAATTGTTCGAGGAGCTATGTGATCAAGATGGTGGATCAGTGCTGTTGAGAAACAATAAATCTTGCAAAATTATAGGTATTGGATCTGTGAGATTCAAGCTCCATGATGAGTCAATAAGGTTATTGACTAAAGTCAGGTATGTACCTGATTTGAAGAGAAATTTGATTTCTCTTGGTGAATTCGGAAGAAATGGATATGTTTTCTAAGGAGAGAAAAGTATCCTAAGAGTCATGAAGGGGTCGAAGGAAGTTTTGAAAGGTGTGAAGAAACAATGCTTGTATACCCTTGAGGCTGAGGTTGTAAGTGGTTCGACAAATTTTGCACCCATGAAACCTGTGTCGAAGAAAAAATTATGGAACATGAGATTGAACCATGTCAGCAAAAGAGGCCTGTTTGAATTGGAGAAGCAGAACCTGCTAGGAGATGAGAAAGTCGAAAAGTTGGAGTATTGTGAATCTTGTGTATTTGGTAAATCCTGTAGGGTGAAGTTTAACAAAGGCAGGCAAAGAACACATGGATCCCTGAATTACATTCATGTTGATCTTTGGGGGCCTGCAAGGAATCCTTCACACTCAGGTGTAAGGTATTTTCTATCCATCATTGATGACTATTCCAGAAAGCTATGGGTATTCATCCAGAAGACAAAAGATGGAACTTTAGAGAATTTCAAAACTTGGAAGGTTCTAGTCGAAACTCAAACAAGCATAAAGGTTAAGAGGTTGAGAACCGACAATGACCTTGAGTTCTGAAACAAAGCGTTTGACAGTTACTGTGTTGAGTCTCGGATTGCAAGGCATAAGACTGTAGCAGGTACTCTTCAATAAAATAACTTAGTTGAGAGATTAAATCAAACAATCCTTGAAAGAGTTAGATGCATGTTGGTTAATGCTGGATTGAAGAAGGTGTTTTGGGAGGAGGTTGTGTCAACAACAACTTATCTGATAAATAGATGTCCCTCGATTGCCTTGGGAATGATGACACCTGAAGAAGTTTGATCGAGAAATCCACCTAGTCTCGACAGACTGAGAGTATTTGGCTGTGTGGCCTATGCTCATATTAGGCAAGACAAGGTCGAATCTAGAGCTCTGAAATACATGTTCATAGGATACCCTAAAGGAGTCAAAGCTTATAGGCTATGGTGTCTAGAGCCAGGTCACATGAGGTGTATCACTAGTCGAGATATAGTTTTCAATGAAGCAGAGATAACTTTCAAGAAAACTAATGATACTGACGAAGAGCTGGAACAGGGAGAGATTCCTGTTGAGGTGGAACATGTTGATGCTGAATTGCGTATCCTAGATGAAGTCAAAGATGATGTAGAAGATGTTGTCGAAGATGAGGAGACTGATAATGACTACATGCTAGTAAGAGAAAGGTCGAGGAGACTCATCAAGCCACCTCAGAGACTTGGGTATGCAGATCTTATAGCTTTATGTCTTAATCTCTGCAAGTGATGTTCTAGACGAAGAACCTAGAGACTATAAGGAAGTTATGAAGAGTTGAAAGGAGACTGAATGGATGAAGGCCATGGATGATGAGATGCAATCTCTTCATGATAACAATACCTGGGAACTGATCAAGAAACCTGCTGAAGCCAAGTTAGTCAGTTGTAAATGGATTTTCAAAGTTAAGGAAGGAACCAAAGGAGTAGCGTCGAAGAGATACAAGGCAAGATTGGTTGCTAGGGGGTTCACTCAGAAAGGTGTCGACTTCAATGATGTGTTTTCCCTTGTTGTGAATCACAAATTTATTCGGTTGCTTGCCATGGTGACCTTGTTCGACCTTGAACTGGAACAGATGGATGTGAAAACTGCGTTCTTGTATGGTGATCTAGATGAAACAATCCTTATGAGGGAACCTAAAGGGTATGTCGAAAAAGGGAAGGAAGATTATGTGTTCAAGATGAATAGATCTTTATATGGTCTGAAACAATCTCCTCGACAGTGCAATAGGAGATTCAACAAGTTCATGGCACGCATAAATTTCATTAGAAGTCAGTTCGACCACTGTATTTACTTCCGATTTCGACCTGGTAATTAATTTGTTATTTTGTTGCTCTATGTGGATGATATTCTAATAGTGAGCAACAATGCTGAAGATGTAATAGTGAGCAACCTAGTAATTCATTTGTTAGTTTGTTGCTTTATGTAGTCGAAGTTTGTTCTAACATGCATTAGTCAATATTGCTAGGTTTGTTAGCATGTTGAATTGGACATTTCTTGTAAGCCCAGTTGTTTAAGTTAGCTTGTACCCTAAGTTAGCTTGTAATGTGTAATTGTTAAAAAAAACCATTAGGTTAGTGTGCTATTTTTCTTATAAATAGCATGCTAGTCTCTTATCTTCTATAAGGAAAAATAGGAAGATAAAATCCTAATTCAAGGGAGAGAGAGGTTATTTGTTATTATTGTATACTTGTAATCTTGTTTGATAGAGAAAGGAAAGAATATCAGTTTATAATCAATCCTTGTTGTTTTCCCTTGTTTTCTTTATTAACCCTAACCTTTGTGTGTTTCTTGTTTATAAAGAAATTGTTTATATTTTGTTTCAAGGCATCTTATTTCTAACAATTGCACTCTATAATAATTAATGAATATTATACCGGGCCTTATTATTGAATAACCAGTGATGAGTTGGGTTATTCTTTCTAGTTAACCCGTTGAGAGGTCTCTACCCTCATCTGATGGTTATAAATTCTAACTATCCTATCCGGTCAGATTAACCATAATAATCAACCATTAAAAACAGGGAAGTACACTTCTCACAAATTGTCTTCTTTCTCACATTAATGAAAACAACAACAACTCTAGAATATTTTTTAAACTAACCAAGGTTTTAAAAAATATACCAAATAAAATAAGCTTTCAAAATATTTTTCAAAGTGGCCACAATTCAACATGCAGTCGCCAAATGATTTGGCTGAAGCATTGAACCCATAATGGATTCACCAAATGATATGGTGGATTAGTGCAAAAAATCGAATTTTATTTTAAAGGATTCGCCAAATGATATGGCAAATCAGTTCATTGTGTATTTTGTTTTGTTTTCGTTAGGGTTTCTATTTTTGTTTTCTATTTTTGTTTATTTTTATTTTTATAGGTTTTATTTATTGTTTTTCCTAATTTTAGTTTTATAACATAATTAAAATAATATTTGAAATTTAAATAATCTAAAAAAATATAAATGGAAGAAATAGTAAAATATATTAATTTATAATAGAATATAAATTACAATTGATAAAAAAAGAAAATTAATGGTCGACTCTATCTAAACGACCACCAGTACCATATTGTGGAGGATGCGCGCGACGATGATGTCTACCACGTGCTTGTTGAGGTGTGTCCGGTCTTTGGGTGTTGACCTGTGGAAGAGGTATTTGTTCGGATGGCCCGGCGTATCAGATAAATTTTGAAGCATTTGATCCCAATAGCCAGGAGGGCCACTATCAACGGCGCTTCCGTAATTAAGCCCAATGCCCATGTGTTCGTACGATTGTCTGGGAGGTTGGGTGGAGTATAGACGGTATGATTGTCCAAATTGGTACATCGAATCGGTTTGCAAATGATGTATTGGTTATTGTGGGGTTGGGTATTCAAAAAGTGGATAGGTGGAGGTGGTAGGGTCAAAAGAGTTATCTGGGCTATAGGTGGAGGGGGTAGGGTCAAAAGATGTATTAGGGCTATATGGGTAAGGCTGTTGTTGTTGTGATTGGGTTGGTGGCATGTATGGGTTATGGTAAGACTGTTGTTGTTGATGTTGGGCATTTGGTTGTTGATGTGGAGTCAAGGAAGACGCACGTTGTCTCGGGTCAATCAAATATGTCGGCTCAAACATAAATGGTTGTGATGTTGTAACCGAACTAAACCAAATCATATATTGATAACTTAGCCTAGCCCCTTCCACAATACGGTCGGTTAAGATGTGTTGCTGTCGGTTCTTCCAATGCTGACACACCTCTTTCGCAAAGTCCTTCCAATGACCAACACTCCATTGTGAATCCACCCGTAGCTGATGCCAGTGTCCCAATGACGTCAGAGCATCTGGAATATCCTGATGCATCCCAAACTGTAGTTTCACCCGATTACTTTGGTGCATCTCCACTATAGTTAACCTAATGATGGGTGTTTTGGATGTCCACACGGCAACATCATCGGTGTTGGGTTGGTGATTGAGACCCTCGTACGGCATCCAGACAAACTACAATAACAATATATGCAATGAGAAATACAAGTTTGTGTTTATCAATTAGACAAAGTAAAGGTAGATAAATTACATCAGTTGGCCCATTGTGTTCGATAAGGTTGCGGTACACGACTACGGAGTTCCTATGACATCTTTGGTAATTCATCCCCGGAACAGACCACCTAAAAAAGCGAAACCTTGATGCATCCTGCAAAAGAATTTAAATGCCATTAGTTTTAAAGGAGAATTAAACTTCATAAACATAGACAACAAAAAGAAAAATACTTACAAACTCCGTGATGTTCTCAACTGTGCCTCTGTGAGAGGTGCCCATTGTGAGTAGAGACATTGTGGGTTAAGAATTTGCTGGTGAAGAATTTGAGAGTTGGGATGAGAAGAGTTTGAGAGTATGAGGATGAGAAGAGTTTGATGGTATGAGGATGAGAAGAGTTTGTTGAGATGAGGAGAGTTTGAGAGTTGTTGAACCTTTATTTATAATCCTTGAATGCTATGAGAGTAGTGTGGTGTTGTCATGCATGCAGAGCAAGTCTCAAGCATGCATGTGACCTGGAAATGCATGCAGAGCAAGTGTCAAGCATGCATGTGAGGCGTGCAGGTTTAGTCTTGTCTTGAAAGTGCATGTTGTGGTGTTGTCATGCATGCAGAGTGTTGTCAAGCATGCATGTGACATGGATGAAGGGAGACATGAATGTTTAGTCTTGTCTTGGAAGTGTATGATGTGGTGTTGTCATGCATGCAGAGTGTTGTCATATATCTAGGCTAATTTATATACAAAAGAGAATCCTCTGAACATATAATCCTTCCGTTTTACATTATAAACAAATTTTATTTTTTATTTATTGAACAATTAATGTATCTAATTTATATATAAATTAAATACATTAATTATTTAATAAATTAAAAACATAAAATTTTGTTCCAATACAATTTTTTTTTCAATATGATGAACTAGAGTTACATTAGATAAAATATAACAAATCAGAAAACATTTTGAACTCAGTTTAGTCTTGTCTTGAAAATGCATGTTGTGGTGTTGTCATGCATGCAGAGTGCAAGACGTTTACTGTAGCCATGTGTATACATTTATTAGTAAGAATCTCGTTGGTCTGCATAGAATCAGAGTGTAGACGTTAGGCATGCAGGGAATCAGAGTGCAGACGGTATGCAATCATAGTGTAGACGGTAGGCATGCATAATGTAGACGGTATGCATGCAGGGAATTAGTTACTGTAGCCAGAGTGCAGAGGATAGACAGACTGTTGTCTTGTCATGCAACTCACTTTGTAGGCACGCAGAGTGTTGTCTTGTCATGCAGCTTACTTTGTAGGCACGCAGAGTGTTGTCTTGTCATGCAGCTTACTTTGTAGGCACGCAGGGTTTTGTCTTGTCATGCAGCTTACTTTATTGCTATTAATACAGTAGAGAGATCTAAATTATTATCATATCAATTAGTAAAACAATCCCTCCAAACACAATTTTACTAAAACATTAGCTATGTCTCAAACATCACAATACATGATTAGTGCACATCTAAACGGTGAGGTTTTTGAATGTAACATAGCCGGTTATAATTTCAGAAATACTGATGTTACGAGATTTTTGATTGACAGAAGGTCAAATTTTTTACACTTGAAGTCAAGATTAGAAAAAAAAAACTGCAATGTGGTCTAGTTGGCCGAATAATATACAAAAATCCAGTGTTCTTTGGCGGGCATAGTGAATGCAAATTTTTCCCATTAAAGATCTGAGACGATGAAGATGTGCGTAACATGTGCCGCAGTCATGAGTATTCTGGTTTCTCAGATATCGTGTTATATGTTACGTTACAACAACAACTGTCTCAACAACTTGATTCTTCTCAAGTTTTTTATGAATCTGATGAGGAACACGCTGAAGTCAATGTCATTGATGAAGAAGAAGAATAAGCTGAAGTCACGGTTGACGACATGGTGAACAACGAGGAAGAGGGGGTTCCACTCGACCATGTTTATTGCCCACCTCAACACATGACAACTCTCGACTTAGGTGACGATGAACCCTCAACAGATGTTTTTTACAACCCGAACTACGCAACAAAAGGACTATTAAAAGAGGGTGACGAGTTTCGTACAAAATAAGATTGTGTCCAAACAATTAAACAATATCACATGGACTTATCAGTAGATTATAGAGTCGATCGAACAAATCCGATTCGGTATACGATTTATTGTCATAACGAGGTGTGTCCATTCCGATTAACAGCGTCTTTCAGGAAGAGAAGTGATTCATGGAAGATAGGGTCAATGGGTCCAGCCCACACTTGTATAATCTCGAATCCGATGAAGGACCATCGCAAGCTCAGCTCTCAATTAATTTGCGATGAGATTCTATCGGTCATTAGAGACAACCCGTCTTTGAAGGTGAGTACCATAATTGCACATATGGTTCAAAGGTACAATTACACTTCTTCATACCGGAAAGCATGGATAGCTAGGACTAAACCGGTCGAAAGGGTGTTTGGAAAGTGAGAGGAGTCTTACAAGGAACTTCCAAAATTCTTGGTGGCTCTTAAACAATACTCTCCAGGGACTGTTGCCATATTGGAGACAATGCCAGCGTATACACCAGACAGGACTTGCGTTGGTGGAAATGGAATTTTTCACAGACTCTTTTGGGCGTTTGAACCATGCATCAAAGGCTTTGCATATTGTAAACCTATAATTCAAGTTGATGACACATGGTTATACGGGAAATATAAGGGCACGCTACTCATGGCTGTGGCACAGGACGGGAACAACAACATTTTTCCAATAAGCCTTCACTATAGTTGAAGGGGAGACTGCTGGGGATTGGAGTTTTTTCTTAAAAAATCTTCGCTATTACATTTGTCCCCAACATAACTTATGTTTGATCTCTGATAGACACCCATCAATCGAAAGTGCATACAATAACCTTGATAACAGTTGGCAGGATCCTCCCTCGACCCATGTGTATTGCATAAGACATATTGCCCAAAATTTCATGCGGGAAATCAAAGACAAAACACTAAGGAAGAAGGTTGTGAACACATGATATGCACTAACAGAGCCCACATTCAAAGACTATCGTGACGAGATCAGACTAACAAACACAGATGCATTAAGATGGATTTATAATATTGATAAAGAGAAATGGACACGGGCATACGACAATGGGGTGCGATGAGGCCACATGATAACTAACCTCGTTGAATCAATGAATTATGTTTTAAAGGGAATCCAAAACCTACCGATAAATGCCTTGGTAAAGGCAACATATTTTAGGCTAGGCGCACTCTTTGATAACAGACATACGAAGTGGGGTTCAGTATTGCAATCTGGTCAGCCATACAGTAATAGTTCAACAACATTCGTGAAAGACGAAGCTGCCAAAGCCAACACACATGTGGCCACAATCTTTGCCTGTAATAAAGGTTGGTTCAGTGTTGCCGAGTCAATTGATCACAATGAAGGAAGACCTAGCGGATGTTACCGGGTTGAACTAGATAGGAGCTGGTGTGACTGTGGGAAGTTTCAGGCATTTCGTATGCCTTACTCTCATGTTATAGCAGTATGTTCGAAGGCGCGCCAGGACCCAACCAACTTTCTTTCTGCAGTTCACCAAGTGATATGTCTATGCAATGTCTATACATGTAGCTTTCAGGTGGTGGAAATGGAGGACTATTGGCCTCAATACAAAGGCGAAATTGTCTGGCATAATGATTTGATGTGAAGAAAGAAAAAGGGTCTCCCTAACAGCAAGCACATTCGAACGGAGATGGATACCGCAAACCAGATGGTAAGATTATGTAGTTCGTGTCGGCAACCAGGACACAATCGTACAAAATATCCTAACGTAGGATCAAGCACAAGATCATATTGTCTAATTTAACCGTGTCCCTTTAAATCACTAGCAAATTTCATTCTATTTAAAGCATACTTAACCGATTACAATTAGCAAGCAACATAAATTAAACAAACATAACTTAATATCACAATAAAATTCTGAAAATAACAACAACAAATCGACATAAAACAGAATAATGCATCAAGGTGTCTATGATATCACAACCATCAAAGTTATCTTCTTTGGTGTTAACATCATCACAAGGACACCAGCATCATTTTCCATTTTTCTCCATTCACGAGTAACTCCGTTTCTCCCTGACTCCTCGACCAACCTCTCAATTTTCCTAATCTTTTCACCTGCAGTAATATCTCCTTCTAGCCAGCGGTTCAGTTCCCTATGCAAATGCTCCAACGTCTGCGTATTCCACAGTAGCACCTTCATCGGAGGCTTTGTTGCTGAAAAATAAACTAGGACATTTCTTTTCATTAGAGGAAATGTTGGAAACGGTTCCTCCAATGACGATGATGACGAAGAACGTTGATTTAGATATGCAGACATTCTATACTTCACTCATAATTATTAAGATTTTAGTCTTTTGGTATAAATTATTGTGAAAAAATATATGCGTGTGCAATCGTATTTATAGAAAAATAAAATAGTTTGGACGCCAAATGCAATTCCTTAAATACCCTTACAAAATTTATATATTTTTTTCAACAAATACCAAAATTTAACAACAGGGATTTAAAAATATCAAAATTCAAAGATGACCTACAATTATATATTTATTATGTTTTAAATTATATATTACTTATATATTTAATATGTTTTAGAATTATATGTTATTACATATTTATTATGTTTTAAAATTTAAACCTATTTATATTTATTATGTTTAAAAATTATATACGAATTATATATTTATTATGTTTTAAAAATTAAACAAATATATCAAATATCAAAAATTAAAATTATATTTATTCTAAACCAATATAATGTATTTTAAACCCATTTTTATTATTTTATAAAACTAAAATTATAAACAAAACAAAATTAAAAGTAAAAAGAAAAAAAAAACTAATACAACTGATTCGCCAAATGGGCTGGCGAATATGTTGAAAAAAAAATCGAAATTTGACTTGATTCGTCAAATGGGCTGACGACTTGATGTTGGGTCCAATATTTTAGCCAAATCATTTGGCGACTGCATGTTGAATTGTGGCCACTGTAAAAAAATATTTTGAAAATTTATTTTATTTGATATTTTTTTAAAAAACATTGGTTAATTTAAAATAAATTCACAACTCTACAAGTTACACAATATTATTGTTAACTAATATATGCTATATTATTTGTTTATTATTATAACCTAAATTTATCAGTTCCAACATTAGAAGATCATTAAAAAAAATTCTAAGATACAAAGAAGAACATTAAAGTAAATATCTTATTAATAATGAATGAATAATTATATACGTTTACATTTTCTTTACATCAATTGAATCCAATGCCTACTATGAATTTAAAATAAATGAAATAGAAAAATAATGTTACTGAAAATAACATAAAAAGTATCAAATTAACCTAAGAACAAAAACTACGAATCTTCGTGAACAAGTGGACGTTCTCTCTATTTTAAGTTCTTGTTAGTGTGAGGAGATGTCAACTCTCGAAGCTTCCTCTCTTGTGAAAGTATTTTTGCAAACCTGAAAAAATTAAAGTTGATATTTAACTATTGAACATATATAAAAATGAATCATCTGAAAAAAAAATTGTTGATAACTATTGAAAACCTTCAATACCTTTTAAGAGCTTCTTGGTTGGTTTCAAGATTTTCAGTAGGCTCACACATGCCGTTCTCTAAATTGACCTTAGACACAGGTTTGTTCAATAACCTTTCTCCAATTTTGCATAGGTTTTCTAAATTCTCTTTGGTGGCAATATCAACGGAAGAGTCAATACCAGTCAATGTATCATCTTGTATTCGAAGATAATTATCTTGACAGTTAAGCGCTTGAGTGACAGTAGCAATATGAAAATCAACCATATCTCCGGAGGCTTGACTAAAGATGTCAATTAAGGGAGTGCAACCGCCATGAGTTAACCAATTCAATAGACCCCATTTTGCTGCCATTTTTGCATCAAATTTTTGTTCATTCTTTGGCGTACCAGTTCCCAATGAGATTATCAGAAAGCGACTATATTCCATGGGCTTGATGGCATAGAAGTCATTATTCTGATTAACTATCTGTTTGGTTACTTCATTCACTGCCACCAAAGTCTGGATCATCAAATTATCACCAAAAACAAATAAAACTAATTAGTAACATTCATTACAATATTATAAAGCTTAATTTTCAAAAACTGTTTTAAAATATATTAATATACCGGATTATTTGCACAAACACCACCGTCAATGAGGTTGAATTCATGTACGTTTCCTTCGCTGTCTTGGTTCTTGAAGTTGTAACCTGGAAGATAAGTGGGAGCAGCAGAAGTACTGATGCATATGTCAGAGAGTCGAGCATCCATGCATGGGGTTCTCTTGCTTTGATAAGTTGAAAAAATAATCGGTTGCATCGACTTTATGTCAAACGCGGGGATCACAATGTTGGTGAGAGTCTCATGCACGCGAGTTTCTCCAAGCTTCTCCCTCACCACACTGTGAAGGTATTTTCCATCATATTTTGGTCCTGCCAATGATCTAAACAATTTCCCCATAGAACCTAACATGTGCCTGCATATCATACAATATTATATAATTAAATCATTCATTTTTTTAATCTTGAGATTTAATAAGATACAATTATATTTAATTTATATGCATGCATACTTGTTTTGTGGGAAAATATTTGGACAGTGTTCCAAGTAAAAGGGTTTGATATCTTTAGCAGCAAAAAGTGGACGTTGTTTATCATTTGGAGCCGTTAACATGGCAGTTACAAGACCACCGGTACTTGTTCCTGTAATTACATCAAAGTAATCTGCAAGTCGTGCAGATTCACCATCCAATTCCTGAAGTTCTGATTCAAGGTACTCGAGTATAGTTGCAGGAATAAGGCCTCTAATACCGCCACCATCTATACTTAGAATTGTGACTAAGTTTCCATAAGTTGGAGGCTGAATTTGTAGAAGTGAGGATTGTGTTCTCTCCATTGTTGAAAGATATATGGAAAGTTGAAGTTTGTAGATATATTAAAGAAGAAAGCTTATGAAATATTAATTAATTGTTTTCACAAATAAAAAATGTTGCAAGAAAGTGACGAAGCTAGAATTAAATATATTTAGTTGATTGATAGATTGCATTCTATGAAGTTGTATTTATAATAGATTTTAGGTTGGAATGGGTATATTAATTTCATGGTAAATGTGTTGAATGCTTACCAAGTCTAGCAGTAATGAAGGCTAAGTACGCGTGGAATGTTCTGCCTAATTTGTGATTTTATTATTAGTTAAGACAAAACAAAATGGAATAATCAGTGTTATGGACTTTTAGAATATCTTAATTTCTCACGAATCATTTCTACGAAGGTGGGGTTCACAAATGAGTGGTTCATCATTTAACGAGAACAAATTTACATTTGGTCAATTTGAGATTTTATATTAAAAAGTCACAAATTAGGCAGAATAAATATTCGTTTTCCTTTTGTGTGGTGATTTAAAACTATGGCTTTGACTCCTTCTATTTGGGAGATTCTGTCCGTTAGAACATAGAAAATCTTCAGATAAGATCATACGTTAGTAAGTTCACACTTTGGGAAGTTCATAGTTTGGATTTATAAAAACACTTAAAATCTACATACTTTGTGAACTGCGTTATCAAAATTTAACAATGGTCAATATGGTTTCTTCTCTGCCTTTGATTTGGAAAATTGGACTGCCGGCATTTTCTTGGCAACTTCTGCAAGTGCGATACATTTATGGATAAGAAAACATGTTCAAGTGGAAGATTATTAATGATTCGGATGGAATTTTGTGTACTATTTTAGGAATTCGATTGAGTCAGCCTAGCTCTAATTTGTTTGTTACATGTAGTTTCGCTTCCAATGTCTAGGATATAAACTTTAGGTGGCTAGGGGTGCAACAGTTGGAGCAAAATTGGTTTGTTATATATCACTTATGTTTTAATAATAATAAAGTATTTAAAAAACAATTGAGTATAATAATAGTTGTTCAAGTGTGCAGGACTATAGACTAAAATTTCTAGAAAAAACTAAATATTGATTTTGTTAGTGAACATCTAAAAGAGAAGTTTAAAGATCAGACTCTGAAGGATCAGAGGCTGAAGACCAGACTCTGAAGAAGCCTACTTCTGAAGATCAGACTCTGAAGAGGTCAATAATTCGAAGATCAGACTCTAAAGATTTCAACTTTTGAAGACCAGTCTCTGAAGAAGCAAACTTCTGAAGGTCAGAATCTAAGGTCAGTCAAAACACAAAGAAGAAGGTGACTCTGATTGGTCACTATCAGACTCTGTGGCTAGTTTTGTCTTCTTTTGATCACATGAAGACCTAAGTTATTTCTCATATAGATATCTGGGATGTATCTGATAATTCCTTTTCAAGCAAAGGAATTTCAAATGGCCTTTCAACAACATTAACCATTTGAAGAAACATCTAAACGTCTCTATTCAAGTTTCTCAAATACTCTCCTGTGCGAAGATCCCCAACAACTCTTTTCCTTCTCTATATAACGATCTGAAGATTTGAAGAACCATAATGAACTATTGACATTCAAAAAGCTGTTACTCTGTCAAAATAAAAGTACAAGTTTAACTTATGATTTTTTATTCGTGTATAACTTAGAAACCCCTAAGTCTTAAGAGTCTTCTTGTATTGTATGTTGTCTACACCTATAAATGTATATCACGTGTATTACCCCAAACAATATTTTATATGTTAGGCAGATTGTTAGAAGTCTCTTACTTAGTCTTTGAGCATTTGAAGTCTCTTTCTTATGTGCTTGAGCATAAAAGTATTTTGCTTGTGTGCTTGAGCATTGGAAGTTTATTGCTTGTGTTCTTGAGCATAAAAGTCTCTTACTTTGTGTTTGACGATTGGAATTCTCTTGCATGCGTGTTTGAGAAAATTGTAATCCACTTGCATGTGTATTTGAGAAAATTGTAATCTTATGTGATTATAGTGAAAATCTCGTGTAAGTACAATGACACTGGACTATTCTAGGTTTGTAAGAGGAACCATGATAAGTTTGTGCGTCTCCTTCTTTCTTTCATTCCTTATCTGCTGCTTATCACTCACCTCTGATTAGTTCAGATTATATACTTTGTGATTCGAATCTTACTAGAGTTTTATAAATAGATAAAAGTCTAACACAATTTAACCCTCTTTCTTGTATTTTTCTCATCTTTCGTTGACATCAGAGTATAGTCTATGCTAAACACTTAACAGTGGTGAAGAAAAGACCCTGAGAGAAAACATATTAAATCATGTTTGGAGTATCTGAGCGTGATAGTGGTACTCATAATCATGTTTCTTTTAATCATGATTATAGTACTTTTGAAAAGAAAAAATATATTTCTAGACCTCTAACTTTTAATGGAGACTCTACAGAGTTTGAATGGTGGAAGAGCAAGATGTACACTCATATCATAGGTCTTGATGGTGAGCTGTGGGATACTCTTGAGGATGACATTGATATTCCAGTTAATGGATTTGGTATGGTGTTACAGTCGGTTTTTTGTGGCGTGACCACTACCGCTTCTGGTGCTACTTTCTGATTTCTATATTTATCCTATGAAGCTTAAGAGGAAGGGGAAGATATCTTAAACTAAACTTGCGCACAAGTATTTTCTCTACAAATGCGAAGAGATCTGGAATCGGGGGTTGGTTATACAAAGGGAAACTATTAACACCCAGAGTATCTATAGTAATCTATAGGAACCTTCATTCACATTTGTTTTTACTATTTGAATTACTTTCTTGAGTCTATTTGCTGTCAGGTGGGGAAAGTTTCTCCTTTGGAAGGGTGAGGAAATGTTTTTGTTGTTTTAGGATTTTCTATTATTTTTTGGAAAGGTATCTGGACCTAAGGTTTTTTATTAGTGCGCTCGCTAATATTTCACAATCTTATGCCTATGTATTCTCAAAAAAAGGAAACTGAGAAATCAGAGTGTTCGTAGTTCCTCCTGTTCTATGGGAGGAAAAATGTTTTGTGTCTTGTTCAAAGCCCAAGATTGAAGCTAAAAGAGAAATTTGTGTCTTGTTCAAATCCCAAGAATGAAGCTAAAAGAACTTTTGTGTCTTGTTCAAATCCCAAGATTGAAGCTAAAAGAGTTTTTGTGTCTTGTTCAAAGCTCAAAATTGAAGCTAAAGGAGTATTTGAGAGAGAATTTATCATCTCTAAAGGGAGATGTCTCACATATTCATCATAATTATTGAGGTTTTGTTTATAAGGGAAGTTGCTTTAACTGGGATGTGTGATCTAGCAATGCCACATCTTCCTTTATAAGAGAATTGAAATGTCATGAAGGAAGAAGCTTTACCTTAGTGTAGAGAAATGATATTTGTTCTTCTATGAATCTTTGCATGCTAAGAGAGGGACATTGTCTTGGATGTGTTGCAGAGGCTTGCCACTAATTACATCACTTAGATGAAAGAGAACTTTGGCCATGATAAAGGAAGGACTCCAGCTTGGATTTTGAATCAACAAGTGTGCCACTTACATCAATCATCTGGAAAAAGGTTTACTTGTTTGTTTTGAAATGTGATGTATAGAGGAAATATCCTCCTACAAAGAGGACTCATAGTCTCATCTGTGGGGATGTTGAATTTTGTGCCTTGATCAAACCCCAAGATTGAAGCTAAAAAAGGGATTGAAAATTGACTCAACTAAGTGAGTATTATATCTGTTGTCATACCCAAAATTTCACCCTTTAGATTAGTAGGTTCATTTTGCATTTCATCTCATTCTGCATTGCATTGTAAATTAATCACTAACCAGTTTGCTCAGTCTGTTGGTTTTGCAGGAAAATCACACTGTGTGCAGTTTAATTGGTGAAGGGCGAAACAATCATTAACTTGCGGCCTGCTGACAATTCATGAAACCAAGTCGTCATCAGGGGTTCCTCAAGTGATCAGGGTTTCCATCTCCGAGTCTTGTGATTTATTTGAGGATGAGCTAAATTTTACGGTAGTTTTGACGTCAGATTTCTCGTGACACGTTACATCTTATTCAAGAGCCGAGATTTAGTCGTCAGTTAGGGTTCAAAAATGTTGTTTGATTCCTAAACCATATGGAGCTGAATGAGTTGAGATATTAGTAGATTCAAGATAAATCGGTGCGAGGATTTGCTTTGAAGAATTTATTATGACAAACATACATTTTCCTACTTTCTGCTGGTCAACAGTCGATTTTAGAGAAACAGTGGAGTTTCGGTGGACGGTCGAATTCACAATGAATATCGGTTGGTTCAATCATAATTATTAGTCGAGTTGGTCGGGGTTACCAAGTTACATCGTCCGAGATACAATTTGAATTTTTGCAATGTGGAGGACAGTTTGTTTTGCCGTTTAATCGGAATTCTCTGCTTGTCCGTTCAAGGCCATATTCACCGTTAATATCAGGTGAACTTAGTCGGAGAAATTTAATCAGACAGATTTAGTCGGGTAGATTGAATCAAATGAATTTATTTGTGTGGATTTAAGAAGATGAACTGAATCGGACGAATTCATTCTGACGAATTTAATTGGAAGAGCTTAATCGATTAAATTTAATTAAATGAATTTAGTTGTTTGAGTTTATTTGGAGGAATTTAGTCGGATAAATTTAATTAATTTAATTTATTCGTTAGAATTGATCGGATGAATTATTTCGAGAAATTTAATCGGGAAAGCAAATTCAAGTTAATAAGAAAATAGAATTTTATTTATTCTATATGTTTTATTACAATATTACAAAGATTAATTTCAATTACAAAATAAATTCCTAAATTCTAAAAAGTCATAATTTTCCCAAACTTTTCTTCACGCCAATTCTTCGAGCTTCGACTTCTTCGAACCTGCAAAGAAAAACTAACAACAGAGCAAGCAATTTTTAATTGGTTAGAAAATTAGTTTTTGGTCGATTCTGATACCCTCAGTTAGTTATCATCATCGGGTACGTCGGAGGGTAACGGAATATTCCTCCGCCAGCTCTCGACTTTAATTTCTCGACCCCGACATAGATCCGACAATATCTGTTCAATTTTGTTTCCGAGAGAGAGAAAGTGATTTTGGAAAAAGCACTTTTCCTGGAAAAATGATTTTTTTTCCAAACAGAGCATAAACACATTTTCCCAAAATTTCTGCAGCCAAACGGATCAAACATTGGGGCCATGGAAATTGTAACAAACCCAATAATAGAGTCATAAAAAACGCAGCCAGCATAACAACCAAAGCGACCATTCCGAAAAAAAATCCTGAAAATTCGTAACAGCAAAACCATAAAAATCCCAGGCCACCAATATCGCAATCTAACGGCAAACGCTCCTGAAAGATAGCAAGAATCAACAACAAAATCGCAACAACATCCAGACCCAAATTAATAACAATAAATATCAGCATCAGTTCATGAAAAAAGGAAAAAAGAACAGATAGGGAGGAAAAACAGTAGAAAAGAACCCGAAGGTCCATCATCATTAATAAATCACCAAACGGAGGTAAGAACAGGAAGAGATCAAAGCCATCATCATTGTTCACCCTCACAGGACAACATCAAGGATCTAAAACCGCTAAACATTAACGAATAGTTTACCGCGAACTCAGACGGAGGTTCCTCGTCATCATTATTCATCCAAAAACGTACCACCACCGTCATCATCGCACGCAACAGCAACTCAATCAACACCGTCCATCATCATACCCATGGTCAAAAGAAAACCGCAAAGCCTTACCAATCGGATCTGGGGTAAGAATCACTATTTTTTATTCATGTTCTTGTAACAAGTAAAGGAAGAAGAAGACTGAACAAAGTGGAAAAGAAGAGCCATGGAAGAGAACAGCAAAACGCGGACAGAACCCCAAGAGAAGGGTCTGTCGCCGCATGCAAAAGGGAAGAGGGCAAACCCTAGCAAATGCCAATTTTGACCCTTTCCATTCCTATATATTTCACTTCTTTTTGTTTTATGACCTTTCAGTTTTATTAGGTTAATCCATTAATCCATTAATTTTGTTTAAACAATATTAATTCCTTGTACTTTTTCTAATTAAAAAAAAACCAGTTTAAAGAAAAAGGATGTAAGTAATTAACAGTTTTAACGTCTAAATGTTTTAAGGAAATAATAGTCTAATAATTTAAAGGATGAATTGGAAGTTCAATTTAAAATTCAATTTTTAAAAAAAATTTAACACTTTTTAAAAATAAATTCTAACCTAAAAAATAAATTAAACTTAACACCATAAAAATAACGTTTTAAAACTATTTTTTTTATAAAAATAAACCCAAACTCCTATTATTAATTAAATTTTAAATTAAAAACTTTTTTAGAAATCACCCACTTTTTTTAATAGTTTTCCAATATACTTTAACTAAGATCAATCTCCTATTTTTTTTATTATCAAAAATAACATTGTCTTTAAAACTAAAAATCCATTTTTTAAAATAAACTAATCCTAAAAGTTTGGTAATCATTATTAACATTTTAAAACATAAAATTAAAATCATTTTCAATAGCTCTTTCTTAAAATATGTTAACCTAAAACCTAATATTTCACTCTTAATTTCTACCTTCTAACCAAAAAATTCAAAAGTAAAATTTCTAACATTGTTTTCTTATTTGTACTTGGGTTGCTAGCTTCCTATTTTTTTTTTGTAATTATTTCTCATGGTTTTACTTTATGCGAGGATATCGTCGCCTTTCAATTCCGCCCTTTAGCTTTCCGTATCTCATTTTACATGGTTGTAATTTATGCGAGGCAATCGTCGCTGTTGCTTTTAATTCCGTCATTATTCTTACGCTTTCGCATATTTCAATCTCGTTGCTTAATTATTTCTCATTACATTATTTATCGTAATCTTCCCTCCGAAGGAATAGGTTTAGTCGTTGACCGCCGCGTCAATAAGTCCTTACCTTTGACCCTTTCATTTTCCAAAACCCTAATTGCATAGGCGTCCCCCCATGGACAACTTTACCATTTACCATAGCATTAGGATAAGGAGTCGCCATACTCCATATTAGGTTTCCCGCCGTGGAATACCTATTTTACCCCTTTTTAATGAAATTCAATTTCAACGTAGAAATAGGAGTCGCCGCACTCCACGTCAGCGCTTCCTTAAAAACGCTTATTCCCCATTGAAACCTTGACCACAATCAAGAAGTTTCTAACCTCCCTTTCGAGGGGAACTACGATTACTCTGATTCCATCCCCTACCCAGGATACGTAGGCACAAGATGCGAATCTTGCCGAGTAAACATAGGACTAACCCTTAGGTCTCTCTTTCACCTTTAACCCTTGGCATATACCCTCAAGCAAATAATTTAGCAAAATAGTAAACATTAAAACAAGAGGTTCCTGTAGAGTACTACAAAAGTTTAGGGTGCTAATACCTTCCCTAAGCTTAACCAACCCCTTACCTAGATCTCTCCCTGCATTGTTTACGATGCAAAATTAGGTTTTTCCTTTTTTGACCTTTTCCTTCGGATAAATCAAAGACCGGTTGTGAACTAAAGATGCGATTCAAATTAATTAATAATTTGATATCATATTCTCACCGCGACATAAAATGGCGACTTCACTGGGGATGTTATTACTTTGTCTTTGATGGTTATCCCTATCTTATTTTCATGCTTGCTTGTTTGCCATATTATTTTGTTTGCTTGATTATTTTGTATATAATATTATTGTACCTTGCTTGGGGTATCTTTGTTGTGAGATAAGTTCTACACCCAAACTTGAGTGACATTATTATAGGAAGGTGATATATTCGACGAGGCTTATAGGGAGTGAGTCCCGACCAAGCTGACTTGAGAATCACCGCTCAGTTGAGACCCTTCGAAATTTAGTTTGGTTGAACGAGTGTAGTCGTGAAAACCCTTACTATTTTCGGATAGGAGTCCATGATATTGGGGGCCGTAGTACCTTAACACCACTTTGGCCTTATCTAGGACGTAGTGCGATGACTATGAGGGAGTAGTCCCAAAATAGTTGCTACGCGATACTACACTCAAAAGAGGTTCTCTTGAGAATATTATTAACCACCGAGTCATTCGGTAAATTGATAATATCTGAAAGATGGACTAATGACTTTGGGCACCTCTTTAGAATCCTTGTTCTGCAGGTACAACTAACCTATAGTATATACCTTTTTGGGATGGGTAGACTTTGACTCCGCTCATGTTCCTCTAACCTAGGACCTTTGTGTGCTTGTGTGTGTTTATGCTTTGCATCCATAAAGCATCATTCTTATTTTCAAGGAATTCAACTGTCCTTTGCAAATTCAAAAAGACTTACATTTTAAAGTCTAAAACATTTTCCAGCTTTTCTTAGAAAGCATTTGCGATCGACCACTGAAGTTCTTGAAATATCTGTCTTGTACAAAGCCCAAGATTGAGGCTGAATGGGGAAAATCCTTATATGAAGCCTAAGAGAAGGCTAAGGGAATTTAAGTGGAGACTGGCTCTTACTGAGAAAAATTAAATCCAAGACCAGGATCCAACTGCTCTGAGTAATCAAAAGAGAAACTGACTCCTGCTGGAAATTAGAAGAGAGTTGGATTTATTGAACTGCCATAAAGGCTTTTGATCCTTTTCGAAATTTGTTGATTGTAACCTGACCCATGCTGAGGATTTAAGGTGGAATTCAAGCCTTGTTGAGGATAAGAGGAGACTCAAAGGATGAGTTTGAATGTTTTAGAGGTTTTAACTCTCTTGGAAATTGGTGTAGGGATGACTAGGGGATATCCTGTGCTTTTAGGAAGCTTGAGGGTCCTTGTATGAAGCCCAAGAGAAGGCTGGGGATGCTTCTAGGAAGCCTGTGGGTCCTTGTACCAAGAAGAGGCTGGGGAATTTAGAATGTCCAAGTCTTAAGAAAAATTCAAGATACATTTCACCGGGAAATAATCCTTTCTTTGTTGAATTGTTACAAGATTAAAGGGGTTAAAGAAGAGGTTTCACTAGGAAATAATCCTCTCTTTATTGAAGTTTTTCAAGGTTGAATCAGTTGAACAAAGCTCAAGAGGAGGCTGACTGTATTGGGAATAAGAATTCCTCTGTACATGAGGGAACTAGTTGTTTGAACTAATTTATACTGATTGACAAGGATCCTATGGTTTGAACCAGTCTAAACTAAGGATGATTCAAATACTAAGAGATATTTAACAAGATATGTACAAGCATATATACAGAGATATGAACAAGTATATAAACAAGCATGAATTGAATTGAAAAAGATGATGGATCTTACACTCTAGATAGATGCCCAAGTGTAATGTGATTGATTAGATTTTTTCTTCAAGACTGAGTTAGGGTTTGAGAAATTGAAGAAAGTTTTGACTTTGAAGATGACTTGATCTTTAAGTAAACAAATGTGTTGGGTCTTACACTATAGATAGAGGCCCATGAGTTTTATTTGTGTCTTGTACAAAGCCCATGATGAATGAGGCTAAAAAGTTTTCTATTTATAAAAGATGTTGGGTCTTCAATCTAATAGAGGCTCATGGTTATTGAAAACAAAATTTATGTACAGAGAGATGAGACTTACACTCCTAGCAAAGGCCCAGATGATATTGAAAATAAGGTTTATATATAGAGGGATGGGACTTACACTTCTAGCATAGGCCTAAATGATTTCCAAAACAAGGTTTATGTACAAAGGGATGAGACTTACACTCCTAGCAGTGACCCAGATGACTTTGAAAAAAATGATCGCACCGTGATTTTCAAAAGCGCAATGGGACTTATATTATAGCAGAAGCCCATGAAATGGTTTATTTACAAAGAGGGTTGAGTCTTACACTCTAATAGAGGTCCAAGAGTCTTGAAAACAAGTTTGAAAGATTGGATCAGAACAAAACCCTAATTTCATATTTTTTAAAGAAAATTTTCAAAGAAAAATCAAATAAAATATGTATAATTTATCAAATAAAATAATTAATCATAATAAAGACAAGGATTAAGGTTTATGAAAAATTATTTTATCCACATGAATATTTAAAATCATTTTGATTTTAAAAAATTAAGAAAAAGAAATTATTTTAAAACATTTAAAACAATTTAAAAATAATATTTAAAATATATCAAATACAATATTTTTTGGTAATTTTTTTGGTGAATAAAATATTTAAAAATGTGAGTGATATTTTTTGTGAAAAATAATTAATTTTAAATATTAAAACAAAAATTTGAAAATTAATAAGGAAAACATGAAAAATATGAAAAAAATGGGAAAAAGTCGCAAAAATGACATGGGTGCGGTTTGAACCCACCCCGTAGCACACAAACACATTTGAAAACACACGCTGCAACCACTGGGATGGTGACACATCCGTGTATCAAGCCACCTCCACAAATACATAAGGGTGAAAGTGTTATAGGTCTGGCCAGAACAAAGGGCGCTTATGGCTAGCTTGCCCAAGGAAATCAGTTTTGACACCATTTGCAAAACCTAGTGTAACTTCCTCATTTCTTAATAAAATTAAGTGAAATAAAAATGAAACTTGCCTAGAATTTCATGAGGAATTCAATGGTGGTTTTATATTTTTTCTAAAAATGCCTACATTTTAAAACCCGATAGTGGTTTCAAAATAGGCCAAGTTTTGCAAGTTCTATGCTACAACTCCATACAATCAATAATAGCAAGGCAAAACATTTTAATCACAACAAATATGATATGTATGACATGTTCGTGATTAATGTACATCAAAGCAATACATATTTTGGCAAGTATAAGTTTTGAGAAAACTTACCTCTTGAAGCAAACTTGGATTTTTCAAGATAGTTGTTACAGATGTGCCTTGATGCTTCGGACACCTTTAATATGCCTCAAATGATCCTCTTGAATTCTTAGAAACAAAGCAAAATAGTTGGAACAAGATATGTCATATTTCTTGCAAAAGTGGTGTCATACCCTAAATTTGTCCCACTTGTGTATAACTTTCATATGTGTATCCATCTACCAACTATATCTAAAAAATCAAAAAAATATGTTGTTTCCACTCATCATCCAATTTTGTGTAAGGTTGAAATACTCGCGTATAGGGTATATGCCTGAGGATCCAATTAAGGTTTCTACTTATGCGAGTTGTCAGGTGGCGCCAAATTCAGACGATTCATGGCTGAGAAATCACCAAAGATCAGTTCATTTTCAGTTAGAGCCTTGGGCTCTGTAGTTCACATCTCAGGCCATTATCTTTTGATTTAGAGACACTTATTGCTCATTTGGTTCCTGTGTGAATTCCTCAAGAAACCAAGCAAAGAGAATCGGCACGCGTTACACACATTGTTAACAAGCAAAACGCAGCAGCCTGTGTAGGTTGTGATGACTTAGCAAGCGACCTCAAATTTCCCGTAACGTGATTGTACCTCAAGACCTGCACATCTCATGTTACCGTCACGGTAATTCCACAAACCCCTCACAGAGGTGATAAAACGCAAGTTCATAGCTGCACCAAAGTCATTATATCAGTAAGAATCAAAGGCAAACCAAGACAGAATCAATATCATAACAAACACATCATGCTAAAAGGAAATAATTAGCTAAAATAAAGATGTGATTCATGGCATACTGTAATGGCAGAAAAATCATTGAAAATGTTGAAGTAGAAAGAGTAAGGTTCTGTTTCTAGTGAACATTAACTTGTACCTGCGACGAAATCATGAACAAGTTTGCAGACCAAAAACCTGCTACAACAAGACAAAACCAGCTGCCACACAAATACCACACCAGACAACTCTGCTGCCGGCTACAATACTCTTCACACACTACACTGCTATTACTCCTCCCACACCAGGCAAAACAACCTGCCACAAGCAAAATGGCCAGCTGCAAACCGTACCGCCAGACAACCACTCTGCACAACCGAACAAACCATGAGAACCTTGTCTAAATGGTACCATAAAACAAACACACACACAACAAAAGCCTATACACAAAACCATAAAACAAGAAAAAAGAGAAGAGCTGCAATCACTAAACCTACCAGCCTTGTTCCCAAACCTCACTAAGCCATGAATACCCGAACATAACCACCTTCAGTATTCTTCTCCAACAAAAAACCACATGTTCCCTCCTTCACTTCCCAACCTCTTCACTTCACTTTCCAACCCCAACTCTAAAATAAATAAGAACCTCAACCTTAAAAGAACTCCCTAAAAAAAAATATGTCCTAAGATTCATAGCATCACAATCGCTCATAATCCCTAAACAAGGAGCCAAACACCCCTAAACCAAACCTGCATCATCTCCTCATCTGCTACATCGACCAAACACCATTTCTCCTTAACCCCGATTCTAATCTGCAACTCACAACTCCACCCTTTCGAAACCGAGATTCAAACACTTTCACAGGAACACCTCAATATTTCCTCTTCTCCTTCATAAACATCTATCTACAATGCAAAGCTTCAACAACATCACAACTCAGCAGAGCCTTTCATCGTACAACACCAATAATGCACTGATTCGGTGAATGCGACTCTGTTTTGCAACAACAAGTGGCAATATCATCTTCCTCGTCGCTAATGTTAACGACAACAACATCAACTCAGGAAGCATTCAACGTTTCGAGTCGTACTCGAGCGACAAAGGGTCTACCACATCCTCAACCGTAACGACGACATCAGCAGTTTGAAGTAGACGACCAAAGCCGCTGAAAAGCTTCACGACGTCCCAGCTCAACATCCTTCAAAACCCAATCAAACCTCCATTCAACTTCTGCATCCCATCTCCGAAACACCCCATCGCCGTCGTCTCCATTCTTAACAACCGCAACATCCTTCTTCTTTCTAACCGATCTAACAAACAACAAACAAGCCCAGATTTCCTATCCAACTTCAATCCAACATCACCCCCAAAATAAACCCAGAAATTACCTCCACAACACACGAACTTCCATTCAACACATTCGTCTACCTCCACCACAATACCCCTCTGAATCTCTCGAAATTTTCGAAATCCAAACAGAATGAAGTGATTTGAAACAGACTTTGCGAATCTGAAACCCAAATCGAGTATGGTAATGGAGAATCATAATGTTGGAGACGAAGAAATGCAAACAGAAGGTGGAGTTTCTTCATCCCTCTTGGTGTTTGAGACGCTATGAATCCTTTAAGATTCTGAGCATGTTGTTGATACGCTATGTTGTGAGGGAGAGGATACCGAAAGCAAGACAAAAAACGGAGGAGTTTTGTCCTCCAACTGAAGCGAAGTGTAGTGTGGAGGAGAAGGGTCATCAAGGATTTGTTTTGGGTCAGCAGTTTTTGTTTGGTCACGGCCCGTGTTTACACTCACATACCCCCTATCCATTTTGAACCACCATGTGAAGGTGAGAAAATACTTAGAAGGGGGGGGTTGAATAAGTATGACAGAAAATAATCAAAGATAAAAACTCAAGTATTTTTATCCTGGTTCGTTGAACTCAACTACTCCAGTCCACCCTTTTCAAGAGTGATTTGCCTTTCTCAACAAGGATTTAATCCACTATTCAAATCAACTGATTACAAATAGCAACACCTAAGAACAACTGTTCTTAGTCTTCTCAAGAGCTACTGATCTAACCTAGATCCTCTTAAGGAAAACTTCCTTTACAAATTAATGTAATACAATGTAAGAGTAATAAAATGCTTCTATGAAAGCTATAAACACAACTGTGTTATTTCTCTAAGTTTAGAACAAAGTATGAACTATAAAGAATATGAGAGCTTGAGAGTTTCTTCGCTTGAGAATAAGTTTGTCAAAATTCGTCTCTTAAGAAAGTGCTATGATATCCTTTATATAGCCACTTGAATATTGGAGAGAATACAATACCGTTGGAGAAGATATTTCCAATATCAAATAGTACTGTCCTTTGTACTATTGCAGCAGAGAGACGGCGCACAAAATGTGGGTGTAGCAATTGTCTGCTGAGCTGTGAATTTACCATATATGGAATGTATCAGAGGAATAATCTTCTTGCAGAGATTTATGTCTATCCCAATTAAGGAAAGATTTGCTGGCATATTCCAACGGATATATTAAAATAATCTTCTTCAAATAATTCTTCAGATAGTTCAGATCAACAATCAATATCAGAGTCTTCAGTCTTCAGAATCTTCTGGAAACTTCAGAGCCTAAGATGTTCTTCAGATGTTGCTGAATCAGAGTCTGGTGCAGCTGTGTGCTTGAAGCGTAACATGCTCTTAGATCAGAGTCTTCACTCAGATCAGAGTCTTCTCTCATTCAGAGTCTCTTCACTCAGAGTCTTCTTTCATTCAGATTCTTGATAATATATGCAGCGTGTTGTATCTTCAGAATCTTGATGACTAAGCTCTTATACTTCAGATTCTTCTAATCTTCAGATGCTCTTGAGCCATTCAGAATTTATTGTTCACATCAAATTTGCTCTTTAAGATTAAAATCTTTTGTGCCTGTAGAAAACAGTTTAGAACAAATTTAGAGAGTATAATTCTTGTATACAAATTATCATTAATGTTATCATCAAAACATAGAGATATTACTAAGACACAATCTGTGCTCTTACAATCTCCCCCTTTTTGATGATGACAAAACATGAGAAATTTGTTCAATAAAAATATGAATTAAAATTACTCCCCCTGAGATTAACAATCTCCCCCTGAAATGAATACTCTAATGGAATTAGATACTTCCCTTTCTGGTTGAGTACATTTCAGATTCAGAGCCTGATTGAAGCCTGGTTGACATATGTTTGACTTCTAGAGTCAAAGCTTGATGCCATATTAAAGCTTGATGCCAGATGAACAACTTCAGAACACCTGGTTGTTTATCTTGCCATTTCCTGTCTTGAGTTATCTTTTAGATCATAGTACTCAAGGTTAGATATCAGAGTCTGGTCTACTCAGATTTAGCTATTTTTGATCAGGTTCTGAAAAGATAGATCTCAGGAAAAACTTCAATGAAATTTGTCAGATTTTTTTAATAATATCTGGGACACTTAAATTCAAAGAATGTTAGTAACATGTCTGACTTAGTTCAGATAATTGCTTATAGATTTGAACAATCAGATTCTATTTTGTTTCTCCCCCTTTTTGTCATAATCAAAAAGAATTTTAAAAGACAGTAAAGATGCAGAAGAAACACATATCCAGATAAGCAAAAAGATCATTGTCATTAAGTCAAGAGAACATCCAGATTCAGATAAAAGCAAACAAAACATATCAGAAGAAAATCAAAACAAAGCAAAACATGAAAAACTTGTGCAAAACATCAAGTAGGTTTAGCAGATGAGGCTTGTTGAGAAGCAATGAGTTGCAGCAGTGCTGTAATCCTTTCTGAATTTTCATCTTGCTTAGCCATCCAAGTTTTCATTTCTTCATTTGTTTTCTTTTGATCAACCATAAAATCCTTAAGTTCTTTGACATCCTTCTGAAGATCTGTAGATTCTGAAACAGTAGATTCTGAAACAGTCTGAGTAACATCAGGTGCAGGAATTTCTGGAGGTGGAGGAGCTTCTAGAAGAAGAATAGGAGGAGTGTTTCTCTTAATCCGTTTTTGATAAGCAGCAAACCTTACTTTTGACAATCTAAGACATTGAGTCCTGATTTTCAAAGCCTCCCTATTCAGTCTGTAAAGATATTTCTTCCAAACAGCGTCAGCAGCCTCTTTGTCCATAGTAGTCATGCAAACATCCATAATGTCAGCAAAGTCTGAGACATTATCCTTATCAAAATCTCTTAACAGAGTATAAACACGTGATCCCAATTCTGCTTCATCAGGGATTCTGGGTTTTCTTGGTTGGGTTAGTTGTGTTTGTGGTGTTTGTTCAGAAGGTTGAGGTTGTGAAGATGGATGTTCATATGTTTGTGGTTCAGAAGGTTGAGGATTGATTTGTGGTTCAGATGTTGGTTGGTTGGTTTGTGGTTCAGATGTTTGTTGGTCAGAATGTTGTGGTTGAGGTATTGAGGGAATTGGTTGGGTTTCTGTTGGTTGTGGAGTGTTTTGGATTTCAAGAGGTTGTGGAGTGAGAGTTTGAGTTGGGGAATTTTGTGGAGAAGGTGGATGTTCAGAAGTTGGAGATTTAAACAGCTGTTTCCAAACACTCTCAGAACGAGGTTGTTTGAGATCATTCAAGCATTCATTAATGTAGCCAGATGATTCATCATCAGATGATGCATCAGAGTGGTTAGATTTTTCAGAAGTTGAAGATAAATTGACAGACTGGTTTAAAGGTGTGACATCTAATATCTCATCAGGATCAACGAGATATTCAGGTTGGTCAGAGTGTTCAGGGTGAACATCCTCTGGAATGGTATATTCTGGGATAGTGTTTTGTGGTTGTGGTGTTGTTTGTTGAGTTTGTTGTGGAATTTCTGTTTGTATGTTTGTTGGTTGCTTGGATTGTGGTGTATGAGGGGGGACAGAAGATGGTTTAGAGATAAAAGTTTTAGAAGGTCTGGATCTTCTAAATCTAAGTGGGGAGTCAGAGGGTGTGGGGGTATCAGAATGATGAACAGGATTAGAATCAGTGTTAAATACCTGTTTCAGAGTATCTCTAATTTCTTCAAAAGTTGCTGCAGGAGGATTTGGTTGAACCTTCTTCAGCTTCTTCCTTTTCTTCTTCTTTTCAGCATCTGAATGCTTCCTTTTCTTCTGATGACCTTCACTATCAACTTTTCTCTTACGTCTTCTTTTCCTTGTCAAATCAGGAAGAACTTGGCCTTCCTTCTGCAAAAGATTGGCAGGAATCTCAACACCATCTCTTAGGCAGCGAGCAACATACTCAGCAATAATTTCTCTAGGTTCATCTGAGGTGAATAAAGGAAAATCCTTAACAGGAATCCTTCTTCCCTTAACTTCTTCAGAGTTAGTTTTCCTTGGTTTCTCAGATAAATCATTAACCAGTTTCATCCTTCTCAAAGTTAAACCGTTTATTTCAGAGCCAATGATATAAGTCAGATCTTCTGTCAACCCAGCCTCTTGCAGATGCGCCACAAGTTGGTTTTCTATCAGAATATCTGAAATCAGCCTTCCCATAGGGATCCATGTTCTGACTTTTCCAGATTTATCTCTGGCTGTTTCCCTTGTTTCCTTGACGTGAGACACCAGATGATTAAACAACAAATATGGAAGATCAATCTGAATGTTTTGGTGTAAACAATACATGAAGTAAAGTTGTTCAGCATTAACATAATCAGAAGAGTTTGAAGAGGGTCTGTGAAAGATGGTGCTCATGAAAATCTTAGCCCATATCTTGTAAGTGGGTTTCAAGAACTTAACCTTCTTACAAGGTTCACTAGTAGTACAGATTTCTTGACATACATCTTTCAGGTCTTCACGCGCAGAAGACAGAGAGGTTACTCCATCAGTTGCCTTAAAACCTATGAGTTTCCTTATCAGGTTTTCAGTGATAACTATCTTTTTTCCCAGCACAGAGGAGTGAATGAACTTTGGAGTAGCATCTGCATGGATCCAGAACTCCTTCACTAACGTTGGATACACAGGACCCATAAGCCTGTCAAAGTAACCGTCCCAGCCTTGTGCTTTGATTGAAGAAATCAAATCAAACCCATTTTCAGCAAGATCTTCTAAGTCCACGAAACTTTCACACAGTACTTCTAGTGAATCAACAGCAGTTAGGAGAGTGCGTACTGGTTCTTTGACAGTGGTAGCATTTTTGGTAGTAACAGCGTTTGAAGTAGATGCCATTGTTGACGATGATGAAGAAGATGAAGGTTTCTGAGTTCTTTTAGGGTTTGCAAAGAGAGAGAACAACAAACAAAAGCGCATATGTGTTTGAGAATGTGAAAAGTGTGAATGTGTTATGAGAATGGTTTATATAGACAAATAAAGCAAGCATGGGAAACACAACAGACACACATAGGACACATACGCACGTTTGCATTAAATGAAAAGTAATCATTTTTAATTATGATATGACATTTGGGGGAAAATCAAGACAGATTGAGATTTTCAAAGCAATACCTTAAACGTCATAATCAGTAGGTGTACTCCATCTTTTCAGATTCTGAGTGACACGTGTTTGCTTGCATGTGATTCTATAACTCTTAAGAAATGAAACGTTTTCAACTTTGAGATCCTCTGAGATGGTCAGTTCAGAGTTTCACACAAAAAAAAATTCACAGATAAATTAAACAAGCAAGACAGATGAAATACTTCAGAGTGTTAAACACTTAGCATCTGAGAAGTTGACTCTGAGAAATATTACTCTGGACAAAAATCCATACAAATATTTTTCAGAATAAACTTAAACCTATCTTCAGCAAGGGGTTTTGTGAAAATATCTGCCCATTGATGATCTGTATCAACAAAGGCTACATTTATTACACCCTTCTGAACATAGTCTCTGATGAAATGATGTTTAATCTCTATATGTTTGGCCTTAGAGTGTAAAATTGGATTTTTGGATAAACATATAGCAGAAGTATTATCACAGAAGATAGAAAGATTACTCTCATAGATTTGATAATCTTCTAGTTGACTCTTCATCCAGAGCATCTGAGTGGAACATCCAGCAGCAGCAATGTATTCTGCCTCTGTGGTTGATAGTGCAATTGTTGGTTGCTTCTTGCTGTACCACGAGATCAGATGACTTCCAAGAAACTGACAGCTTCCAGAAGTACTTTTGCGCTCAACTCTATCTCCAGCATAGTCAGCATCACAGAATCCAACTAGTGAATATTCGTCAGATCTTCTGTAACACAAACCAACATTAGCAGTACCTTTCAGATACCTTAGAATCCTCTTAACAGCAGTTAAGTGTGATTCTCTAGGATCTGATTGGAATCTAGCACATAAACAAACACTAAACAGAATGTCTGGTCTAGAAGCAGTCAAATAAAGAAGAGATCCTATCATACCTCTGTAGAGTTTCTGATCTACCTTCTTACTTACCTCTTCCTTACCTAGAGTGCTTGTAGGATGCATTGGAGTCTTTGCCATTTTGCTATCCAACATGTTAAACTTCTTCAGAAGCTCTTTAACATACTTGGTCTGATGTATGTAGGTGCACTCTGGAGTCTGATTTACTTGGATTCCCAGAAAGAATCTCAATTCTCCCATCATGCTCATCTCAAATTCTGCCTGCATACATTTAGCAAACTCCTTTCCAAGCATAATATTTGTTGATCCAAAAATAATATCATCTACATAAATTTGACAAATCAACAAATCTTTCTTAATGGTTTTACAAAATAGTGTGGTATCCACTTTTCCTCTGATGAAATTTTTCTTCAGAAGAAAATTACTCAACCTCTCATACCAAGCTCTGGGAGCTTGTTTTAGTCCATAAAGAGATTTTTTCAGTTTGTAAACATGATCTGGAAAATTTTCATTTTCAAAACCAGGAGGTTGGTGGACATACACTTCCTCTTCTATAATTCCATTAAGAAAAGCACTTTTAACATCCATCTGATAAAGAGTGATGTTATGTTGTGCAGCAAATGAAATAAGCAAGCGTATAGACTCTAACCTTGCAACAGGAGCATATGTTTCTGTGTAGTCTATGCCTTCTTGTTGACTGTAGCCTTGAGCAACCAGTCTTGCTTTGTTCCTTTCAACTTCTCCTTTCTCATTAAGTTTATTTCTGAAAACCCATTTTGTTCCAATGACATTGAAACCTTTAGGTCTTGGAACCAGATCCCAGACTTCATTCCTTGTGAATTGATCCAGCTCCTCTTGCATAGCTAAAATCCATTCATTATCTTCCAGAGCCTCATCAACAGATGTTGGTTCTATAATTGACACTAAGCCACAGAAGGAAGATTCAGAAGTTCTGAGAAATGCTCTTGTCCTTATTGGATCATCTTTCTTTCCAATTATCACATCCTCTGGATGAGAAGCTTTCATTCTGGAAGAAGATCCTCTGACTGTTGGTCTTTCAGAAATATGCAGATTGTCAAGTTGGGAAGTTAGAGGCGTAGCATCTGGGTTTGCTTCAGAGTCTTTGTCTTCAGTCTTGTCTGCCTCTGAGCCTTCAGAGTCTGTGAGAATAACTTCTCTATCTGCAGAACTTTCAACTTGCTTTGGCTTTTCAGAGCCAAGCTTATCATCAAATCTAACATGAATAGATTCTTCCACAATCTGTGTTTCAGTATTGAATACTCTGTAGCCTTTAGAGCGTTCAGAATAACCAAGCATGAAACACTTCTGTGCTTTGGAATCAAACTTGTTCAGATGATCTTTAGTGTTAAGCATATAACAAATACATCCAAATGGATGAAAATAAGCAATGTTGGGCTTTCTGTTTCTCCACAATTCATAGGGAGTCTTTTCCAGAAGAGGTCTTACAGACACTCTGTTCTGAATATAACATGCTGTATTTATTGCTTCTGCCCAAAAGTATTTTGCCAGATTTGTCTCGTTGATCATGGTTCTGGCCATTTCTTGCAATGTTCTATTTTTCCTCTCTACAACTCCATTTTGTTGTGGAGTTCTAGGACAGGAGAAATCATGTGCAATTCCTTTTTCAGAAAAATATTTTTCAAAATATTTGTTTTCAAATTCACCACCATGATCACTTCTGACTTTAATAATTTTGCATTCTTTTTCAGTCTGGACTTGATTGCAGAAGTCAATGAACACAGAATGAGACTCATCCTTGTGTTTTAGAAACTTTACCCATGTCCATCTGCTGTAGTCATCTACAATGACTAACCCATACTTCTTGCCTCTGATGGATGCAGTTTTCACTGGTCCAAACAGATCAATATGAAGTAATTCCAATGGTCTAGAAGTGGAAACAACATTTTTTGGTTTAAAATGAGATTTTGAAAATTTACCCTTTTGACATGCGCCACACAGAGCATCTGAATTGAACTTCAGATTAGGGAGTCCTCTGACCAGATTGAGTTTATTAATCTGAGATATACGTCTCATATTAATATGTCCCAATCTTCTATGCCAGACCCATTGCTCATCATTCACAGATAAAAGGCATTTTACATTTTGAACTTTAAGTTCTGAAAGGTTAATTTTGTAAATGTTGTTTTTCCTCTTTCCACTGAATAGGATTGAACCATTCTTTTGACATACAGCTTTGCAACATTTTTGATTAAAGATGATATCATAACCATTGTCACTTAATTGACTTATGGACAATAGATTATGTTTCAATCCTTCAACTAACAGAACATTAGAAATAGAGGGTAGGTTACCATTACCTATTGTACCAGAGCCAATGATCTTGCCCTTCTGGTTCCCTCCAAATTTCACGTCCCCTCCAGATCTAAGTTCCAGGCTTTGGAACATAGACCTTTCGCCCGTCATATGTCGTGAGCATCCAGAGTCCAGGTACCATGATTGGTGTCTGGATTTTGCTGCTAAGAACATCTGCAACAGGTATTATTTTACTTTTAGGTACCCAGATCTTCTTGGGTCCTTTGGGGTTAGATGTTCTGTGGTTTTGCCTAAACTTCTGTTTTTCAACATAGTGTTTATTCTGGCTAGCCCTTGGCTTAAACACATAAGTACTCTTTTCAGAGCTTGTATGTTTAATATCATTCAGATGACCAAACTTAAAATGAGAATACAGAGGAGTCTTCTTGATGAAGAGTTTATCAACAGATTTTGGATTGCTTCCAGAGGAAGATTCACATCCAATGCCTCTTCTGTTGTTCCCACTAACACCATAGATCATAGAAGCCATTTTGCTTCTGTCTATGCTTTTAGTGAGGAATCTTTTAAAACTGGAGTCATATTTTTCTAAAATATTTTCACTTGACTCTGTTTCAGTATCAGATTCTTGTTGAGTTGTTTCTAAATCATTTTTGAGTTTTAAATTTATTTCTTTCTGCTCAACAAGTTCTGTTCTCAGAAGATCAATCTCAGATTCAAGATTGCTTTTCAGCTTCTTGTATTTGAGTTTAATCTTGCTGTAGCTTTCCAACATGTCAGATAAACTTTCAACAAGTTCAGCTCTGGAGAGTTCAGAAAATACCTCTTCAGAGTCAGAGTCTGATTCTGACTCAGATTCAGATGATGACGTTCCTTCATCTTGATCATTTGTGTTGGCCATCAGCGCAACATTTGCACATTCTTCCTCAGATTCAGAAGATGATTCAGATTCATCTGAGTCATCCCATGTAGCCATCAGAACCTTTTTCTTTTTATCAAACTTCCTTTTGGGTTTTTCCTTTTGAAGTTTGGGACATTCACTCTTGTAGTGTCCAGGTTCTTTACATTCATAGCAAGTGACCTCTTTCTTGCCAGATCTTCTGTGTCCAGAAGATTCTCTCTTTTGATCAGATCTTCTGAAGTTGTTGAACTTCTTCCCTTTGTGCTTCCAGAGTTTGTTGATCCTTCTGGACAGCATGGATAGTTCATCTTCTTCTTCAGAAGAAGATTCCTCAGAGCTTTCTTCATTTACCTGCAAAGCTTTAACAGATTTGTTAGATTTAAAAGCTAAGGATTTACCTTTATCTTTCTTCTGGGGTTCATCTTCCTCCAGCTCAATCTCATGACTTCTCAAAGAACTGATGAGTTCTTCTAATGAGATTTTGTTCAGATCCTTGGCCAGCTTCAATGCAGTCACCATAGGTCTCCATCTGGTAGGAAGACTTCTGATGATCTTCTTGACATGATCAGATGTTGAGTAGCCCTTGTCCAGAACTTTCAACCCAGCTGTTAGAATCTGAAATCTGGAAAACATAGTCTCAATGTTCTCAGATTCTTCCATCTTGAACGCTTCATACTTCTGTATCAGCGCCAGAGCCTTTGTTTCTTTCACCTGAGAGTTTCCCTCATGAGTCATTTTGAGAGACTCAAACATATCCTGAGCAGTGTCTCTGTTGGTAATCTTCTCATACTCTGTATGAGAGATTGCATTAAGAAGTATGGTTCTGGCTTTGTGATGATTCTTGAATTCTTTCTTCTGCTCCTCAGTCATTGATTTTCTATCAATCTTTTTGCCATCCTTAGTAGGATGTTCATATCCATCAATGACTAAATCCCAGAGATCAGCATCATACCCCAAGAAAAAACTTTCAAGTCTATCTTTCCAATAATCAAATTTTTCTCCATCAAACATTGGAGGTTTGGTGCTGATTCTGTCTCCTTCATATTTGTTGCTTGATGTAGGAATATCACCCATATTAGCAACCAAATAAATAACAGAGTATTCTTCTCACTGGATCTTTATCTGTCACGGTTAAGTGAATGCACACGCAGAACCGGAGCTCTGATGCCAACTGAAGGTGAGAAAATACTTAGAAGGGGGGGTTGAATAAGTATGACAGAAAATAATCAAAGATAAAAACTCAAGTATTTTTATCCTGGTTCGTTGAACTCAACTACTCCAGTCCACCCTTTTCAAGAGTGATTTGCCTTTCTCAACAAGGACTTAATCCACTATTCAAATCAACTGATTACAAATAGCAACACCTAAGAACAACTGTTCTTAGTCTTCTCAAGAGCTACTGATCTAACCTAGATCCTCTTAAGGAAAACTTCCTTTACAAATTAATGTAATACAATGTAAGAGTAATAAAATGCTTCTATGAAAGCTATAAACACAACTGTGTTATTTCTCTAAGTTTAGAACAAAGTATGAACTATAAAGAATATGAGAGCTTGAGAGTTTCTTCGCTTGAGAATAAGTTTGTCAAAATTCGTCTCTTAAGAAAGTGCTATGATATCCTTTATATAGCCACTTGAATATTGGAGAGAATACAATACCGTTGGAGAAGATATTTCCAATATCAAATAGTACTGTCCTTTGTACTATTGCAGCAGAGAGACGGCGCACAAAATGTGGGTGTAGCAATTGTCTGCTGAGCTGTGAATTTACCATATATGGAATGTATCAGAGGAATAATCTTCTTGCAGAGATTTATGTCTATCCCAATTAAGGAAAGATTTGCTGGCATATTCCAACGGATATATTAAAATAATCTTCTTCAAATAATTCTTCAGATAGTTCAGATCAACAATCAATATCAGAGTCTTCAGTCTTCAGAATCTTCTGGAAACTTCAGAGCCTAAGATGTTCTTCAGATGTTGCTGAATCAGAGTCTGGTGCAGCTGTGTGCTTGAAGCGTAACATGCTCTTAGATCAGAGTCTTCACTCAGATCAGAGTCTTCTCTCATTCAGAGTCTCTTCACTCAGAGTCTTCTTTCATTCAGATTCTTGATAATATATGCAGCGTGTTGTATCTTCAGAATCTTGATGACTAAGCTCTTATACTTCAGATTCTTCTAATCTTCAGATGCTCTTGAGCCATTCAGAATTTATTGTTCACATCAAATTTGCTCTTTAAGATTAAAATCTTTTGTGCCTGTAGAAAACAGTTTAGAACAAATTTAGAGAGTATAATTCTTGTATACAAATTATCATTAATGTTATCATCAAAACATAGAGATATTACTAAGACACAATCTGTGCTCTTACACCATGTTCTTCTTTTTTATAAAAATTGTTTATCTTTTTATTTATTTTATTTTTGCAAATTAATTTATAGATTATTTTTATTTTAAATTTTTTCTTTAGAGTATATTATATATATATTATTTTCTAATTTCTAGTTAATAAGTTTTTTCCTTAGGAGTTTATATTATTTTCTTTTAAGTTTTATAATATAATATTTCATACTCAGTTTTTTAGAGCTTCATTTCAATTCTTATTATTTTAGAGATAGATTTTATTTCTATTTGTTAGTGGGCATTTTGTCCCATTTGCTTTTGGGTCGATGACGAGACCTCCGTTATTTTTCCGTCAAGTCATTGACGTGAAACAAAGGATCTGAGACCAACGTTTTCTCTCCTTTCTATTTTCAACATTTATTCGTCTTTGTATATTCTTCTATTTTATTGGTCGATGACGAGACCACCTTCGATCCTCTGTCAAATTATTCATGAGAAATGAAGGATCTGAGACCACCTCTTTTCTCTCCTCATTTCTTGTCCCGATTCGATTCACCGACGCTATCAAACCATCTTGTAAATAAAATCATCTTTGTATTGAACTAAAAGAGGGGATTAAGTGTAGACTTTTTTCCTCTCCGAGTGTCGAGATGCTCACTGTAGTGTGGGTGGTTTAGACACTCGTCTTTCAATACGAAGACGTCTTTCTTTCCATTCTTTCCATTTTCAATCTTCTCTCTTAAAAACCTCGGCCCCGCGCCGAGTGCATTTTCAAAATCCCTTTCAATAAGAATCAACTTCTCTTTGTATTGGACTAAAGAGAAAGGATTAGGTGTAGACTTCTTCCTTTCCGAGTGTCGAGATGCTCACTGTAGTGTGGGTGGTTTAGATACCCGTCTTTCAATACGAAGACGCGACTTCTTCCACCACCTCTCCTTTCACAACTCCTTTCCGAAACCATTCCCACCTAAAACCTCGGTCTCGCACCGAGTGCATTTTCAAACTTCTTTTCATAACAAAACTTGAATGGTCGTGGAGTGGTTAGGCGTAGGCCTTCTCCTATCCCGAGTGTTGATGTTTACCGTAGGGTTCTCTGTCACAAAGCACTTACCATTCAAAACCAAAAACATATTTAATAAGAGAACGAAGTTCTCTTTGCATTGAATTAAAGAGAGAGGATTAAGTGTAGTCTTCTTCCTCTCCGAGTGTAGGGATGCTCACTGTAGTGGGGGTGGTCTCGATACTCGTCTTTCAATACGAAGACGCTATGTTCGCCACACACTTTTATAACAAAAACTTTGAGATAAAGAATTGGGTACTACCCGTAGGGGTTACTATCTGATGACTTATCTCGCCCCTAAAAACAAATCCACAAATCAAACGTGACTTCTTGCCTCGCGTGGCGAAATCTAATCAACCTTTCAAAAAGGATATGTTACGTCCGTTCTACCGCAAACAGGTAACGCCTAAGTCTCCGAACGAGCGAGCAGCAATACACCTAAACTGCTAGAACGCGCACGATAACATCATCCACAAAAACATCAGTTATCTGTAGTTGCACGAACTACGTTGCTTTGATTTCTCATCTGTTGAGAATACGTAGGCATAGGATTGCAATGATCCTAGCGAGCACCCTTTTATCTTTTCCACCCTTTCCCAGAAAGGCATGCTACGTCCGTTCTACCGCAAACAGGTAACGCCTAAGTCTCCAACGAGCGAGCAGCAATACACCTAACTGCTAGAATACGCACGATAGCAGCGTCTACCAAAACTCCCCGCACACCGTAGGCCGAACTACGGCTGCTCTGATTCTTTACTTCGTTCAAGTAAAGATACGTAGGCACAAGGGCTACAATCCTTGCCGAGCACATTCCCCCCTATATCTGTAGTTCCCCGAACTACGTCGACTCTGACTTTCTCATATCTTTTGAGAATACGTAGGCCTAGGACCGCGAAGTCCTACCGAGTCTGTTCTTTCTCTCTTTCCTCCTAACCTCTCATCTTCCTATTTCTAACCATTTCTCTGCCCCTTTGGAACACTCTTTTATAGCATAATATTTAAGCAAATAAATTCACACATCGACAAACAAAAGGTTCCCATCGAGTACGATGGATGCGAGGGGTGCTAATACCTTCCCTTCGCATAACCGGCTTCCGAACCCGTTCTTGGTCACGAGACCATCTTATCCATTTCTTTCCTAAGGTTTTCTCGATATTTTCCTTTCCCCTCATGGGATAAATAAAGTTCGGTGGCGACTCTTCTGTCTATCTTTTTCGCCTCCCCGTCGTTGCGCGATGCATTTTTTGAGTAGCGGCAAGTGGCCAAAATAGCAACTCCCTCAAATGGTGTTACAGTTGAGGAACACTTGTTGGGACAACTTAGGGATGTATATTAGAGTGTGTTTGAGATGTTGATTGGTTTTGAAAGTGACTGGATTAAGGCATGGCTTGAAAAATGCAGAAAAGTCAAAATATGAGGTTTTGATGGTTGGCTTTCTGATTTTGGTGATTTGAGATGAAGATGAAGGTTTGAACACCTCTAATGGATGATTTGTGATGTGTTTGGATGGTTATTTGAGTGGTTTAGGATCTGGTTTTGAGAATTCCAAGTTTGCCTATTAGAACCTTGAAACTTGATGTAAGAGAGGGAAGTGAGAAAATAAGCCTTTGGAATTATTTTGGTGTGTCTTGAATGATCGGAAATGAGCTCTATTTATAGGAGAGCAAATTTTTTTTGGGAAGAATAGTGAATGGATGAGGGAGCATGCTATTGTCCAATGTGTTTTGTCATGTTGCCAAAGTCTCCTCCTAGCATAGCTAGGCATTGACTCCAATTCAATTTTTCAGGTTTGAACACTTATGGCTTTGGACTAAGTCTTGGCTACTTTGTGCTTGATCCATGCCACCTCAATGCATCACATTAATGCTTGATGCCAAAGTTGAAATTCAAGGTTCATGTCATGATGGATTTACACATGTTATGGATAGATTCTTGACCCCTTGTGTTATGGTTTATATTCATTCATTATTTGTGTTGATATTGGATAGAAATTTAATGATGCAAGTTGTCGCTTCCGCGAAAATTAGGTGCCGGCAGAACAGAAGAGTCGCCACCTTTCGTTATTTATCCCTCAGAACAGGAAAGGAAACGATCGGAAAAACCTGACAAAAAGGGTAAGACAAGGTCATCACAACCATTGTCTGGCTTCGGGAGTCGGTTACACAAGGGGAAGGTATTAGCACCCCTCACATCTGTCGTACACGACGGGATCCACGCTTGTTGTGTTTACTGGACGAGTTGGTTTATCTATCTACCTATCAAGACTGGCTTTAAAAAGAAAAGAAAATGACTCGGAAAAGCGTCGCGCTTTATGCCTACGTATTCTCATCAGAGAATGAGAAATCAGAGTCAACGTAGTTCGACCTACGGCGGGTTACGGGGAAGGTGGCTCGCCAATACATCGGTATTGTGCCTACGTACTCTCAACAGGTATGAGAGATCAGAGCTTACGTAGATCGGGCTACTATGGATTATGGGGATTCAGATTCATCTGTTTTATCGAGTAGGGTTAAACAGCAGTTCCAGCAGTTAGGGACAAAGCCTGTTTGCGTTGGCGCTGAAGTTTAACGACACTCTTTTCTTCAGAAAAGCTTTCCTTTGAATTACGGGCCCACGGGGCAAAAAGGTTTGAAGTTTGTTTTCTGTCTTTTACAAAAGAAGTGTTTTTTATTGTGTTTGCAATTTCAATCGCACTAAAGACTATGACATGGGAGTGAATGCGTCGTATGTCACCCAAAGGGTGCCATACTAAACATCCAGATTGTTGAAAAGAAACTCTCCAACAATCCTTTCTCAGATAGCTTAAGGCTTGTAACGTACGAAAGAAATCATTCATGATTACTGTATCTTAAGCTGTTTTGAGATGAGAAGAGAACAGGCTCAACTACGGGGAGACTATCAAGTCCTACTGTTGTCATGCCAAGGATTCATCCTATGGTTGAGGTTTGAACAGGGAACTCCTAGAAGTTATCATGCATAGGTTTCAACCTAAAGTTCTATCATCACTTCCTTATCAAAGGAAATGAGAGTCCTAAGGGATCATGTCAATGATACACAGAAACAGATAAAGCATCAGCTTAAACAGTAAACAGTAATCGACTGTAAAATGCATGCAATGCAAGTGAGGGAGGAAATGTGTGTGGGGCAACAGCCTCCACAAGCTCATCTCAACCTCAAGCCAGAATGAATAACAGTAATCATGCAGAAAGGTAAAACATGCTATCAAGCAAAACAGTAAACTGCAATCATACAGAAGAAATAAAATCATGCTATCAAGCAAAACAAACCACATGGGCAAGGGAGCAGGGCTCTACCGAATACCCGCAAGCAAATCCATACAATAACAATACAAGCAGAGGGAGCAACTTAACCTCTAGTGCAATCATGCTCCTAGATTAAAGTTAGTCTAGATATGAACTTATTCTAATGCATCAAGCAAGTCAAACAAGGCACATCAATACAGAAAAGAAAACAGACAAGAAAGCAGATCAACAACTCTCTCTTCCAACTCCAAGCCTCAGCTCTTCTGACAGCAACTCAGTCTTCAGACCTCCATCACTCTTGACAAATATCAATTTGCTTCTCCAGGTTTCAACCCTTCAACATAAGTTTCAACTTATTCTCTCTTCTCTAAGCTTCAGCTCCTTAATCAGTTCCACCTTCAGGCTTCACTCTTAACCACAAGTGTCAACTTGATTCCTTCAGGATCTCCAAGCTTCAAAGTAAGTATCAACTTATCCTTTGTTCTTCAAGCTTCAGCTCTTCAGTCAATCTCAATTGGATCCTCTTCATAAGTATCAACTCAGTCTTCAAGCTCTCAAGCCCTCTTTGCTTTACCAGTATCAACTTGGTCTTATCTTCCTACAAGCTTCAGCTTCTCAGTGTAGTCTTTAATCACTTAGAAGTGTCAACTTCATCCTTCAATTCTTTAAGCCTCAGCTCTTCATTCAGTCTTTCCTGGATCTTCAAGTATCAACTTGCTCTTCTTGCTCTCCAAGCTTCAGCTGCAATGGCAATGCTCAGGGAATCATCCTCTTCCATACTCTTCAATGAAGTCTTCATCTTCACACTCAAGCCCAACATCTTCAAGATACTCAAACCAGAAGAAATCACTTAACTGGATAAGCTAGGATATTAAACTGCTTATTGACCACCAAAGGTGACCTATAAGGTTTAACATCAAAAGAATGGTTCCCTCAAAAGTTCTACTTCCTAGGTACCATCACTTATCCCTCCTAAGGAGGGAGGTGAATACCATGGAAGGACCTTGAATCATGGAGAAGAATGGAGGTGAAAGATACCATCCATGTTTAAGAAAGAAATTAACTAGGTCTAAGCTCTACTTAATTCCTAACCCTAAAACAACAACAAAACAAACAAGTCTTCAAGCTCTCAAGCTCCTTCTTCAATCTTCAAGTCTTCCACTATGCTCCTCCATGCTCCATAAAGCAAGACCAAGCCCACCAAGCCAAGCAAAAGCCCACAAAGCAAAGCAAAACAAAATGCAAGCCCACAAGGGCAACACAAACAACAATCAACTACAAAAATCAATTAAAAATAGTATACTATTATATTAAAATCTAATATAATTTCTAGGGAATCCTATATACCTACCCTTAATACCCTATATGTCCCAATATCTAACTTAACCTAGAAACCCAAAATTCTAGTCTTATTGTGGACCTATGTTAAGGATTGACCTAAATCTACACAACCTAAAGTCATCTAATCAAAACTAATCAAAAACTAATCACAAAATTATGGAATAAATCCAGAGGGGAGCTAAAGTCCTAATCTAACTATCCTAAAAAGAATGGCCTAAAAATTCAAAGGGAACTAGATAAACAAAATTCTACAAAACTATGCATCAACATAAAATGAATTAAAAAGCTATTAAAAGAGAAAATATACAAAAAATATTAAAAATGTATGAAATGCAAATTTTTTGATTTTATAATTTTCTAGACATCAACTTGAAATAGGAGAAAAAATCCTCATGCCAAAATCATTATTTTTCTATTTAATATGATTTTTCAAAGATTAAAGAAAAAAGGGGAAAAAGAAAATAAAATGGTAACTGTTTGGTGCAGATAGCAATGGTATGCAGTTCAAATCATGAGTGGGCTTAAAATGGGGGTGGGATCAGTAAATGCGCTAGGACCAATTATTTAATCAGAAAACCAACTCAAAAATACAAAGAAAAAGAAAAATATGCAGTGCATTTAGTAAAGAAAATCAGTGCAAACCACAATGGGCCACGAGAGGGGGTGTGATTAGCCATCAGTCCACTAAAGCCCAAGACCTCACTTTTAATGAAACGCTGCGTTTGGTTGTCTTCAGACTTCCCTCTTCAAACGCGAAATTGAATCTCAGCCTTTAGATCCAAGTCCAGTCAATGAGTCCACTCTCCATCCAACGGCCATGACATTGTCTTCTTCCTTCAGCCAGGGTTTTGAATGAAGAAGCCATGGAAACAGAGCTTCAAATATCATCATCCTCTCCACTCGGGTTCTCTCAATTTCTTATCAAAATCCATGGTTCAAAACCCTAATCTGTTCTAAATTCAACCCTGAATCCACCTATGGTATTAGAATCAATTGAAATTCCCTCAATCTCTAAACCCGATCCAAGATCAAAACTATGCTCAAACTTCAACTTTAACGATTCTTGAAATTGATTGGCTCAGAATGATCACCACCTTACACTGGTTAAATCTTGCTATTAAACTCATGTTATATCTCACTATACATCGTGTTCTTGATCAAAACAAAATTGGTGCCACTAACTCAAACCTCACCAAATGATCTCAAAGTTTCCAGAATCCATCTCCTACTTGTCTCTAACCACTCTAACCTAACAAATCAAACTAATTATGCTTAAATTAGGGTGTAGAGTAAAAATTGCAAACCTGTCAATTCTTGAATACCAGATAGGTCAAATCTTCAGTTCAACCTCTCAATCTCTTCAGAATCACTCCTTGATTGATGTTAATGCTTCTGTTTGCAAAAGATTTGATCCAAGAAGCTTGAATCTCCAAATCCGATGGTGACTTGCAGCTCCCAAAATCCAAATGCTATCCCTTCAATCCCATACGATCTTGCTCTCAATTTGGTATGCACACACTCAATATGATCAATGGAAGATGTTAGGATTGAAAGAATTAATGGAAATGGTGTGGAATATAGAAATTGATTTCAACTTGCAATGGAAGAAAATGAAATGGCTATCTCACTCTCCTCTCTAATCTCTCACCAACCTTGCATCTGAGCAAGTTCTAATCATTATATAGGATGGTTCTAAACCATCCAGAACTTTCTGGAATCATCCAATGAGAATTTGAGATTCTCATGTCATGAGTTTTTGATTTCAACTCATCTCATACACCATCTTGTGCTATACCTCTTGCAGCAGCTTGTTCTCCTTTGAAAATCTCCTTAGGTGAGATGCATGATGTGTTAGGATACTTTGCTAGCTTGTGCATTGCTTTCCCTTGTGTTTTGCATATGTACCTTAATATGCAAGTAACCATTCTCCAAAGCAAGTCCATGATTTAAGCCTCAAATCAAAAATATGGCTGAACCATTGTTTCTAAAATGTTTTCTAGAGTCAAAATTGTATATTACATTCCATGGTTTGGATGTGTAGCTTGGAAATTTCAATTTCCAACTTTGACTTATTTAACTTATGCCTTCATTTTAGGTCATTTTTACCATTTTGAGCTACAAGCCTTTTCAACATCTCATGGCCTCCTTACTAGCCTTAAAACATCATTTTAAGAAAGTTTTATGTTGAATATTTTTCCATTTGAAGCTTGGAAATAGGAGTTATGTCCTTATGCTTGAAATGACCTATAATCTCCAAATGACCAAAATGCCCCTGACTTGTCAAAGCCATAACTTGAGTTATACAAATCCTATCAAGGACTTCTAGTACTCTCTAGAAAGCTAAGAAGATAAGGAACAACATTCATGTTGACCAAAATTTCATAGGAATCATCCTTCTTGGGAAAAAGTTGGATGCAAGTTGGGTGACTTTCAAGGCCCTAGATTCACATACCTCAGATGACCTGTAACTTGTCAAAGCCATAACTTGAGCTCTACAAATCCTATCAAGGACTTCTAGTATTCAAATTAAAGCTAAGTACAAGCTCTACAACATTATTTTTAGGGGTAAGATGAGATGACAATCACATATTGAGTTAAACTGCCTTGAAGTTAGGGGTCAAACTAGAGGATTTTACGCTGTCAAGCCTTAGAAACCCTAGCTTGAAACTTCTCAAACTCTTCAATCATGATGATTTGACCTTGGAATCATCCTTATAACATCTCAATGCATCAATCCATGATCACATGGCTCTTGAATTAGGTCTCAACCTTGTCCAAATCATCAGTTGACCTAGGGTTGACCTAGTCAAACCCTAACTGCACCACTCATGGTTGGGGTTTCTTAATCTTGCACAATGACCTCTCTAGGCTTCATGATGGCTTTCAAGACATCTCATAAGCTCTCTCAAAGCTTCAAGTCCATCCTCCTAGCTTCAGAATCATCTAAGGAGCTCCCACAACTCTCAAGTTAGGAGGCACACAACCTTGGTTTCAACCAATCTCTCTGAGGATCTCTTAACTTCTCTGACAAAGATATCAACCCTTGAACACTTGAATAACCTTCTTGGCTAGCTTCAAAGTCTTGTGGTACTCATGATTGGTAATCCTACCTCCTGATCTGATGCACACATGTCAATGAAATGCAAATGATGATGCTAATGTGAAGGAAATGAACCACAAGCTAGGTAAAGAAATGTTGGTCAAATTTTGGGGTGCAACAGCTGCCCCTATTCAAAGGGCTTGGACCGGACTGGGTGAGAAGCGAACGACTCTCAAACAATCAAGGTAAAAGACGGTTGAATACTGTTGCGGTTAGAATATGATATCAAATTATTAATTAATTTGATCGCATCTTTAGTTCACAACTGCTCTTTGATTTATCCGAAGGAAAAGGTCAAAAGAGGAAAACCTAATTTTGCATCGTAAAGACAATGCAGGAAGAGATCTAGGTAAGGGGTTGGTTAAGCTTAGGGAAGGTATTAGCATCCTAAACTTCTGTAGTACTCTACAGGAACCTTTTGTTTATTGTATGCTTTTTATTTTTATTTATTATCTGCTTTAATATATATTGAGCTAAGGGATAAAGTGACCTAAAGACCTAAGGGTTAGTCCTAAGTTTACTCGGCAAGACGTCGCATCTTGTGCCTACGTATCCTGGATAGGGAATGGAATCAGAGTAATTGTAGTTCCCCTCGAAAGGGAGGTTAGAAACGTCTTGACTATGGTCAAGGTTTCAATGGGGAATAAACGTATCTTAAGGACACGCTTACGTGGAGTCTTCGAAACTCCTATTTCTATGTTGAATTTGTTAATTGAAAATTTAGGGTTGAAATTAGGGATTCCACAGCGGGAAACCCTAAATAGAGTACGGCGACTCTTTGACCTAATGCTAGGGTAAAGGGCATTTTCGTCCACGGCGGGACGCCTAGGCTATTAGGATTTTTAAAACGGTCAAAAATTAGGGTTATTGACTCGGAGGTCAAACGGCTAGACCTAATTCCTTCAGAGGGATGATTAACGGTAAACATGCAAACATGGCGAAATATTATATGGCAGAAATAAAATGTGGAAAGTAAATAAAACATCGCGACGATCACTCGCGTAAATTACAAGTCCCAAAAAAATGCAAAATAAAATAAATCGCGACCATGGCCTCGCGTAAATTACATCCATGGAACAACATAAATTAAATAAATATTAATCAGAATTTAAGTATAATCTGAGGAGAAAAATAGAGAACATTAGTGAAAAGTTAGACAGATATATGACAAATAATGAAACAATTAATATTGAAAGAAAGACAAAATGCAATTTAGAATTTTAATTATAGTTTTATTAGTTTTAAAAAGGGATTTTAGTTTAAATTTTGAAGAAAATAATTTTAATGTTGATAAAAAAGTTTTTTGTTTTTAATTTTTAATTTTTAAAAAGGCTTCAATGTTAATATTAAAAAAAAAGTTTTTAGTTTAAAATTTTAAAAAATGTTTTAGTTTTAATTTTAACAAAAATTTCTTTAGTTTAATGTTAATTTTAAAAAAAAAAATTCTTAGTTTAATGTTAATTTTAAATAAAGGTTTTAGTTTAAACATTAAAAAAAATGTTTTAGTTTTGATTTTAATAAAAGTTTTTTTTTTAATGAAAATTTTAGCAGCTCAAACTCAATTACTTTAAAAAAGAAAATAAGATAATAATTTTACAAAAAAAAGAATAAAAATAAATAGGACAAAAAAACTAAAGAAAGGAGAAATAATAATAAATAATAATAAAAAAAAGGGAAGGATAATGAAAGGGGAAGACATTTAACCACTGGGGTGGCGATACATCCTTTGTTTCTGCTCATTTAACCCATTAGGATTGGCTTTAATTTTCTTTCTTTCTGCTCATTTGAGCCATTAGAGTTGCCTTTAATTACCTTTTCTCCTCTTACTCTTCCTTATCCTGGAAATGGATTACGAAAGAAGAAAAAAAACAAAAAAAGAAATAACAGCCAATTAACGATGCTTACAGTGAGATTATTCAGATTCTCTGCTTTTGTTGTGACGGACGGTTGATTTTCAGAGGTGGATTTCTCGCGGTTCCGAAACTTCTTCTGATTGAGATGATGATGAAGCCTCGAATATTTTTCTGATAAGTCGTGAGAACGGCCGCCGTTTTTTCTTTTCTTTCTCCGTTTCCCCTTTTACCAAATGCAACTCATGTTTATATAGCTAACAAATTAGGGATAACTCTAACCTAATGCCTATTTTAAAGCCCAACTTAAATAATTAGTCAAAACTAAAAAACAAACTAAAACAAACTTAAAAGAATAAAATCTTTTCTGATATTTTTAATTTTATAATTTTTGGATGTTTTTATGAATAATATGGAAAAAAGTGAAAAAATAATATTTTTTTAAAAATAATTTAAATAAAATACGAAAATAATAATTAAATAATAATTAAATAATAAAAAAACTATTTTTGTTATTTTTTTTATGAAAATAGAAAAGTTAGAATAAAAATAAAAGAAAAACAAAAAGTGAAGAAGGTGGGATTCGAACTCTCGACCTCTCACACTCACAACTCCTTACACACGGTCTCTTGCCAATTGTGCCATTTTATTCATTTGAAATAAAGTGGCACTAGAAACCATGTAAAGGTAGGACAAATTTGGGGTGCAACAGATGCCCCTATTTAAATAGCTTCACCGAATGATTTGAGCAGCGGAGACTCGAGAAATCGCGGTGAAAGGGATTTAAATACAGATAACCGGAAATTTGGCCCCTAGATGCAGTGATATGCAATGATATGGACAAAATAACACGAACTATAATGCTGGCAATGCCATGAATCTAATATGATGCATATGATGGAATGATGAATGCAAGGATGCAGACGACACGACGTCATAGGGGACAGCGCAACGAAGAATTGCACTGGGGAAGAAGACACGCGGTGGTGACAAGGTAACATAGGATCCACACGGAGACAGGACCAGGTAAACGACAGACGCTAGAGTTTTCGGGACATTCCTTGAAGAGATCGAGCGGGATCTTCAGGACTCACCGGAAAACATATAGGGAGAGACAAACATCAGAACATTTCGGAAGAACGTCGAAAAGGAGACACGTCGTATCTGGAAGAACGTCAGATAGACATGACACGAAATAGTCGATGGGTGCCAAGTAAACTGGACTTTGTCCACAAGGTAAGACGCGGATAAAACACGACCTCGGGGAGAAAAATGTAAATGGGGATAAAACACCCATGCTGCCAAGTAACTAAATTCTTCCACAAGGTAAGACGCGGATAAAACACGACCTCGGGGAGAAAAATGCAAATGGGAATAAAGCACCCATGATGCTAAGTAATTAAATTCGTCCACAAGGTAAGACGCGGGTAAAACACGACCTCGGGGAGAAAAAGCAAATGGGGATAAAACACCCATGATGCCAGGTAAATTGGACTTCGTCCACGAGGTAATACACGGGTAGAACACGACCTCGGGAGAAGAAGCAAATGGGGATAAAACACCCATGATGCCAGGTAAATTGGACTTCGTCCACGAGGTAATACGCGGGTAAAACACGACCTCGGGAGAAGAAGCAAATGGGGATAAAACACCCATGATGCCAGGTAAATTGGACTTTGTCCACGAGGTAATACGCGGGTAAAACACGACCTCGGGAGAAAAAGCAAATGGGGATAAAACACCCATGATATGCACATGTGTATAAATCATGCTATGATAGATGATCAAATGACAATGCAGATGTCGATGACAAGGCTCGACTCTGTTGGTAAGATGACAAGACTGGAAAACTGATTCCTCAACCCGGAGATCACTGCCACTTGCTAAATTATAATCAGGTTGATGGTCCTCGTAGGAAGGATGGAAAGCCGCTTAGAGATCTTTCAAGTAAACTTCCCCAGATTAAATTGTCCATTACAGATGAACTGATAATTGCTTCAGCTTGTCTGATTCTGAAAATGACTGTTTTACTGTACCCTCGGAAGGTTTGCCCCAGTCCGAGTCTTGAAAATCTCATGGATAAACCAGATCTGAGAAGACTTTGCCCCTGATAGGATCACTTGACCAAGTTTCTCGATTGTTTGAAATTTCCTTAGAGGAAAGCCAATTTGCAAACAAAAATATTCATACAAACATGGTAATGCAAAGTTCATGCAACTTTTGAAATCAAAATTATTTTTGAAAGATGAAAAATAAATGAGTCATCGATTAGAACGCGGCGGTCCAGGACGCTCAAAGTTTAATACAGGTATACGGCCAAAATAAATGATTCACAAAGATCTTTAGGAGTCAGCTTACGCAACCTTGCTGTAGCATGCTTTCAAAATATCCTTGTTTTAATTAGGTCTTTTGAGGGTTGTAACGTGGCCTGGTTCACGGTTTATGAAACAAAGGATAAAGGCTCAAAATTTGTTTGTTCCCACCCAATCTACGTGATAATCTTCAGTCCTACGCTCAGTTAACTCATATTATGCATTCAGGTTCCTATAGGTTAGGAATTGCACTGATGGTAGTAATGATGGTTCGAAAGTCAAGGGACTCTTGAGATGGCCGTCACTACTTTCCTATAACATTTGGTTGTTTTGACATTTAGGATTTTTAGGGTAAGGATTTAAACTCCTCTCTGCATTATCCCTAAATTTTGCCTGAGCTGTTTCTTGTGAAGATTACAGTCAGCGGGATGCCCCGGTTTTGCCTAAGTCTCCTTTATAGGTTTTGACTTAGCGGACTTTTTTTTTTTGAAAGAAAGTGACTGCCTAGCTTAATGATCACGGTGAACCATCATCGGCTTTTGACTTGGAAAACATCTTCGAGACTTACTTGCTGTGTACGAAGGAAAACTTGTGAATTCAACCTTTATATGAAAGGTGTATTGTAGGAAAGCACAACCGAGTTAACTGAGAACTACCCATCCCCAAGCTAAGATTGCGGGTTTTTTTGTAAAGAAAGAAACTCCAACTTCTAGGCTCGAAGGGGGTGACAAGGGGATAACTTCCTTATTTCTCTAGTGTTTGGGAGTTGAAACAATGCCTCACATCATCAATAAGGATTCATTGAAAGCATACTGGCAGCAGTTATGGGTATAACGTTTTCGTCATCCTCCCTCCAATCTTTACATACCAAAAATTCGGACAAAAGTAAATATTTGAAAGATAAAACATAGAGATGAAAATAATAGATAAAATAAATTAAATCAAAAGTTGCAATGCTCAGTTCATCAATATAAAAGTACAAACATAGTTCGAAAGCAAACAACTAATAAAATAAGGAGAATACAAACAATGAGAAACAAAGGTCTGTGATTAAAACAATACAAAGATAAACTGTCATGTCTAAAACAAATAAATAGCCTGCTGAGGTCAGCCCGATGCTTCACTTCTGATGCCCTGGCAAAGGATTCTTCTGGATGTTCGGAGGATTGTCTGGAAAATCAAGTATCCCTGCTCTCATCAGCTCACGCACTCTGGCTTTCAGTGCAAAACAATGCTCCAAGTCGTGGCCTAAGGCACCCTCATGAAAAGCGCATTGGAAATCAGCTGTAAATCCAGTTGGAGGAGGATTAGGAGGAGGTGGTAAAGCCCTTGTAGTGATCAGCCCTTGTTGAACCAGGTAAGGATAAATTTCTGTGTAAGTCATGGGAATAGGATCAAATTGATTCCTATTTCGATACTGGTCTTGTCTAATAACTGGACGTTGAGGATTCTGAGCTGGCTGCGGAGCAACAATAGGTTGAGATCCCTGGCGAGGCTTTCTTGATTCAGTCATGACAGCATTGGTCTTCTCGTCCTTCCTCTTATGGAAATTCCCATAGGATTTCTTTGCACCATTAGAAGATTCGGCAGCTTTGGATACCTTCCCATTTTTCAAACCTTCTTCTAACCTTTGGCCAATAGTCACCAGATCTGTAAAGCTTGAAGAGACACTCCCAATCATCTTTTCCCAATAGAAAGGAGACAAAGTATCCATGAACATTCCTGTCAGTTCCTTCTCTGCTATAGGGGGTTCGACTTGGGAAGCTAACTCCCTCCAACGCTAAGCATACTCCTTGAACGACTCTTTTTCCTTCTGAGACATACTTTGAAGCTGACGGCGATCGGGAGGCATATCCAAATTGTATTTGTATTGCTTCATAAAAGCATTGGTGAGATCTTGGAAGCAGTGAACACTGTTATGGTCTAAGTTCATATACCATTTAAGAGAAGCACCACTCAAACTATCCTGAAAGAAATGGATGAGCAATTTCTGATTGTTGGTGTAAGCTGCCATCTTTCGGAAGTACATGACTAGATAGGCTCTTGGACATGAATGACCTTAATACTTCACGAATTCAGGAGTCTTAAAATTGGCAGGCAAAACAAGACCAGAAATTAGGCACATATTATCGACATCAACGTTGAAGAAATCAGTACCTTCGACAGCTTGGAGTCTCTTGTTTATGATCTGAAACTGTTCACGGGTGATCTCAGGCTCAACAAAATCTTCCTGGTCTCCCTTTTGCCCACCGACAGCATTGTACTCATAAGGAGGATTCTCAACGGGAGCTTGGACATGCTGGTTAACCGTGTGGACCACAGGTTGGGCCTCAGTAAGGACATGAGCTTGAAAAACTGGTCTGACAGTCTGACCAATCGTAGCGACAGATGCAATAGGTGGAGAGTAGTTATGAGGTAAACCAAACTCCGGCCAAGTAGAGGGTGGCGCTGGAACAAGAGGTGGATCAGCACTTGAAACTTCCTGAATGACAGTCCTCTGAGGTGGCTCTCCTCTGGCAATCAACACTTGAAGCATCTCGGTAAGCCTGGTCATGCCTGCTTTCAACTCATCAATCTCCATTCGGACCTCCGCATTATGTTCCTCCTGTTCTGACATTTAGCGTCTATAGTTAGCTCTAGTCTGATATTTGTGTCGAGGAATCAGCTTGACGACTCAACGAAACACTGGAAGATAAAGACAACTGGACATGAGAAACCTGGGGAAAGATTCCATGCAAGACATGATGCTGATGGTAGCCAATCTGATCCCAAAATGGCTAAGGTTCCAGAAAGACAACCCCCACCAGTGGTGCTGCGGAAGCATCTTCTAAGGTTTCCTCTAAACCAGCCACAGGTCATGCTGAAAGCAATAATTCTAGCCCTGCTGCTGAAGGTGTCAAGGTAACTTATCAATTCAATTTTTTAAATGCCCACTTACTTACCTTGTTTCCTTTTGCTCTAATTTGCTTCCTCTTTGATTTAGGCCGATGCAAGTGGCTCGGAGCCACCAATGGATAATCCTCCTTCTCCCGCCACCATTTTAAATAGCCAAGGTGAGCCCACATACCATCCCACTTTTGATTTGGGCTCTGGAATGAGTTCACTTGGTGAAATTAACAAACCTGGCTTTGAAACTGCTCCCCCTTCGCCTACAAAGACCGCTACTCAGCAGTCTCAAACAGATGGCTCCGACCACGAGGAAGACGATGATCAGTAGAATCTTGAGACACAAAATCCAAGAGACGTCATTATGGAGGAAATCACAACCTTGGCTGATGAAGATGACTCCCCAGTGGTCAATACCCTTGGTGAAAAAAAATGCTAATCCAGAAGGGAGTGAGGAGATAGAGGAAGATAATGAGACAACACACTAGTCTGAACTTGATGGCAACAATGATGGAAATTTTGATGACAAAATGGGTGAAGAAATAAAAAATGAGGAGGAGAAAACTGACAAAGGACCTGGTAATGAGCCGACCCCTGTCGAAACCATCACTACTCCAACCACTACAACTGCCACTGAAGGCAAGGTAACCTCAACCATGTATGGAGCAGGCCTTTCTAAAAAGGAACTCAACGCCTTGAAGGTCAGCAACCCTCAACAATACATAAAGATCCTTCTTGGCAATCGAGGAAGTTCCTCTGGAAAAACTCTTAGTGCTTCGACTACCTCTAGAGATCAGCCTTCAAGCAAGCTTGAGGACAACATCCTTCTAAAGATCAAAGATAAAATATTTAAGGGTGACCTTTTCACACTCTTACAGATGGATAATGTTACTCACATCTCTCTAAAAAATCTCCTCCAACAAGTCGACATCCATGCTATCTCCCCTGAATCCGCCACCATCATTCTAGAGCTTGGCACTATGATTGACCAAGTTTATGGGGACCTCAAACGTCTGCCTCAAATTGAGAAGGCCATTTTGACCAAATCTGGAAGCGAGGTTGCCTCTTGGGCTTCTGCCACTGACTCTGAGACTAAGGTAGCAGAATTGGAAGAAACCAAAGAAAAGAACAAGCAGGAGATTGCCTCTAACGAACAAAACATTGCCTCTTGGGAACGAAAGATCAAGAAGCTTCGAGCCAAGGTATGAAATGCCAAAAAACGCAACGCTGAGTTGTCTGCCTTTAATGATTCTGGCCTATCGAAAGAGCTTGACAACACCATAACTTTTGATGAGGAAGCTCGACAATTAGAGAAAGAGGTTGCACGCTTAAGGTTTGACAAAACCCTGTGTGAAAGGTGTCTTGAACTCCAGAAGTCGAAGTACTTGAAGATGAAAGAGAATTTCCCTTTTTAGCTTGTTCACTTCTTTGTAATGTTTTCTTTTAAATACCATGTTCCATAGCCTTTTGAGACTTTATTATGTAATGACTTTAAGCCATTTTGGCACCTATGAATACAATTATTGGCTCTGCCTTTTTACAACAAATTATTCTTTAGAGATTTTAATTTCTTGAAGCACTGGTTTATATTTTTTCAAATACTTGCCGTTTACTTTCAAGATTCTTTTGTCCTCGTTTAATTCTTCAACTTTGAAATTCTGGTATCAGATATGAGATGTCGAAAGAGATGTCACAACACTAATATCTAAACAATCACAAATATATGAACAAGATAAAAGGTTGTTAACAATAGTAAATAGACACAAGAAATTGTTAACCCAATTCGGTGCAAACACACCTACGTTTGGGGGCTACCAAGCCAGGAAGGAAATTCACTAAATAGAGTTTGAAGATTCACAGCAAATTCTCTCTAGTTTACAATCTTCGCACCTAATCTCTACCCTTGCAAATTCTATCTAAAATACCTTAGATATGAGACACCTCTCACTCTCTCTCAATCACAGCAGTGATAACAACAGATTAATAAAACATAGAAGACACTCTTCAAAGATAATACTTGATCTTGCTTACAAGCTTCAATCAAGAACAATACACCTTGCTTAAAAGCTTTGAGTGAACAACTTACAACATAAAAACTCATTCCAATTCACACATCAATGTGATGAGTGAATGACTCACAAATGACAATAACACACGAAGTTAAAAGCTTATTCCTTACGTAATGCACTAACTTAACCCTAGCTTGTCTAAACTACAAAATAGGATTGTAAAGTCTTTATATAGTAACACTTTGAACGGGTTTGGGCTTTAGCAAACACTACCTCTGATTTGATAAAATCAATTCAAATAATTCTTCAAATCTTTCCATAATAAACATCAAGGAAATATAACCAAAACAGATTTGACCAAATCAAATCAAACCACAAGTCAAATCTTCTTAAGATTTTCTTCAGAAAATAGAACAAAAGCTTTCACAATTACTCCACGAATTATGCTTCAGAAACTCTTTTGAATAAGGAAGATTTCCACGCAGATTTGAACCACCAAAATCTCTTATCACAACAGCGCACAAGGTTGCACAAAAGCGCAACAGACAAACCATAACATTCTCACTGAATGTTCTGTTCACAAATGTCAGGACATCATACTTGACATCATGAACTAAACCCTGTAACAATAAAAATAACCACCTGCAGAATGTTAAGAACATATGTCAAGACATCCTGTAGGACATCTTGTGATATCACCAAGTTTTACCAAAATTCTTGCCAATCAAGAACTAACAAACTCCCCCTTTGGCAAATTTTGGCTAAAACACCCAATAAATCACAAGAGCTCCTAGAACATATCAGAGAGCGCAATAGCATAAACACAGATAAAAAATTGCTCCCTCCCCCTCAAAACAAAGTGTAAGAAAAATACAAAACTCCCCCTCAATAACATAATCAGCAGCAGTTAAAACCTCCTCAATTCTCAGTAACAACAACTCCTTCTCCCCCTTTTTAGCCATAAATTAGGAAAACATACTAAGGGTAACATAATATCATAGAACAACTAAATAGAATCAAATAGAGTTAAGGGTACAATGAGAACCCAAAAATTACAAGTCAAAAGCACATTAAGTGCAAGGAGAACAAATTCTAAAACAACAAACAAAACAATCCATAAACCAAAGAGCACCATAGCCAAGCATTTAAGCACAAGGTCCCAATCCTTGACGAGCACTCTTTTACTTTTTAAAACTCTTCCTTTTTTCCATTCTTTTTACACGTAGCCTCTGAACTATGATTGCTCTGACTTTCTATTAAGGATACGTAGGCATAGGATTGCAAGATCCTAGCGAGCTACCTTTTTCTTTTTCACCTTTTTTTCACTTTTCTTACCCATATTTATCTTTAGCAAATTTTTTTAGCCAAAACACAAATATTTCAAGAGGTTCTTGTAGAGTACTGCAGATAACATTGCTTAAATACACATTTAACAATTTTAAATTTGTGTGAGATTTGCCCAAAATATATATAAAAGTGTGTTGAATCAAAGAAAAAAATAAAAATTTTGTTTGACACACTTGTCTGAATTGTATGACATATGTGTTATGAGTGTCTTACTGGTGTCAACCATTGATTTGAAGAGTTTTGAAACAAAGAAAAAAATATTTTTTAGTGGAAATTTGTCTGACTTTTTTGACACTTCTTTGACTTTTCCGACACATGACTTACGGATTCCATACAAGTGTCAGACATCGACATGTATTAGACACCATGATATGCCTTCTCTTAGAAGTGTCACTGCTTCATAGGTTTTTTTACACCAGGTCTCTCAATCCACTCTCTTTACAACAAACTAACATTTCACTTCCCTATCTTCATATTCATATAAACCGTGAAACACTCGGATCCATCATCCTACTTTCTCTCAACAAATGACATTACTGTTACTCGCCTCTTACTCCTTTCTTCTACAAACTCGCTTCCACCATATGAGAGTACGATTCTAGCTGCTGATTGGTGCATTTGGGTTTTGTTGCAAGTTTGTTTCTATTTTACAAGTTTGCATACATGATTAGGATGCTTTAAATATGCCAGTTTGATGAACATTATGATGTTATGTTTTCGTTGTGATTAATCCATGCCTAGTTCCATTATGGTAACGAAAGCATCAAGGCATACACATCGACGACATTGCGGTAATGATTTGCATCATGATTGCTTTTGTATGGCCCTGTTTGTTATGTGCAAGTTATATGTATTATTTTCGGTTCGATTACGTTAGATTTATTCTGGTTTAAGTTATGTAATAATTTGTAATCATGTTGGACATTGTAAATATTGGATATCATACTATTTTGTTTTGTTTGCGATTTCGTTGCCTAAATTAGATATTAATTTGTGGATTCAACATAATTTATATGTCATTATGCCGCTGAATTGTCGTTTGATATATTAATAACATGTCGTTGCGTGTTGCGTTTGGTTTTGGTTGCGTTCGATGTAACGTATCGTGTAGCACCCCAAATTCGATTAAATTATTTAATTGAATTATTTAAAAATTTCATTTAATCATTTGATGTTGGTGTGCATTTAAATGAAATTATTTGATAATATGTTGTTGGAGTGTAGTGGCAATAGTAGTGTGTGATGAGAATGTAGTAGCTTGGTTTAATAAATATAAAATAATTAGAAAAATTAGAATTTTAATTTTTAATATAAATAAAATGAGAAAATAGGTGAAAATAGGATAATTGGGCCATTTGTGTGATTTGAGGAAAGTATGTAGCAAGAGGATAATTGGGCCATTTGTGTAGTTGGACCATACTTAAGTATAGCACTGCATACCATCCGAAAACCGATAGTCAAACAGAAGTAGTTAACTGAAGTCTTGAAACATACCTCAGATGTTTTGCCAGTGACCAACCAAAGAAATGGTTTAAGTTCTTGCATTTGGCGGACATCTAGTACAACACCGCCTTTCATTCAGCTATCCAAATGACACCCTTTACAACACTTTATGGTCATCCCCCCCCCCCCCCCCCCCCCCCCCTTCCATACCAGATTATCTCGCTAGTTCTTTAGTGTTGGCATCCTTAGAAAGTTCCTTGCTACAACAACAAGATATCCTCAATCAGCTCAAGAGTAACTTGACCAACAAAAAAAATGGAAATACTGTGAGGGCAAGGTTCCTTTCTTACTTTGTTTTAATGATGTCAAAACTAGGATATTTCATACTTGTATATTTTGGATGATATCACCTTATCTAAGCCATCCATTCATCTTTTACAAATGTGCATAAAGATCCATATACGTGTATTTAGACATTTAGGATCATACACTATGTCAAAAATGAGTTTTGAATCATATTTTATGCATTAGATTGACTCGCATAGGGTATATGTCGACTCATAATCAAGTAAAATGATGTTTGAAACTTTATGGCATGCTTGCGTCGACCCAGGACTCCTACAGGTCGACATACACTTAAATGAATTTTTTTTAAAAAGTCTCTGCCATGTATGCGTCGATGAATGGCTCATGTGCAGGTCGTCGCATACCGTAAGAAACAAGTTTGAAGTTTTCTGGCTTGCATGCGTCGATGCATGGCCTTGCTGCAAGTCGATGCAAAGACTACTTTTGTGTGCAGTTTTGTATTCTGTCTTGTTCAAGTCGACTCACAGCTTCTGTAAATCGACCTCTCGCGCGTATTCGCTCATTCTTTGGTATCTTTGTATTCCCTAACTCATTTTTTTCTGTTACTCATTCATGCACATATATATTCTCATATGCATCATTTTGAAACCAACATGAAAATTGAAAGATACATTGCTTTGCTCTTCATCTTCACTTTCACAATTGCATTAATCAATAATCACACATAATCATCTTTATTGATTTGTGCGTTGTCAAGAATGATAACGTCTAAAAGTAGGATTTGTTAATCGATTTTAGATAGAGATTCAGTGGGATTTTCTTGAATAAAACCATTGGGATTTTGTCCTCCAAGATCTTTAGGGATTTTGGGGGTTTTTATGCATAAATCTTTGCATCACAGATTCAGCCGAGTGAAAGACTTTAAGAACAGTGGGTTCAGCCAAGTGAGTAACGGTAACCGGAGGATTGTTTTGAACTATTTAGGGTCAAACATCTTGCCATCGAAACCATCCAATACCCATGCTGCCACGATTTAACTGTATACCATTTTCCAGGCCTGTAGTGCAAGTGAGCACGTGAAGAACAACTGTGTTGCAGATGAAGGATTTAATTTTATAATGATAGATACAAATTATAATATATATTTGATAATAGGAGTGAATTATAAACGACATATCTTTTAAAATTTGAGAAAACATTATCAGAGAGAGTATGAGAGGATTACTACCCTCATTGTCGTCTAGAATTTTTAGAGCATGTTAATTGTTTAACAGGATAACACTTAAATAACTAAACGACTGAGGGAAAAAACCTCTCGTTGGACTTAACTGAATGGTTCAACTCATCACGTTCTATTCAGACATAAAATCCAATCAAATAATTCATCAATAATTAGTATTTATTTATAATTGACCATAATATAATTAATTAATAATCAGTTATGTCAATCCATATTTGATTAATTAAATAATTAATATAACAATATCCCACTTGAATAATAATAATTAACTATTAAAAAAGTTTAACATTAAATTACTGATGATGTGATTCGCAAGTGCACGAATAGCGTCAGAGTAATATAAAAGATTATCGATCCCACAGAGACCAAATGTCAATCTTTCGATTACTGTTGTTACGGTATTTATCTAAGGTAAGTCAATTTGGAGTTGGGTTGTGCGAAATAAAAGTAACGTGCGAGAATAAATTCAATAATAAAACAACAGGCTTGGATGTAATTCACATAGCTAGGCAGTATTCCAAATGCGTACAAATAGACTTCGCATATTCACATAGCCCGCCATGCCCTCATGGCGCCCGCCATGTGTATTAGAGTGGAAAGAAGTAGGATACGTGGTAGTTTTCAGAAGCTGGTCTCTTATCCCACTCATGGCTTCTCCTATTGCGCCCGCCATGGTGAGTGCCATGTGTACAATTTCCTGAAAAGCTGGTCTTTTTGCTTGTTTTCTTCATTTCTTCTTGAGTAGCTCTGAAAATATAAAATCCTAAAAAAGAGACAAAACGGAGGCATAATACAAGAAAACAGGGATAAAATCCTAAGTAACACGTGCGAATCGAGTCAAATAAACAGTATATTTTAGGTCTATCAAATTCTCCCACACTAAAGCCTTTGCTTGTCCTTAAGCAAAACATCATGACAAAAGAAAGGTGATATCCATAATTGATCTGGGCAAAAAAAAGGGCTTCTAAGTTCAAGCTGGGATGAAGCGATAGGTATTAACTCAGTGAACCACGGGTATCGGAATGACACTTCTCCGTAAATACGGATATAGGCTTCGTTCTTACAAAAATCAATATGTACTACCCTACTATACCTAGGCCTACTTGTAAATCTCCTTTTGGATCCTTTTCATTCAGGCGCAATCACATTAAACCTGTTATCCATATGTGCTCATGGTGAAGTGACCGATTAGTGATTCTGATCTAAAGCATGCGGCTCTGGTACAAAAATTGGTGTAACCTCTTTTATTGACCCTATTATTGTTGTGGGGGATCGGATCGTAACCCGCCCTACCGAGTTCAGCACCAGAAACCTATGAACCAACTATCAATGGAAAGATTTTTATTTTGTTTTGCTCTTATTATATTTTTTTTCCGAAATTTTTACAACTTTTTTGGGTTAAATGACCTTGTGAGGGTAACCTATACCCGAGTTGCAATTATTATTTTTGAACATGTAGATCATTCACTTATATTCATCGGTCCTTCACTTAGATCATGCTTTGGCCGGAGCTGACTGCTAGGATAAACTACTAAGGACTTACTATGAACATATTATTAAGGCCATGGTACATAGGGTATCGGGGTCGATTTCTACATTCGCAAAGCCTAAGGTGTTATAATGATATCGATGTTTCAAAGAGAGTTTTTCCAAATCATCCGCATCCTAACTCGAACTTGCCTCAAAGCCTAAAAATTTTCAGGATAGTACATTTTTTGTCAATAAATGTTTTGTGAGGCTTAAGAAATGAGGGAATAAGGGTATACTGCAAATGACTCGTTAAGCACATGTGTATTCTAAAAAATAAAAAAGAAAATGAAGGGGAAATAAACTAGAATTAAACTAAAAGGCGATAAAAAGAAAGAAAATGAAAATGCGAGAAAATGCGAGAAAATAAATAAAGTCTCCTCCCACACTTAAATTGAACATTGTCCCCAATGTTTCAAAATAAGATAGGGACGAGTTACCTGAAAGTCCTAAGGCATGTTCTTGGTACTATCTCCAACATGCGGTGAGTACCTAGGACGGCGAGATCTGCTGTGACGATGATCGCTCTGAGAAGCGTCGAACTCGTCGAATCTAGTGGTCAAAGCAGCCTGTGATTGCATTATGTTGTGCATGGATTGGCTCATCTGCTGCTGAGACTCTTGCATAAATCTCATGTTTTCGGTTAACTGATGTTGTATGGTACTGAGAAAGTTATCGCGTATTTCCTTTCTTGCTAACTGGTTTCTCCACATCTGCTTAGAAATATAAAAACTGGGAACGGTACCTGCAGAATGGTAAGAGGAAGACAGTGCAGTGTGTGCAGATGAAACATGGTGAGGCGACATAGAGTGATCAAAAGGCATCTCTCTCCGGTCATACTCGTCGTCGGTGGCATCACCATCACCAACACGAATATTTGGAGGTACTGGACCCGTAATAGGTGGAACATCCAAATCGTATGTCCAGTTCCTCGCGATACGCACATTCGTACGTCTAGTGCAAGGCAAAATGATAGATGGGATAGCCTTCCCATGGATCATAAGCTCAAATCCCCCTTGCTTCCTTACCTTGCATAATTTCATGTCTTTTAAGAATTTTAAATTAATTGTGCGAGGAGGGAGAGGCATTAAAGTGGCTATCTCAACATCCAAGTTCAGAGACTTTGCAATAGATGTAATAAGCCCTCCGAAGGCAATGGGTCTTATGCTCTTGATTGCAGCAATCATAAAAGGAACCACATTAAATTTCTTATTTGTGAGGCACCCTTGCAAAAATAGAAGTTCTTTTGCGTTCAACTTGTTTGGATTCTCTCGGCCAAAAATAGTACATGCCAACATGTAACGAAAAACACGGATGGCCGGGTTATGGATCCGGGAGGCAAGTATTCCTTCAAAAGATGTAATCGTAAAGTTTGACAACTTGTGCCAAAAGGAAAATGCCTCCACTGACCAGTCACCATCGCCTGCTGATAGGTTGCCCCAGTATTTTTCAATCCAAAGAGCATCACCTTATAATAGAAAGTCCCCCATGGTGTAATGAAAGTAGTTTTCTCCATGTCCTCTGGGGCCATTTTGATTTTGTTATATCCAGAGAAGCGATCCATGAAGGAAAACACAGAATATTAAGTTGTGTTATCAACCAACACGTCAATGTGGGGGAGTGGGAAATCATATTTAGGGTTGGCTCTATTTAGATCTCTGTAATCAACACACATTCTGACCTTTCCATCTATTTTTGGTAGGAACAATGTTAGCAACCAACGTAGGATAGTTTGTGACAGCAAGAAAACCAGCGTCCAACTGCTTTTGAACCTCTTCCTTAATCTTGACTACCATGTCAGGCATCGTCCTTCTCAACTTCTATTTCAATGGAGAAAATTCTTCTATGATAGGCAACTGGTGTACCACAATGTTTGTATCCAGCGCGGGCATGTCTTCATAAGACCAAACGAAGATATCCTTATACTCACAGAGCATTTCAACCAATCTTCTCTTGATACTGTCTTCCAAAGTAGCCTCAATTCTGACTTCTTTCTTATCATCCTCGGTACCCAAATTGATGACTTTAATATCCTCCTGACGAGGCAAAATGACCATCTCCTCTTGCTTTAGAAGTCTGGTTAGCTCCTCAGGAAGTTCACAATCTTCATCAGTCTCTTCTTCGGCTTGATAAATGGGATTATCAAAGTCATACTGAGCCATAGCTGAATCAGACTCAATGGAATCTGGGATAAAAGACCTGCATGATTGATGTTTATGTTTATTATGAAATGAAACAAACAAAAACACGTTGCCATTTTTCTGTTAATAAATGAAAAAAAAAACAAAGAAGGAAAAAAAGAGATCAAAATATTTGAATGTGAAAAATGTCTTTTATTTATGATGATAATGCAAATAAATAAAGAGGCCCTACAGATGGGTCACTGCGTCTTGGGCAGAACATAGGACTAAACATAATAAAAAACAATGAGAATTACTCTTCATGGGTGATCTGAATGACATCCTCAGTAGTCCAATTGTATAACCTTTGGTCGGGAATACAAGGACGGATCCAAGCATCCATGTCGCAATCACTGTCCCCTTTGTCATCTTCAATAACATGAATTCTGTCAAAAATAACTCCACCGCTGGTGAATCTGACAAGTCCTATATACTTTGGAGGGTCTTGTGATAAGCTGGAGGCTTGTAGCCTAGACCAAATTTATCTTTCTAGACAGGAACATCCAAAACCTGGCCCCACTTTTGAGAGTTACCGGATTCAACAATTGCACGTGCTTCCTTGAATGAAGACATCAAAACCTCTGGACCTTTAACCTTGACAGGAGGCTTCCCTTTAATTTCAACAACTTCAAAGGCTTGAAGAGAGTTTTGTGAATTTCCCCATCCATTTCCACATACTTGAACATTGATAGATGACTAACCATTATATCCTCCTCCCCACAAACAGTGACTACCTTTCCTTCCATCATATACTTCAAATTTTGATGTAGAGTCGACGTTACTGCCCTTGCAGGATGTATCCAAGTCGGCTTAGAAGGCATCTATAAGCCAGTTGAATGTCCATTATGTAAAATGTCGCATCAAAAGTTTCAAGTCCTACCTGAATTCTCATAGTTATCTCCCTAAACACCGATCTTTTGGAACCATCAAACGCTCGTACCACAAGATCACTTGGTGTATAGATTAAACCTTGAGTATCCAACTTCATTAATGCCTACTTCGAAAACATGTTGAGTGAAGATCCTGTATCAACCAGGACATGCAACAATAAATATCCTCTACACTCTATAGAAATATGCAAGGCATGGTTATGATTCCTCTTTATAGGAGTCAAGTCTAGATAAGTGAAACTCAAACCATTGCCAGCATTAACGTGTGCCACCACTTCTTCCAACTGATTAACAGAGATTTCTTGGGGTACATAGGCTGAATTCGAAATCCTCAACAGAGCTTTGCGATGTGCTTCAGAACACAATAACAAAGACAAAATGGAATATTTTTGAGGGAGTTTGATTCAAGTGGTCCACAATTTTATAGTCACTCTTGCGGATTAATCTCATGAACTCTTCAATATCCTTAGAAAAGGAACTATCACCAGCCTGTTACTGCACAACATCTTCAACAATTGTCTTCCCTTTACCATTATCTGTTTTATCAATATTAACCTCCGGTGGAGAAAATACTCTTCCACTACGGGTAGTCCCTCCTGCACAAACTATGTTATCAACAGTAGTAACCACATTCAAAGAACCAATCAATTCCTATTTTTTCTGTTGCAGAAGACCTCAGCCCCATAATTCCATGGGATTTCCTTGGAACTTTCATACGGTACTAGTCCTAGTGTAGTGATGATTACAGGTGTTAGCCTCGTTGGCGCCGAAATATTAATAGTCTTGTAAGGGATCGAAATCGTAGCGATTTTCCATCATCATTAGCCTTGTCATCAACATCTTCCACATTTTCTACACCACTCTATCAAACTGCAAATAACCATCATCGATCATTTTCTGAACACTGCTTTTCAAAAGACAACAACCCCCGGGTCTCAATTCACACTCGCGACAATCAACAGAATAAGCTGGGAATACACCCCCTTTCAACAATATGTCTTTCATAAAAATCAAAGGAGTCTTCAAATCATCAACATCAATCACTAGATTCAACCTCTCCCCATCAATAATAGAATTCATTTTGGCTACTCCATGGTTCGGCATGGGATTCTGATTAACATTGGGACCCTCATTGGTAAAATTGATAGCTTTGGAATCAAGCAGATCCTGGACTTTATGCTTAAAAGCTTTGCAATCATCAATGTTGTGACCAGGAGCACCAGAATGGAATTCACATCTAGCATTCACATCATATCCGGGTAGAGGAGTTCCAGTAAGAGGCGGCAAAGTCCTCTTCTGAATCAACTATAGTTGAAGCAAATGCTGCAATAACTGGGAGTATGACATAGGTGGGGTTTTAAATTGTCTATTTTCCATTCTTGCTCTATCAGGGTAACAACGGGGAGCGTTAGGTTGTTACTGGGGTACAGTTGGAATGGCCACGGTTGCAACATACTGAGTATACTATGGTTGTGCTCGGCTTTTACCTCTATAAGAGGATATAGAATTAGAATCCCCCTCTCGCTTCTTCGAGTTTCCTGTGTACGGCTTCTTTACTCATCCAGACAAGGACCCAATTTCGCTTTGAATCTTACCGGTCTTAATACCTCTCTCAACTCTTTCATTGACCATCACTAAGTCTGAAAACCCCGCTGACATGCAACCGACCAACTTTTCATAGTACATCCCACGTGAATCTAGCGGGATTATATCTGAGTGAATCGCACACTCAAAGATACAACAGAGTCGTCGCCAAACTTTATTTAGTCCCAAAGGACAGGAAAAATATCGATAAAACCCAAGGGAAGAGAAACGGGAAAGGGGGTCGGTTATGCGGAAGGAAGGTACAAGCACCTTAAGCATTCTCCATACCTGATATGAACCGTTTCGCTTACTTCTATGCTTGGATAGGTTATCTATCTAAAGGCTTCTTGCTAAAAAGGAAAGAAAATAGAGAAAAATAAAGAGAAAGAAAAGAAAGAAAAAGTGCTCGCGGAGGACTGGGGCCCTCGTGCCTACGTACCCTCATTGTGCAATGAGGAAATCGGAGCTCCGTAGATCAAGGAACTAAGGAAAAGAAGAGGATATGGACGGACCAGAGAGACAGAAGAATGGAAGAAGACAGAGGAAGTTGGCTCGCCAAGATTTCACAATTTTGTGCCTACGTACCCTCATAGTACAATGAGGAAATCAGAGCCTACGTAGTTCGGGGAACTAACGCTGAGAAAGGAAACAAAGACGGCGTCAAAGCCAAGAGCTAAAAGAGAAAGCAAGACCTAACTGGGGAATGCAAAAGGAAGGGTGTCAAAACCAAGAAATAAAACGAAAGAAAACTCTGCTGAGGAACAGAGAGACAAGGTTACAACACTGTCGGGGAATGCAGAGGAAACGAGATGACTCCACTAGGGAGAAAATGAAAGAATGGAGACGTGGCCGGGGAAAAAGGAGTAAAGAACAAGAATTAAAATAAAGGTAAGATCCACGGGGGATTCGGTGCATTAAATGGTAATCAGTGATTAACTGAAGAAAGATAAGAGTAAAACTTTGTGGGGAGAGCAAAAAGGTTGGTGTCAACAGACGGACTGTGACGAACCAAGAGAAAGAGAGTACTGAACCAAAGGAAGGTATTTTACTCTAAGGGGAAATCAGTATATTAACTAATAAACAGTGGTTAACTGGGAGGAGAAAGGAACTGGTTTTAACCGATAAACATTGATCAACCAACAGACGGGTGTGGAACCAAGCAAAGGTTGTGACACAAACAATGGTACGTTGACTGAACAAACAACACTTGACAAAAGGAAAGGGTATTCGAACTGAAAAAAGGTTACTAACTATAGAGGGTTCGGTGCTTTATAGACAGACTGTGATTAACCGAAAAGAATGAGTGATTAACTCAAAAGAAACTCAGTATCTTAATAGACGGATTGTGGTTAACTGATAAAAAGGGTGATTGGTTCAAACAGGCGGACTATGATTGACCAAAAGGCGGGTGATTAATCAAGAGAAGGTGATTAACCCAAAGAAAAGCTGGTTTTAACGGGAAGATCGTGATCAACCAAATATCGGGTGATTAGCCGGAAGAAGGCGATTAACCCAAAGAAAGTTCAGTATTAATAGACGGGCTATCATTAACTGAGGAAAAGAACAAATGGGTGCTTAACTAACAGGCAGTGATTAACCAAACAAGAAGGAGAGAGAACCAAAAGAAGGTTGTGAACTCTAATAGGGACTAGGTTTTAATAGGAAGACTATGTAAACTAGAGAAGAAAGATTGATTTCCCCGAGGAAGAAGACAATTTGGTTTTAACCAAAGAAACGGTTGATCAACCAAGGAAAAGACTGACTACAAGACTCTAGGGAACCAATAATGGATTGGCCTCAAGAGAAAAGAGTGTTGAATTGAAAGGCGGGTCTCACTTCCAAAGAGGAGATAATGGTGCAAGTGATCAAGGATCGACTCGGGTGGAGAAAGTAGGGATACCACAGTAAGGAGATAGAGGTGACTATTCTAGGCACATGGTCATTCGTCCCTTACCCAAAATATTCAGAATGAGTGTAGGAATTCTGCACTCTCATTCCTTCTCTAACACCAAAGTGCGGTGCAAGAAACGAACGGACAACACAACAGCTTCGAGTTTGTACAGTGCTCAAATGCGTTGTGAATCTTCAACTCCACGGGGGAAAAGAGAGAGATCTAAAGGAGAAGGAAAAAGGAAGGATCGGCTAATCGAAACGAAGCTTTGATTAATCAATCAAAAGGGGAAGATGCTAACAATTTTCCAAAGGGATGAAAAATCGTTGAAGCAAAGGAAGAATTATTGATTATACAAAATTAAGTTCATTCAAATGAGGATGAATAGAAGTGTAAAACAGTACCAAATGCAATTAATATGCATCACAAATCATGTAGCGTATGATCAAAGAATGTGCAAGAATGATCATGATCATACAATGCTAAAAATGTAAATAATCGAGAATCAAAAAACCGCACAATGAAATTTTGCATGTATGTCATAAACAAAAGGTGAACAACTCATAAAACATCCACAAATACCAAGCATATCAAGCCATGGAAGTTACATGAGGAAAGAATAGTAAACAAGCTTGAAAATAGGAAAAAAATGGCATTTTGTCACTGTGGTAACCGATTACCACATGCAGGTAATTAATTACCTGCTTAAATATGGCAAAATCACATGAAAATTATGCAGGGTAACTGATTACCACATATAGGTAACCTGTTACCACTGTAACAGTGGCAGAAACAACTTTTGAAAAAGCACTTACAGCAACCAAAACACTTATCTAATCATCCACATGCTATGATTAACATTTGAGCACGAAAAACAAAGTTCAAAATCACTTAGGAATCAATTAAACATCAATTGAAAGCATTAAACATGAAGTTAAAAGATCAAACAATCATATGATCAATCAACACCAAGAAATGATCGAACTACATCGTAAACGCGCGAAAGTGATCAAAACAGTAAATCAATTGCGAATTACCAACCTACAAGGAGGGGGAGTGCCTTGGTAAGTCTTGATATTGATATGTGATGCGAAATAAGCAAAGAAAACCATAGAATTCCAAGCCTGAGATCAAATCATAGCGAAACCGATAAAAATGCGATAAGTGCTCCAAATACCGATTTGCACCGAGGAAGCTTGAGACGATTACTTGAATTGGAGAAGAATCTACTGTAAATCCAGAAATCCAAGTAGGAATATGGTGGAATGAAGTTTAGCTCAAGAGAATAACAATTTTGATGTGAATATTATTACACTCTAATGGTGGAAATTGAGCTTTTGTGAGGGTTTTTGCGAGAGGATGAAGATGAATGTGAAAATGTTGTAGAAAATTCAGAAAGAATGTGAGAGAATTGAGAGTGAAGAATGTAGAAATTGAGAAAATGATTGAACCCCCCTTGTGAAATGGTGGTGATTTGCTTATATAGAGTTTTGCTTCGGAGTTGCTAGGTTCGGAGTGATATCTTTGATAGAAACCTTTATTTTATGCTTGTTTTGGTGATGTGATATCTTTGATAAGATGTGATTAATTGGGCTTGAAAAACCTGAATATTCCTGCAACAAAAATTACAGAGAAAAAGTGTGAATGTGTATGTCGGCGATGCGAATGCACATGCTTATGGAAAAGGTAAAAGGGAGGTCAAATTTTGGATTACGACAGCTACCCCTATTTAATCTTCTTGGTCCTAAATGTTCGAATTGTGCTAGCTTTTCGATTATTCGAGGTGGAAGGAGATTTAATAAAAGAGTAGCTCGAAAGATTTGGCCGACATGGGGGGAAAAGGTAATGATTTGCACAAGAGCAAGGTTCGGCTAAGATCCGCTAGGAAGATAAATCAGTCAAAGGGAGAAAGGTTGAGATGCAGCGAGAAAGGTTGAGATGCGGTTTTTCTGACGAACAGAGATCGTAGAAAAATGAACGTGACATCCTTAGCTGGGGAATTCGACGATGTTTCTGGAGAAAGAGCTTAGAAATCCCAGACTTCCAAACTAATACCAATAATGTTGTTGGAGAGAAAGAAAATTTCTAACCATAGCTGACCTTGGCGGGAGAATGAAGGAATCATGGTTGATCTTTGTTGTACCCCAAAATCTGCCCAACATTTTCTTTACTTGGTTTATGTTTCTAGCATATTGCATTGCATAGCATTTTGCATTTACAGGGGATCAAAAGATGTGTGTTTGACGATAGAAGTTTGATAAGGGTTCTAAGCCTAATCAAGAGGTCTTATTCAAATTATCAAGTGGTTATCATCATCAGAAGAGGGACAAAGCCCTTTGACAACAGATAAGTGTATGTGGTTCATCTCCTGTTTAGGAGACCATTTGAGGGTCATCTGGGGACCACAAGTCCATGGTTATGGAGAGAGGTTGTCATTGAAGCTCATTAGAGGCCTTGAGAGTCATTGTGGAGTTCATTCAAGTGTTTACGACAAGTGTGAAGAGCTACAGCTGAAGATTGTGCAATTAGGGTTTTCATCCGGTCAACCCTGAGTCAACTGTGAAATTGAAGGAGATCAAGACTCAATTCCAAGTCTTTATGGTAAAGGGATTTTGTGTTAAGGTACATGGGATGTCATTTCAAGATCAATTTATCGAGAATCAAGAGTATGAGAAGTGACTGAATTAGGGTTCTCAGGGTAAAATCCCCTATTCAGTGCCTAACTTCAAGACCACCTATCTCAAGAGACAAGTCTCATATCAACCTTTGGCCAACATGGAACTTGTAGAGCATGTTCTTAGCTTTAATTTGAGTATTAGAAGTCCTTGGTTGGACCTATAGAACTCCAGTTATGATCCAGACAAGTTACAGGTCATCAGAGGAATGTGATTTTGGTCAACAAAAGTCAATCAACTTCCAAGAAATTTTTGACCTAGAAGGACGCTTCTCCTCAACTTTTCGCCAACATGAAAGTTGTAGGGTATGGTCTTAGCTTTCCAAAAAGTACTAGAAGTCTTTCATCTAATTTTTAGAACTCAAGTTATGAGGCTTGCAAGGCTGGGGTATTTTGAGAAAGTAGGATTACGGGTCATTTTCATTATAGGTCCATTTCACCACTTTGCACATTTCAAATAGAAAACTTTCCAAGATCAAAGTTGCTCCAAATGGGGTCATTTGCATTGTCAAACATCAAGGTATCAAAGATTTGGCTTGGATTGAAGAATGCCTAGAGAAATTTTCATGGAAAAAGGCTTTAAAAATGGAAATTCACAATTAATTCATTTGGAAACTTTTTGAATCAACTTTGTGCATTTTTTGAGTTCCAATAACATTTCAAACACAATGCCACTTTTTGATTTGGAATTTGAACTCAAATTAATGGCCATTTTCAAGATTTCTTCAATGATAAGTAACATTTCAAAAATCACCATAAAGAAAAATTAAGGAGCAAATCTCATTTGGTGGATCAACATGAACATAGTACAAGTGAACCATGCCTCTTTGACAGCCTAGAAAGTGCATTTTCGTGTACCTCCTGTTGCACCCTAAAATTTGCTCAACCTACTCCACTTGGTTTATGTCTCATAGCTTTAGCATTTGCATATTAGGTCATGTACATAGTCTAATCATTTGCATAGCATAGCATAGCAAGCCATCCAACAAGGGACCAAATGCAATTCTTATCTCTATGGGCATATCAAGTGATTCTTATTCAAATTCAATCTTAGCCAAGTCATCATCTGAGAAGTTAATGGACCAAGCAGTGGATCTATCTCCTGTCTTAAGGGTATTTGAAGATCATCAAAGAAGTTGTGAGTAAGGAATTGAGGTCATGGAGGGTATATAGACATCATGGAAGACCTAGAGAGTCATTTTGAAAGTGAGGCAAGTCACTGATGTGATTACAAGAGCTGCAGTTGAAGACAGTCAACTAGGGCTTCACCTGGGTCAACCCTGGGTCAACCCTAGGTCAAAAGCTTGATTGAAGGGCATCAAGGCCTGTTGGGAAGATGTGGGATGCCTCATTTGACATGTAGATATGGATGTGGTGTTGTGCCAAGGAGAAACCAAGAGAAATCAAGAAGAAGAGAGGTTTCTAAATTAGGGTTTCTGTGTAAAATCCCCTGATTTAGGGCAAACTTCCCAGCAAGATAATTCAAAATGCAAGTCTCAAATGGATCCTTGGCCAACATGAAACTTGTAGAGGATCTCAAGAACTTTAATTTGAGTGGTGGAAGGCATCAATGAGATTTATAGAACTCAAGTTATGGTTCTTGCAAGTTACAGGTCATTAGAGGCATCTGAAATTTGTCTGTGAAAGTTACTTGACTTCCAAGTAACCTTTACCCCTCAAGGAGCTTTCAAATGAATTTCTGGCCAACATGAAAGTTGTTCCTCATGATCTTAGATTTCTAGAAAGGTATAGTATGCCTTCATATGATTTGTGGAACTCTACTTATGACTTTGGCAAGCAAAGGGCATTTTGGTCATTTGGAAGTTATAGGTCATTTCAAGCATATGGCCATATCTCCTACTTCCAAGCTTCAAATGGAAAAACCTTCAACATCAAAGTTGCTTAGAATGATGTTTTAAGGCTAGTAGGGTGGTCATGAGATGTTGGAAAGGCTCATAGCAAAAAGTGATAAAAATGGCCTAAAAATGAGACATAAGTTAATTCAAGTGAAATGGAAAATCCTAAAATCCAAGTTCCAAATCCAAACCATGGCATATGATAGTTCATTTTGACTCCCAAGGACATTTTAAGAACAATGGTTCAGCCACGATTTTGATTTGAGGCTTAAATCTTGGGGTTGCTTTGTAATTTGCTTGCTTGCATAATGGCATACCAAACCAAAACAAGGAAAAGCTTCATAAACAAGGTGTTTAAGCTTTGTATTTTGCCCAAAATACCACTTAAGGAGAAAATCAAGTGGATTACTCAAGTTGTAAGGATTTTTTCATGATATCTCATGTGGTGGGAAGTGAAATGCAAAATATCAAGTCATGAAAGTTCAAGTTTCTACTAGAGTGATCTAGATGATTCTAGACCCTTCTAAATCAGTCTATATATGGATTACATTCTCCATTGGTGAAAGGTTGGTGATTGTTGATGTTAATGGTGGTAGATAAAAGAGTTTGAACCAAAAATTCTCCATTTGCAAATTGAATTGAAACTTCATTTTTCTCTTCATTACCCTTCCATTTTTTTCCACAAATCATCACTACAAACCTCCCTGAACATGTTCATGCTAGAGTGAGCCCCCATTTTTGAAGAATTGGAGCTTTTCAAGTGAAGTTGCAAGAGAGCAAAAGGGATTGGATCTGAAGATACAAGCCATCTCCATCAAATCTTGTGCAAGCAGAGTATTATTCATCACCTAGGGACCATTATTGAAGATTTACAAGGCCTGATTCGAAGCTTTTCAACACCTACCATTGCAAGGGTCAAGGTAAGCAAAATCTTTCCCACACTTTGATTTAGGCATGGCTAGGATTTATTCTTGTTGTGAAACCATTAGAGACCATTAGGTGATTCATTTGGATGAGTTTAAGACCAATTAGTGAGGTTTCATTAATGGAGGTTGATTCTTGATGGAGTTGGAATGGGTGATTTAATGGATGATAATGCACGAATTTTGGTTAGTTTTAATCAGCATGGCGTAGGAATTAATTATATATAAAGATTGTTGAGTTTGGTGTTGGTTGAAAATTGAAGAAAGTGTGGATCCATGGAGTTGTACTGTTCGGGTAGGATGATAGAGAGAGTGTTAATACAAACCATTGCCACAGTTGGATTCTACGTAAAAAATAGAGCAAATTTGGTTCTTGAATCGTGTTAAATGGTGGAGTAATGAGAGAGCACGAAGGTGATGAAGTTCATGCATGGAGGAGGTATTTTCATGGAGTCTCTAAAACTCTAACATCCAAAGGAAGAAGACAATGTATGTACCGTACGATCACGCCAAGAACATTTGACCAAGGAGCCCATCCAACGGTCCAGGATTCACACGAAATAATGGAGAGGGAATGAGCAGCCCAAACGCTGCGTTTAATTAATGTACCCGTCATGGGCTTTAATGAATTTGATTTCCCCACCCCCTGTTTCCAAGCCCATTTGCTTTTACACTATAAACAGCTGCTATTCACACCGTTGCTGCTTCGTTTTTCTTTTCATATTAATGTTTTTTTCTGAATAAACTGGGCCCAGGCGCACCATGCTAGGCGCACCCCCCTCCTGGGCCCATCATAATAATCAACTTCATATATTTGCTTTCTACACCTCATCATCATTTCTCATATAATTTCACTCCAAATTTTATTTCATTTCAAAAATTCATATAAAATTGAAAAATGCATATTTTTTTAATGAGACTTTTTTTCCCATTTTCCACTTTTTGTCTAGAAAAATATAAAAGCATAAAATTGTCATTTTATTTCATTTTCATATTTTTTTGCATATTTTCACATTTAATAGCTTTTTTAATTCTTTTAGTTTATGCTACTATTTGTTGAATTTAGTTTGAGAGTTTCCTTTAGGATTTTTATCCCATTCTTTTTAGCATAACTAGATATGGATATTAGGTGCCCCCCTGATTTTTATACTATTTTTTTAGGATTTATTTTAGGTAGTTTAGTTAGAAACTATTAGGATAGTCAATTAAGGTTGTGAATATGATATAGGTATAACAAAACAAGTTTCTTTTTGGGTTTTCTTTAGGACAAATTAGTAGATGGGACTATAGGGGTATTGAGGGTAAGCATAATAGATTCCTTAGAATAAATAGTAGAATTTTTCCCATTGTATTAATATTTTTAGTATATTTTTGTAGTTGATTGATTGTGTGGTGTGCCCTTTCTAGGGTTATTTGTTTGACTGTGTGGGGTATTGGGCCTACTTGGGGTTTGGGTTTGAGCTGAAGACTTTGCTTATGAAGCCATTGAAGACAAAAGGAATGAAGATCAATTTCCAGAGTTGATGAAGAGTATATCTTGCTGACAGCTGTTGAAGGTTATAGGATCTAGGAGTTAGGTAGAGCTCTAGAATAGAAACTTGATTCACAAACATGAAAGGTCTTGTTTGCCTCAATTCCTTCTCCATGATTCAAAGTCTCTTTTAAATACCCACCTCCTTCCTTTGGAAGGATTAGCGAATGTATGTAAAAGATAGAACTTTTGAGAGAAAACTGTCTGTATCATGTTAACAGTCAGTAGGCCACCCTTGGTAGGCAACTGACTGCTTAACATCCAATTCCTCTTGTTGACTGCTACTCATCTTGGAGAGTGAGACTTGAAGAAAAGCCCTGAAAGATTGAAGATAGAGACCTTGCTTGAAGACAGATGTTGATGAAGACTGTTGTTTGCTGTTTATGTTTGTTGTTTATAATTTTTGATGTATTGTTTGAATTTCCGTGATTGTATTGTTTGCCATTAATCTGTTGGGTTGAAAGTGAATTTTGTTCGCTTTTGCCTATTGTTTTCTAGGTTCGAGGTTGAGTGGGACTCCCTTGCCTCGCTTGTATTGCTGCATTCATGCATTTTACTGCTTTATTGTATATTTGCTATTGTTTCTGTTTCCGTTTATCCCTTAGGATCTCTGTTTCTCTCTGCGCAAGAGAGGAACATGATAGACACTAGGTCTTAACCCATGCATGATAACATTAGGTTAGTTTGATTCCCTTTGCAACCATAGGTTAGAGTTCTGTCTCTTCTTTCTCAAAACAAACAGAAAAACACAATAAGATTTCAAACCCAATAAAAGACACTTCTTCCGTAAAAGAATGTGAACTCATCAAAACGTCATTTTTGTCCGCTTGGACCAGTAATCAGAAAAACCCTTTTTCAGAAGGAGATAAAAGCAATCAAGACAGACTTGTGTCGTACGTGGCCCGAACTACGTTTGCTCTGATCTTTCATGTTGTATGAAAGTACGTAGGCATAGGATGTGATATCCTAGCGAGCAACCTTCCCCTCCTTTCCCGTAGGTAGGCGAACTACGTTGACTCTGATTTCTCGTTCCAGACGGGAATACGTAGGCATAAAGTGCGATACTTTGCCGAGTCATTTTATTTTCTTTTAACCCCATACCTGTAGAATAGATAGAATAACAATCCGTACCAGAAAACAAGCGTGGATCCCGTCGAGTACGACGGACGTGAGGGGTGCTAATACCTTCCCCTTGCGTAACCGACTCCCGAATCCAGGATTTGGTTGCGATGACCATTCCTTTCTCCGTTTTGCGGTAGGTTTACCTCGAGCGTTTCCTTTCCCCTCTTTGGGATAAATAACGCACGGTGGCGACTCTTCTGTTCAGCCGGCGCCGATTTTCGCAGTAGCGACAGCTGGCGACTCTGCTGGGGACACCAACGGTTCCCTACGCGAGTCAATCCTAACGCTTGTTTTCCTGTAGAGGATTTTGTATGGATTTATTTTTTTCGTATTTTACTTTCAGCATTATATTATTGTTATTATTGCTGTATTGGGGTGTGACGGGTGTTCTATGATGGAGAGATAAGCCGGACCTGGGCTTGAGTGCACTTAGAATTAGAGTGGAAAGTAGTGGGCGCGTGCCGGCTTTGCTTGCATTAGTGTCCCACGAAATCCACACTCGGACGAGGTTCTTCTGGTTGACTTCTTTTTCTACCCTTTGGGTCGAAGGGGTTGTTGGTTAGTTGGATTGTCGACTCCGGGAACCGATCATTTGGAAGTTGGCTAAGTGAGGCCTCTTCAGGATTTGATGATGCCACTCCTTCTGGGAATCGTATTATCAACCCTGAAAGTCTGTGACGCCGACGACCACATAGGATGCCATACCATTGTCAGTTACTAGGACACCTACCTGTGAGAGGGTTTGGGGCTATGCAGGTAACTAGACCTTCAGATACCGGTTTGTTGCTTGATTTGAGATTCAGGGTATTTATGGACAATTGAGGGGTCTATCAGAAACCAGTTGGAGTTATGTTATGGGGTCTATCAGAGACCAGAGTTGAAGCTTCATATTGGGTCTGTCTAAGACCAGGGTTTGAGGAATTCTGGATGGTCTATCTGAGACTTATGATTTGGTTCAGGCTTCTCAGCCATGGCATTTGGTCCCTATTGCATCTATTTGCCTTGCATTATTCGCATAACCATTACCATGTGCATTTCATTAACGTGTGTCTGTGTTGCAGGTGCATTTGCATATTCCCTGATTCTAGTGTCCGGACTTCTGCTTATTGATCATGGCTGGTTTGAGAAAGACAGTTGCGTATAAGTTACCTACACCTGACATTACTCCCCTACTTGGTCTGATGTCCCTTGCTGATGAGAAGGTTAGGAGAAGTTTCAGAATGAGTTATGGAAGACTGTTGAGACTGGTCTGCAAGCCAACTGCTGTTGAGATGAATGGGCTGTATACATTGATGCAATTCTATGACCCTGCCTTACGATGTTTCACATTTGCTGACTTTATTTTGGGGCCTACCATGGAAGAATATGCAGAGTTTATCGAGCTGCCGGTACAAAATAAGGTTCCTTTCATCCATCATGACACTAAGCCCAAGATGGAGGACTTAGCTAAGGCCTTGCACATGAACGCTTCTGAACTATTAGTGACTTCTTGGCTCGGGGTTCCAGGTTTCTCCCTCGATTTTCTGGTTGGCAAAGCTCAAGAATACGCCAAGAGCGGGTGCTGGATAGTCTTTAATGCTATCTTGGCTCTGTGCATCTACGGAATAGTGATGTTTCCCAATTTACCCAATTTTGTGGACTTGGACGCCTTTCATTTGTTTGCTGCTGGCAACCCGGTACCCACTTTGATTGGAGATCTCTATCATTCATTGCACTACAAAAATGAAAATAGGAGAGGAAAGACTGTTTACTGTTGTGCGCCGCTGTTGAACATGTGGTTTAAGAGCCATCTCCCCCTGAAGGGACCTTTTGTAGATAGTGCAACTACAGCTGACTGGCCAGAGCGCCTGATGAGACTATCTTCTGAAGACATTGAGTGGTTTGACCGAGACTTGCTGGGGTCTGAGATTATTTTCAGTTGCGCCGGATATCCTAATGTTCCTTTGATAGGAAGAAAATGGTGTATCAATTATAACCCATCTCTGTTCATTCGCCAGTTTGGATACGCATTGAAGAACCCACCTAGGGAGGAAGAAGTACAGGAATCTCTGTACTTCACCGGTGATTTGAATGGAGAGTTACTAGCCAAGCTTCAGCACGCTTGGATGCATATCAACAGAAGAGGGAAACCACTATTGGGGAAGAATGATTGTCAGGCTTATGTACCATACAAAGTTTGGATCCAAGAGAGAGCAAGACAGTTGCTGATGCCATTTCCAGCTGCACCGGTCCATGTTCATGTTCCAGTGGAGGAACCAACCACCGTTGCTATGGAGGTCTACGAGCGAGTTGTAAAAGAGAAGGAAGCCTTGTTGTTGGCTAATGAAGAGTTAGAAAAGGAACTGGCTCAGATGCGTAGTGAGAAGAACAAGGTTGTGCATTCTCTCCAACAGCAGATGGAATTAGTAAACAAGCTAGGGGCTGAATTGACTGAAGAGAAAAAGAAGCGTGAACGACTGGGGAAAGAATTCAGAAGCTCTCATGATATGTTGGAGTCCAAAAAGAAAGCACTCGATGCCGCCCACTGGGAAATCTCTTCTTGTAACAAAACGTGGAATGCTACGCTAACCAACAACAAAAAGAGGGAAGACAAATTGAAGCAGCAAATTTCTGAACTCGAAGAACAGTTGAAGGCTAGCACTGAGAAGTATGAAGAGGAAGTGATGGCGAGATATAGTCTTCAGAACGCATTGAACAAGGCCATCGAAGGCAAGAAAGAGGCTGTGTCTCAGAAACGGAAGCTAGAGGATCACTTCGGAGAAGGGGCATTGAAGGAATCTGCTGGTGATTTACGACGTGTTCTCAAGCGAAGAGATCTACTTGTTGAGGGTCTGCTTTCCCGACCAAGTCATCCAGAGACTAAGAAGTTATTAGAAGAGTACCAGGCCTATGGGAGCACTTGACCATTTCATGTATTAATGTGTATGCTTTATCTGCATAGCACTGACCATCACCAGGATTGTTGGTTGAGGTCATGCCTTCTTATTGTACATTCATTGATATTGTATTCTTGGCTTAATGGATTTCTCTGCAATATATGAGGTGTTTTCTATGATTTGGCTCCGAACTTCGTATTGCTATCACTGTCACCGCACTGACACATTCGCACTAGAATCGGGGAATGATATTCCCTAATGCACAGACACATATTGCATTGCATACACATACATATTGCATTCACCAGTAACTATTGGATTTGTACCTCATCTCCTGCATCTTCCAGGTCTTCCAAGATTAGCGACCGAAGAATTCCCTGACATTCGACCAGAAACAGCAGTAAGAAAGTCATGGGTCAGGATCAGATTGAGATGCAAGAGATGCGCAACAACATGACGCAGTTCATACAGGCAATGGAAGCCATGGCCAAGGGTCAGGAACAGTTGTAGAATATGGTGCAACCTCTGATTGCACGGGCTAATGATAGTGCTGCCGATTTTGCTCAGCAAGGAAATCAAGGTTTTCTCCCAGGCCTCAGACGCCAACTTGTGGGGATAGATATCGAGCAGGTTCAAGCGGAATTAATTGATGTTAGAGGCCAGCTGGGGCAGTTCACGAAAGATATGCAAGTGTTACGCTCGAATCAAGAGATGCTAGAAGAAGAGAACTGCCGATTGAAGGCCCCGGTAGGATTGATGGCTGAAATATTGAGGAACGTACTCAGAAGAGAAGGAGGGCAAATGTCTGAAGACGCGGCTGGCTTATTTGCTCCTCAGGGGTCTGAAGAACCATTACCCACGCATGATAGGCTTAAGAGACCCTCTCCACAGTTTGAAGCTCAGGATTCTCCTCGTCAGCAGTCGCAATTGATTTTTCAGGATAACTCAAGGAGGTGTGGTAAGAGGATGAGGTTTTCTAACAGAGTATTTGATGAGATCCCAGTGGATTATGATCAGCTGGTGCAACTCTTGTTCCAACTTCAACTGGTTGAGCCCCGCATTTTGGTTCCACTGACTGGGCAGCCGCCACCAGACTATGACCTGAACGCCTATTGTGCCTTCCACTCCGGCGCACCGAGGCATAACATCGCAAACTGCAAAGCTTTTAAGCATAAGATTCAAGATTTGCTGGATGGGAAAACAATTGAGTTTGTACTGGGGGGTATAAAAGTTTCAGGGACTGATATTCCCATTTCTCCGCCAGAGGTTGCAGACGAATCAAGGTATATCCCAGAGCCACTGGAAGCTAAATCCCCATGTCCACAACAGTTGCCGATGCCAGGGTTGAATTTAAGGATGATAGCGCGTGAGCCTAAGGAACCGTCCGAGCAAAGCCAGCAGCATATGAGATGCCAGTATTCGGCTCAACAAAGAATTAGGGGAAAGAGACCAAAGAGGGTATTGGAGGCACCTCCATCAACGTATGCATAACTCTTTCAGACCTTGTTAGGTTTGAACCTTATCAAAAAGAGAACGTCAGCCCCACCAAAGGGCGCACTTCCGTGTGGTTTCGACGCCAGCAGGCATTGTGAGTTCCATTCTGGGGCACCCGGACATGATATTGAGGGTTGTCACGCGTTCAAGCATAACGTCCAAGATTTAATTGACAGCAGGGTTATCAACTTCTCTGATAGGGTCCCCAAGGTGGTGCAAGGCCATAGACAAGCGAAAGTCGGGGTGATGAAAAAGTTTCCCAGGTTTGATCGGGCCGTTGAAAGAAGGTCGAGACAGCAGTAGACTACCCCTGATAATAGTTTCTGAGGATGGTTGACTCGCCAATAAGTCAAAGTGCAGGAAGTCCGGTTCTGAGACACCGACATTTTTTCATGTTATCTTGTTCATGTCTTCGCATTTGTAGTTTCTTTTCTGTTTAATTGCAAATTTCGCTTGTAAGACTTGTTATTTTTTCAATTGATATTGATAAATGAAATAAATATGCATGTTTTGAATTAATCCAGTCGTGTTCACTCTTTGCTTTCTTTAATGCTTAATGCTTGTTTTAGCAGGAATCTGGGGAGGATGACGAAAACAGATGACGAATAATCTTCCGATTGTAGGCTTTTGAATAAAAAACCTGTTGACGATGTACAGGCATTGTTTCAATCCATAAACACCGGAGATATAAGGAAGATAATCCCTTGTTAACCCCTTTGAGCCAGTAGTAGGAGTTTCCTTTTGAAAATGAAAAACCCTAAATCTTAAACCGGGGCAGGGTAGGCGTCAGTTAGTTTGGCCAAGCGTTCAAATCGCGAAAGGAGTGTCCGTTTGAGGATAAATCACACCCATATGGGTCGTGCCTAAAAAACCACAATGGTTAAGGTTCGCCAACCCAAGAGTGAAACAGTCACATTAGTCCATAAAAAGTCAGACAACCAGTGCCACACGACTTGTGCAAAAGAAAAAAAAAAGAAAAAAAAAGAAAATTGAAAGCCGAAAGCCCGCTAAGTCGAATCTTGAGAAAAAGCGACTTAGGCAAAAATTAGGGCATCCCGCTGGACTTCGAAAGCGAAAGATACTCAAAAGAGTCAGTCCAGGAAAAATCTAGGGAACGAAAAGCAAAAGACGAAAAGGATTACCCAAAGAAAAATCCTCGAAAAGAACAGAGTCGTGTGACTCTAGGCACCCAAAGACGAAAAAGTAAGTGACTGTCACTCCGAAGAAAGGTGTGGTATCCTGGACCATCATTCCTACTAATCAACCTGTGAAAGATAAGTGCTTGTGTCAGATTAGCTGAACATAGGATTGGAGAATATCATGGAGAATGGGTGGGTCAGAATAAACTTTGAGCCTGTGTCTTTCCTTGTTAACCGTGAACCTGACCACGTTACAACCCGAAAAAGTCCTAATTGAAATAGGTTTTGGCCGAGAGCATACGTCGGTAAAGATCGCATCGAAACTGACTCCTAAAAGGGTTCCTCTTACCAGCTTTCATATTACATTTTGATAATTGATTCATTATATGTCGCAAATTTTTTTTTCCGATGAACAGACTTGGATGTTGAAACTGTCATATACATTGCGTTTAATATATCTTTTATGCAGAACAACTTGTGTTACTTGCGAGTAAACGCATGCCGACAAGAAAGATCCCTACAGTGGAAGGTCTGATCAGGATAAAATGCAGAATGCCCAAATGTTTCGTGAACTGGGGCAAGCTATATCGATTAATTCCAGTAGAGTCAGTCATCCTAGAATCAGTAAAGCTGGGGCAATCAGGTTAAGATCTGGCAAATCTCTCGTAGTTATGGGCATTGTTCCACGAATCCGTCAATCAGGGACAAAGGATTATTGCGAGACCGGGGCAGGTCACCCTAGAAGCACGAAAGTTATGTTGTTGAAACACCTCTTCGAGGTTCGAGATGTAGAAGCAGTTCATGTCTGGCCGTCAGGATACAAAGACTGTAGGGTCCATTTCAAAATTGTTGCAGATTCAGGGGCAAGCTGTTTCAAGATAGAGTCTTGACTAGGATTTCCTTTCGAGAAAAAGTATTCAAGAATACAGACTGGGGCATGTTAGTATCCCCGAAGCGGAGTTCCGAGAAAGCGGACGATCAGAAAATTATAGCCTGGCCAGAGGTGCTTGAGGAAAAATTTGATTATAATCGACGCGAGTCTCCACGCCGGTCGTGTTCCTAGGAGTTGAGATGGTGGTACCCTTTGTCAAAGGACAAGATTAATTCCCCAGAAGAGTATCTTTGTAGAGATGTCTCCGGCAGATTGATACCCCGCAGAAGTGGTGATCCCCAGAGGGTGGAGCATGCGTAGATGCAATCCCCAGGCGAGAGGGTTCTCAAGGTGTTTGACCAGGTCAAAGTGGGGCCAGAAAGATAGTTCGCCATAGTAGATGGTTATCCTCGGTGGAGTGATGGTCCAGAGTTCGTAAATTATGGCTAGATGGTTTTCTTTACCCAGCAGGGGCACCCATATTCAACAAGATTGATAGTTCCAAGATTATAGGCTGTATTCAGATAGTGTGGTGTCCCCCGAAGAGGATTCCCCCATCCCGAGCAGAGTGGTTTAGCCTCAGAAGATTAATATTTCCAACTCGTGAGTTGCACTCAGACAGTCTACTCTTCCCAGTAGAGATTCCCTTCCCAGTAGGGTCATTTACTCTCCCCCAGCGGAGTCAGTTGATTTTCCCAAGAGAGTCGTTTCGTCCTCAGCGGAGTTCTCTCTTTTCAGCAAGTGTTCTTTTTCCTCCCAGTGGAACTCGAAGGTTAAGACTCTCCCCAGCAGAGTTGGCTATGTGTCCTGGCATTTATTTTGTCGGAATACCGTGTGATAGCCGTTCACTCTCCAGCAGAAGTCCAATCATGATTGGCGCATTCAGCTATTCCTCAGCGAAGCGGGCTTCACTCGTCCAGCATTTATTTTGCTGGAGTAATTCTGCAACGCCCAGTTATCCCCAGCGGAGTCGACATTGTCTTCAGCATTTATTTCGCTGAAGCGGTTTTCTGTATCCCAGCAGTTTGAGCCTGCATCTGCATTGGCATATAGTGTCATATTTGCAAAATAAAAATGCATAACATTTCCATGTCGAATGGAGCATTACGCCATTTTCAAACATATGCATTTCGAAACATAAACCAGGTTGGTTAACCGTTTGTTTTCAAGTATTGTTTCCCATGCAGGTGGAGAGAGTTCTTGCTCAAATTAATTACCAAACATTCAAGATCTCGGCATGAGACATGTAATGATAATGTCGATTGTGGCATTATTCCCCACAGAGTTGCTTGTTTAAGTTTCTCTTACCCCTCCAGCGGAGTATTTCTTCAAGATTGTTGTTATAACAATATCAAAAGATTTCGTGAATCGATTTTTGGAAGTTGCCGCCTATGTTAAAATAGGTGTCTGGCAGTGAGGATTCAGAAAATCCTCAGTAGAGGCCTTCTCAGAATTGCTGCCATGTCAGCACTGAAAATTGGAAGACTAGACTCATATTGTGTTACCCATGTGATTGATGGAGCTAGCTACTGCAAAGATAGGCAGAAAAGTTGTACCAGTGTTATCTTCCTGTAGCGATGGCGGAGTATTACCCGTAGTAAAGGCGGAGTTATTTTCCTGTATTCAACAGAGTATTACCCGTAGCAAAGGCGGAGATATTTTCCTTTATTCGACAGAGTGTTTACCCGTAGCAAAGGCGGAGATATTTTCCTGTATTCGACAGAGTGTTTACCCGTAGTAAAGGCGGAGTTATTTTCCTGTATTTGGCAGAGTATTTACCCGTAGTGATGGCGGAGTATTACCCGTAGTAAAGGCGGAGTTATTTTCCTGTATTCGACAGAGTATTACCCGTAGCAAAGGCGGAGATATTTTCCTGTATTTGACAGAGTGTTTACCCGTAGTAAAGGCGAAGTTATTTTCCTGTATTCGACAGAGTATTACCCGTAGCAAAGGCGGAGATATTTTCCTGTATTCGACAGAGTGTTTACCCGTAGCAAAGGCGGAGATATTTTCCTGTATTCGACAGAGTGTTTACCCGTAGCAAAGGCGGAGATATTTTCCTGTATTCGACAGAGTGTTTACCCGTAGTAAAGGCGGAGTTATTTTCCTGTATTTGGCAGAGTATTTACTCGTAGTGATGGCGGAGTATTACCCGTAGTAAAGGCGGAGTTATTTTCCTGTATTCGACAGAGTATTACCCGTAGCAGAGGCGGAGATATTTTCCTGTATTCGACAGAGTATTACCCGTAGCAAAGGCGGAGATATTTTCCTGTATTCGACAGAGTGTTTACCCGTAGCAAAGGCGGAGATATTTTCCTGTATTCGATAGAGTGTTTACCTGTAGCAACGACAGAGTATTTCCCGTAGCAAAGGCGGAGTTATTTTCCTGTATTTGGCAGAGTATTTCCCGTAGCAAAGGCAGAGTTATTTTCCTGTATTTGACAGAGCATCTACCCGTAGCAGAGGCGGAGTTATTTTCCTGTATTTGGCAGAGTATTTCCCATAGTGATGACGATGTTATTTTCCTGTATCAGTGGCAGGGTCAGGTTTTGTTGACAGAAGTACTTCTCCCAGTGAAGTCAATAAGTTCATTCCAGTATTGACAAGATAATGCTGAAAGCAGGTTTGTAGATAATGTTCCCCAAACAATTGTGCAGTTTATTTCTGCGGTTGGCAAATTTCCGGGTTCTTAGTATTCAACCGTCTCGTACCTCGAATGTTTGAAGGCTCCGGGCGTTTCACCCAGTCGGGTCCAAGCCGCTTGAATAGGGGCAGCTGTTGCACCCTAAAATTTGCTCAACCTACTCCACTTGGTTTATGTCTCATAGCTTTAGCATTTGCATATTAGGTCATGTACATAGTCTAATCATTTGCATAGCATAACATATCAAGCCATCCAACAAGGGACCAAATGCAATTCTTATCTCTATGGGCATATCAAGTGATTCTTATTCAAATTCAATCTTAGCCAAGTCATCATCTGAGAAGTTAGTGGACCAAGCAGTGGATCTATCTCCTATCTTGAGGGTATTTGAAGATCATCAAAGAAGTTGTGAGTAAGGAATTGAGGTCATGGAGGGTATATAGACATCATGGAAGACCTAGAGAGTCATTTTGAAAGTGAGGCAAGTCATTGATGTGATTACAAGAGCTGCAGTTGAAGACAGTCAACTAGCGCTTCACCTGGGTCAACCCTAGGTCAAATGCTTGATTGAAGGGCATCAAGGCTTGTTGGGAAGATGTGGGATGCCTCATTTGACATGTAGATATGGATGTGGTGTTGTGCCAAGGAGAAACCAAGAGAAATCAAGAAGAAGAGAGGTTTCTAAATTAGGGTTTCTGTGTAAAATCCCCTGATTTAGGGAAAACTTCCCAGCAAGATAATTCAAAATGCAAGTCTCAAATGGATCCTTGGCCAACATGAAACTTGTAGAGGATCTCAAGACCTTTAATTTGAGTGGTGGAAGGCATCAATGATATTTATAGAACTCAAGTTATGGTTCTTGCAAGTTACAGGTCATCAGAGGCATCTGAAATTTGTCTGTGAAAGTTACTTGACTTCCAAGTAACCTTTACCCCTCAAGGATCTTTCAAATGAATTTCTGGCCAACATGAACGTTGTTCCTCATGATCTTAGCTTTCTATAAAGGTATAGTATGCCTTCATATGATTTGTGGAACTCTACTTATGACTTTGGCAAGCAAAGGGCATTTTGGTCATTTGGAAGTTATAGGTCATTTCAAGCATATGGCCATATCTCCTACTTCCAAGATTCAAATGGAAAAACCTTCAACATAAAAGTTTCTTAGAATGATGTTTTAAGGCTAGTAGGGTGGTCATGAGATGTTGGAAAGGCTCATAGCAAAAAGTGATAAAAATGGCCTAAAAATGAGACATAAGTTAATTCAAGTGAAATGGAAAATCCTAAAATCCAAGTTCCAAATTCAAACCATGGCATATGATAGTTCATTTTGACTCCCAAGGACATTTTAAGAACAATGGTTCAGCCACAATTTTGATTTGAGGCTTAAATCTTGGGGTTGCTTTGTAATTTGCTTGCTTGCATAATGGCATACCAAACCAAAACAAGGTAAAGCTTCATAAACAAGGTGTTTAAGCTTTGTATTTTGCCCAAAATACCACTTAAGGAGAAAATCAAGTGGATTACTCAAGTTGTAAGGATTTTGTCATGATATCTCATGTGGTGGGAAGTGAAATGCAAAATATCAAGTCATGAAAGTTCAAGTTTCTACTAGAGTGATCTAGATGATTCTAGACCCTTCTAAATCAGTCTATATATGGATTACATTCTCCATTGGTGAAAGGTCGGTGATTGTTGATGTTAATGGTGGTAGAGGAAAGAGTTTGAACCAAAAATTCTCCATTTGCAAATTGAATTGAAACTTCATTTTTCTCTTCATTACCCTTCCATTTTTTTTCCACAAATCATCACTACAAACCTCCCTGAACATGTTCATGCTAGAGTGAGCCCCCATTGTTAAAGAATTGGAGCTTTTCAAGTGAAGTTGCAAGAGAGCAAAAGGGATTGGATCTGAAGATACAAGCCATCTCCATCAAATCTTGTGCAAGCAGAGTATTATTCATCACCTAGGGACCATTATTGAAGATCTACAAGGCCTGATTCGAAGCTTTTCAACACCTACCATTGCAAGGGTCAAGGTAAGCAAAATCTTTCCCACACTTTTATTTAGGCATGGCTAGGATTGATTCTTGTTGTGAAACCATTAGAGACCATTAGGTGATTCATTTGGATGAGTTTAAGACCAATTAGTGAGGTTTCATTAATGGAGGTTGATTCTTGATGGAGTTGGAATGAGTGATTTAATGGATGATAATGCACGAATTTTGGTTAGTTTTAATCAGCATGGCGTAGGAATTAATTATATATAAAGATTGTTGAGTTTGGTGTTGGTTGAAAATTGAAGAAAGTGTGGATCCATGGAGTTGTACTGTTCGGGTAGGATGATAGAGAGAGTGTTAATACAAACCATTGCCACAGTTGGATTCTACGTAAAAAATAGAGCAAATTTGGTTCTTGAATCGTGTTAAATGGTGGAGTAATGAGAGAGCACGAAGGTGATGAAGTTCATGCATGGAGGAGGTATTTCATGGAGTCTCTAAAACTCTAACATCCAAAGGAAGAAGACAATGTATGTACCGTACGATCACGCCAAGAACATTTGACCAAGGAGCCCATCCAACGGTCCAGGATTCACACGAAATAATGGAGAGGGAATGAGCAGCCCAAACGCTGCGTTTAATTAATGTACCCGTCATGGGCTTTAATGAATTTGATTTCCCCACCCCCCGTTTCCAAGCCCATTTGCTTTTACACTATAAACAGCTGCTATTCACACCGTTGCTGCTTCGTTTTTCTTTTCATATTAATGTTTTTTTTTCTGAATAAACTGGGCCCAGGCACACCATGCTAGGCGCACCCCCCTCCTGGGCCCATCATAATAATCAACTTCATATATTTGCTTTCTACACCTCATCATCATTTCTCATATAATTTCACTCCAAATTTTATTTCATTTCAAAAATTCATATAAAATTGAAAAATGCATATTTTTTAATGAGACTTTTTTTTCCCATTTTCCACTTTTTGTCTAGAAAAATATAAAAGCATAAAATTGTCATTTTATTTCATTTTCATATTTTTTTGCATATTTTCACATTTAATAGCTTTTTTAATTCTTTTGGTTTATGCTACTATTTGTTGAATTTAGTTTGAGAGTTTCCTTTAGGATTTTTATCCCATTCTTTTTAGCATAACTAGATATGGATATTAGGTGCCCCCCTGATTTTTATACTATTTTTTTAGGATTTATTTTAGGTAGTTTAGTTAGAAACTATTAGGATAGTCAATTAAGGTTGTGAATATGATATAGGTATAACAAAACAAGTTTCTTTTTGGGTTTTCTTTAGGACAAATTAGTAGATGGGACTATAGGGGTATTGAGGGTAAGCATAATAGATTCCTTAGAATAAATAGTAGAATTTTTCCCATTGTATTAATATTTTTAGTATATTTTTGTAGTTGATTGATTGTGTGGTGTGCCCTTTCTAGGGTTATTTGTTTGACTGTGTGGGGTATTGGGCCTACTTGGGGTTTGGGTTTGAGCTGAAGACTTTGCTTATGAAGCCATTGAAGACAAAAGGAATGAAGATCAATTTCCAGAGTTGATGAAGAGTATATCTTGCTGACAGCTGTTGAAGGTTATAGGATCTAGGAGCTAGGTAGAGCTCTAGAATAGAAACTTGATTCACAAACATGGAAGGTCTTGTTTGCCTCAATTCCTTCTCCATGATTCAAAGTCTCTTTTAAATACCCACCTCCTTCCTTTGGAAGGATTAGTGAATGTATGTAAAAGATAGAACTTTTGAGAGAAAACTGTCTGTATCATGTTAACAGTCAGTAGGCCACCCTTGGTAGGCAACTGACTGCTTAACATCCAATTCCTCTTGTTGACTGCTACTCATCTTGGAGAGTGAGACTTGAAGAAAAGCCCTGAAAGATTGAAGATAGAGACCTTGCTTGAAGACAGATGTTGATGAAGACTGTTGTTTGCTGTTTATGTTTGTTGTTTATAATTTTTGATGTATTGTTTGAATTTCCCTGACTGTATTGTTTGCCATTAATCTGTTAGGTTGAAAGCGAATTTTGTTCGCTTTTGCCTGTTGTTTTCTAGGTTCGAGGTTGAGTGGGACTCCCTTGCCTCGCTTGTATTGCTGCATTCATACATTTTACTGCTTTATTGTATATTTGCTATTGTTTCTATTTCCGTTCATCCCTTAGGATCTCTGTTTCTCTCTGCGCAAGAGAGGAACATGATAGACACTAGGTCTTAACCCATGCATGATAACATTAGGTTAGTTTGATTCCATTTGCAACCATAGGTTAGAGTTCTGTCTCTTCTTTCTCAAAACAAACAGAAAAACACAATAAGATTTCAAACCCAATAAAAGACACTTCTTCTGTAAAAGAATGTGAACTCATCAAAACGTCATTTTTGTCCGCTTGGACCAGTAATCAGAAAAACCCTTTTTCAGAAGGAGATAAAAGCAATCAAGATAGACTTGTGTCGTACGTGGCCCGAACTACGTTTGCTCTGATCTTTCATGTTGTATGAAAGTACGTAGGCATAGGATGCGATATCCTAGCGAGCAACCTTCCCCTCCTTTCCCGTAGGTAGGCGAACTACGTTGACTCTGATTTCTCGTTCCAGACGGGAATACGTAGGCATAAAGTGCGATACTTTGCCGAGTCATTTTATTTTCTTTTAACCCCAGACCTGTAGAATAGATAGAATAACAATCCGTACCAGAAAACAAGCATGGATCCCGTCGAGTACGACGGACGTGAGGGGTGCTAATACCTTCCCCTTGCGTAACCGACTCCCGAATCCAGGATTTGGTTGCGATGACCATTCCTTTCTCCGTTTTGCGGTAGGTTTACCTCGAGCGTTTCCTTTCCCCTCTTTGGGATAAATAACGCACGGTGGCGACTCTTCTGTTCAGCCGGCGCCGATTTTCGCAGTAGCGACAGCCTAGAAAGTGCATTTTCGTGTACCTCCAAAGCCAAAAAAGTGGGAAAAATTCAAAATTGTTTTTGGGCTTTATGAGCTTCCATTGGGCTTCCTTTTGACCTAAATCCATCATACATAATCCCAGCAACAGGGACAAAGCTTCATAACAGAATTTTGGTGAGAAAAAGTGAGAGAAAACTTGAGAAAAAGTGAGAAAAAAGTGAATTTCGTTTTTTTTATTTTCCTTGAGTTTCAACCACTTTTAAACATCCAAACACCTTCCTTGAGTGATTTAGAATATTTCTGGATAGTTTCTTTTAAGCTTTGGTTGCACATTGAACCATTGTTGAAGCTTTTTTGAGGTTACTAACTTTTCAAAATATCTCTTTGTTTAAGCTTCTATTTCGTGCCATTTTTACATATTATTACTCCTTGCACATCATAGATCATTGTTGGTATCATTTGGTTTCCATTTGTGAACTTTTTTTTTTTATTTTGCACGTTTTCTTTTTGCCTTCATTTCTCTTTATTTAAGCCATATTTTGACAACCTAATGGCATATTATTGATCCTCATGATGAGTAGATCGATTTGCATATAAGGTTTGTCCAAAATGATGGAGTTTTCGCGAAGCCATGGTTGGGGTTGTTGAACCCACGGCGGCCGGACATTCCGGTAGGGATGACCAGAAAAACCAGTCTGGCGGTCGCCCCCCCCCCCCCCCCTTTATTTTTTATTTTTCTGAGTTTGTTTTTTTTTTATTTGTTTATGGGCTTAAGTGAAATGTTGATGGCACCCCCCTTTGGCCCATTCTCTCATTTTATTCTCCTTTCCATTACTTTTAACACCAAAGCTTTTCCATTTAATTTTCTGATTTTTATTTTAAGCTGTTGGGCTTAGGGGCGTATGCTATCTACACCCCCAGGGAGGCCCAGTTTCTTTTTTCGCCTTCCATTTGTTGCTATTTGTCACACTTAGTTTTTTATTTATTTTCTATTTTCGTTTTAAAATTCTGTTTTGGTTGCTGTTCTAATTTAATTCAAATAAAATAGTTCCAATATCCAAAAAATTCCCCAAAAATATTTTTCATGAACTTTGAGATTTCTAGTTTTTTCTGGATATTTTTATTTTATTTTCGAATTTAAAATGATTTAAATATCGGAACTGTTTTATTTGAGTTAAATTGTGACATACTTTGTTCATGAATTTATTTCTCTCACTTCCTTTGGCTCCAATGAATAAGGTTCAATCCTCATATCAATAGTGAGTTGAAGAATTTTTTAGGACCATTTTTCCCCTGACTTGTTGACTTTTGAGTTGACTTTTGATGCATTTCATTTGACCCTAAACAATCCTCCTTCACAATGGGGCACCCTTGTGAATCAATTTCTATGGTGATGTTGTGAAGTGACCTTGATTGAAATCTTTTGGCCTCTGATTGCCAACATGTTTATGAGCTTCTAGTATTTTATTTATTAATTTTTGAATCATTTTCCTATTTTTAGAGTAACTTGCAAGTCAAGTTACTCAAAGGGAGGTTCACACATACATATTGACCTAGTTTGACTTGGATATGACAATTTTGGATCCTTTAAGCTCTCAATGCCTATTGTTTCATGTTTATAACATGTTAAGGATGATGCTTGCTCATGGTTAGGTCATTATATTGTGTTTAGCTTGTCCTTTTATGGGTTTACTTTTGAGTTGCCAATTAGGGTTTCATATTGAAACATGCTTGCAATCCTTTGAGAACTTGCTTGCATTTCCTTGTGGTTTACTTGCCTTTTTCTTTTGAGAACTTGTATTTCATGTCCCGTGCTGTCCAATGACATAGGAGTGTCATTTAAGGTGGTTTGGTCCCTCCTTTGGAGGTATTTGAAGCATACCTAGAATGATGGAATCCTTGAGGACATATCTTGTTGTTTTCTTTATGCTTCTTTGTTTAGGTTAGTGATGCCCATGTTTGAGTGTCTATTGTGAGTTCCTTGTTGTCCTCACATGATATCCCATCCTCACTTTGTCTTAGGATTTATTTACCTTTCATTTGTGTTTGATTTTTGTGCCTTACGGTTGATGTTGTTTGGTTTAGGCCATTTCATCCCATTTTAGCGCACGTGCTTGTTTTTATTGGTGCATTTCCTTACCCATTCTTTTCTTGAATATTTCATATTGTTGTTTGAGGTTGAGATGAGCATGTGGAGGCTACTGCCCCAAACTAATTTCCTCCCTCATTCCGTGTTTGCATTCTCGCATGTTTATGATGTTTTTGTTTCCTCTTTTGTCTCTTTTCCCTTAGGACCTCTAATTTTTCTTGTTCAAGATTGATTATGATAGACATTAGGATCTTAACCATGTATGATAATATTAAGATAGTTTCATCCCTTTTATCTCAATCATAGGATCACCTTCGCATGATAACTTTAGGTTTGAATTAGTCCCCCTTTTAGTGTGTTTTTCTCTTCTCATCTCCTAAACAATCCAAAACACCTAATAAAGGTTAATGAGTATTGTAAGTTACGAGCCTTAAGCTATTTGGGAAATGGTTGTTGAAGGGTCTCCCTTCAATGGCTTGAGTCTTTAGTGTAGCACCCTTTGAGTGATATGCGACGCATTCACTCCTATGTCATAGTCTCTAGTGCAATATGAATTGCAAACCAATTCAAAAACACGTCTTCTCTAAAAAACACAAAAACAATCATTCAAACTTCTCTTTGCCCTTGGGGACTTTAATCCTTTGAGAAATCTTTTTCATAACAAGAGTGTTGTTAACCCTTAGTTCTACCGTAAACGGTAACTCCTATGTCTCCAAAGGTCGAGCTGCATACCCCAAACTGCTAGAACTGACTGTTAACCTTACTCGTTTAAAACTGTTGAACAAACTTGTGTTCCCTGTTACCCCGAACTACATTCGCTCTGATCTCTCATACTTTTTGAGAGTACGTAGGCACAAGACGCGATGTCTTGGCGAGCAACCTCCCCCCCTTTTACCCGTAGTTAGGCGAACTACGTTGACTCTGACTTCTCATTTCAGATGAGATACATAGGCACGAAGCGTCGTTGCTTTGCCGAGTCACTTCTTTTCCTTTTGTCCTTAAGCCTATAGTTAGATAGTTTAAACACCCTTTTAAATAGACAACAAGCGTGGATCCCGTCGAGTACGACGGACTTGAGGGGTGCTAACACCTTCCCCTTGCGTAACCGACTCCCGAACCTAGAGATTTGGTTACGATAACCATTCTTATCCCTCTTTTCGTTAGGTTTTCTCTGAGCGTTTCCTTTCCCTCTCTTGGGATAAATAACGCATGGTGGCGACTCTTCTGTCATAGCCGGCCTTCGATTTTCGCGATAGCGACAGCTGGCGACTCTGCTAGGGACAGGAACAACCCCTATGCGAGTCAATCCTAGCACTTGTTTGTTTTTCTTTTTTGGGTGTTGTACATATGTGCTTTATCTTTCTGCATTTACTTTCCCGCATTTATTTCCCGCATGATATCATTTATTATTGTGCTGTGGAGAGAGACTTGATTCATTGAGAGATAAGCCAGACCTAGGCTTGAGTATAGACTTAGAATTAGAAGTGGAGATTAGTGGTGAGCCTGTATGCTTTGCATGCACCAGCTAGCCATGAAATTCGCGCTCAAACGAGATTCTCTTTCACGATTTTCTTTCTAGCCCTTTGGGCTCGAAGGAATTTTGAACCTGAGGATTGTCGACTCTGGGAACCGATCATTTGGGATTCAGCTAAGTGAGGTCGCTTCAAGAGATGATGATGCCACACCTTCCCTGGTACCCGTATCATCATTTCTTGAAAGTCTGTGACGCTGATGAATGCATAGGATGCCAAACCTTGTCAGTGGATAGGTCCTTACCTGTGAGAGGGATGGGGGTGCAGGAAAACTCTAGCTTTCAGACTACCCAGTTCTTTATAGTTTGGATTTGTGTTCTTGATATCGAGGGGGTCCCAATGACAGTGTTCGGTTATGTCTAAAGCGAAGCTCCGTTCGTCTCAAACTACAGCACAACAATCTTGATCTCCTGTTGCATATGCATTTTGCATTTTCATTTGCATTTCATTAACGTGTATCTATGTTGCAGGTGTATTTTTTCCTCCCCGGTTCTAGTAATCTTATTCCTTCCTTGACATGGAACATCTAAAGAAGACAGTTGCGTACAAATTCCCTTCTCCTGATATCAGTTCCCTGTTGAGATTGGTTGCGTCAAAAAATCAGAAAGTGAGAGCAGAATTTAAAGGATCTTATGGGAAGTTACTCAGTGTGGTACGCAGACCTTCGGTGTTCGAGTTGAATGGTTTATACACTCTTCTACAGTTTTACGACCCTCAGTTGAGATGTTTTGTTTTCCCTGATTACGTTCTAGCGCCAACTTTGGAAGAGTATTCTGTATTGCTAGGAGTTCCCATATTGGATCAGATGCCCTTTTACCATGACGATGATGAGCCTGATTTAGCTAGACTTGCTGCAGTTCTAAATCTTGACGTCTCAGAGTTATCAGGAAGATTTACTAAGCTAAATGGAGTATATGGGTTTCCTCTACCATTTCTAGTTGACAAAGCTCTGCAGTTCGCAAAAGACGGTTGTTGGATTGTGTTCAACGCCATTATGGCCCTATGCATTTATGGTATTATCTTGTTTCCAAATTTTCCAGACTTTGTGGATTCAGATGCTTTCTTTATCCTTGCTTCGGAGAATCCAGTGCCTACTTTATTGGGAGATGTTTATCACTCTATACATTACAAGAACGAGAAGTGGAGGGGTAAGAACGTGTCTTGCTGTGTACCCCTGTTGTATATGTGGTTCCTCGGTCACCTTCCGAAAACAGGTCCTTTTGTTACTACTGCAAGCACCTCGGAATGGTCTGTGAGGTTGATGGGTTTATCTGCGAAGAATATTGTATGGTTTAATCATGATATACTTGGCACTGAGATCATCTATAGCTGCAGAGGTTTTCCGAACGTCCCGTTGGTCGAAAGGAAGGGCTGTATTAACTATAACCCTTCTTTGTTGATTAGACAGCTTGGATACGCCTTGAAGAGTCCTCCTGAAGAAGAAGAGATACATGAATCTCTGTATCTCACAGGCTTGCTGGAAGCTGACATGTTGGTTAGGTTGGAGTATGCATGGTGTAACGTTCACAGGCGAGGTAAGATATTGTTAGGAAAGAACAACAATCAAGCTTATGACCTTTACGTGGTATGGATCAAAGATATAGCTGCTAATTTTCTAATGCCATTTCCTTCAGTGGCGCCTTTGCATCCTATTGAAGAGCCCACTATTGTGGATATTCAGAAGTACAACCAACTGTTACGTGAGAAAGAAGAGTTGAAGAGAGTCAACGAAGAATTAGAGAAAGAAATCTTTCAAGTCCGAAGCGAGAGGATTGAGGTTGTTCATTCTTTCAAAAGGCAAACTGCACTTGTCAACAAACTAGGTACAGACCTGACGAAGCAGACCAAGGATCAGGAACGTGCAGACCAGGATTTGAACTCCGTCTATAAGGTGCTTGCTTCCAAGAAGGAGAATTTGAAAAAAGCTTACTTAGAGCTCTCTAGGGCTGACTCATTGTGGAATGCTACGCTCACTAACAACAAAGAGCGCGAGGACAAGCTTAGACAACAGATCGGTCAGTTGAAGAAACAACTCAATACCAAGGATGAGAAGATTTGGAGGGATCCCTCAGGCGTGATGTGCAAAACAGGTTGAACGAAGTCATTTCAGAATTAAAGCAGTGCAAGTTGAAAGATGATTCCAAGAGGTGCAAGTTTGATGCATGCTTTGGAAGAGGATCTTGTGAGGAGCATGCTGAGGGTTTACAGTCTGTCATCAGTCAGAGGGAGCAACTCATACATGGCTTACTCGCCAGACCTGGTCATCCTAAGATAGTGAAGTTTCTTGTGGATTTCCGGACTCTTCGTCCAGCTTGATTGTCTTTCTTTGTATCTTGTTTGTTTTGTATATATATTGACCATCGTCAGGCTTGTTGGCTGAGGTTATTCCTACTTCGTACTCAGTTGATGTGTATGCACACTGCCTGTTGGCTTGATATTATATGAAGAGTTATCATTCTGTTTGCTTGTCTAGAGGGATTTTCTTTATCATTTATGTTTCTTCTGGAAACTAGAATCGAGGGGGAAAATCTCCCTGCCGCATATTTACATGTCTGCATTTTAGCATTTTTCGCATTGCAAGTGCATCAGAACTATTTTCTTATCTCCTGTTTATTTTTAGTGTGCTCCAGGATTGCTGATAGAACAACTCACCGGTACGCGACTAGAGCAAATCAGAGGAGGATCATGGAACAAATGCAAGAGCAAATGCAGATTGAGATGCAAGAGATGAAGGACAGGATGACTCAATTTATGGAAGTCATGCAAAACATCGCCAAGGGGCAGGATCAGCTTCAGACATTGGTGCAACCCTTGATTGCGCGAGTTGACAATGATGGGGTTTTACATGGTGGCATACCTACCAACCCACCTCTTGTTGAGAATCTGAATGTTAATAATGGTATACCAGTGGTCATCCTCAATGCTGGCGGGAATGGCACTGGTAATGGTACTGGGAATGGGAACGTGACGGGAAACGGTAATGGAAACGTCAAAACCAACGGAAATGTTGGTGGAGGCAATGGAAATACAAGGATTGGAAATACTGGTTTCGGCAATGTCGCCGCGAATGTTGGATTGGGTAACAATGGTTTCGGTAACACTAGCAATAATGGCGTTGGTGTTGGTGCCTACAACGTGGGATTTGGTCCAGGTAATATCAACAACGGTCTTGGAAACAATGGGTATGGCCCTGTAATTAATCGGAATGCTTATTATGCTGATTGTAATAATGGAGACCATCGCTGGAATGAAGATGATCAAGACGATGTATTCTCTATGCAGGGTACGGGTGTTGAGATGCCCGCAGAAGCTTATCGAAGGTTTAAATTGTTGGAGGAACAAATGAAGAACTTTACCAATCAAAACTCTATGGGGTTAGATATGGCTAATCTAGTGTTGGTGCCTGACTTGAGAGTGCCACACAAATTCAAGGCTCCCACTTTTGACAAATATAAAGGGGACACCTGCCCAAGGGTTCACGTGCGGTCATACTATCGGAGAATGTTGGTGTATTCAAGTGATGAGAAGATGCTAATGCATTTCTTTCAGGACAGTTTGTAAGGACTGTCACTCGAATGGTACATGGGGTTGGAACCTGCTCAGGTCAATAGTTGGAAAAGCTTGGCAGAGGCTTTCGTGAAGCACTACCAATATAATAGTGACCTTGCTCCCAACAGGGTCCAGCTTCAAAATCTTTCCCAGAAAAGTAGCGAGTGCTTTAAAGAGTATGCCCAAAGGTGGTGGGAGCTTGCAGCTAGGGTGCAGCCACCGATGGTGGAACGTGAGCTGATGGATCTGTTTGTAGGCACTTTCTCTGGTATGTATTACGAGAAGTTGCTTAACTGTATGACCGGCATTTTCTCCGACATGATACTTATGGGAGAACGCATTAAGAACGACATTAAAATTGAGAAGATTCAGGCGGGCGAAGGATCCTCAACTGGAGGAGGAGGAAAGAAGGTCTTTGGCAATAGAAGGTGTGAAGGAGAAACCAATTCAGTGTCGGGCTTCCAAGGAAGATGGAGGAATCAGCCTCACAACCAATATCAACAACAGGTCACAAGTGTTACGATCCCCATACCACGACAACCACAACAACAACCATAGCAACAACAACTACCACAACAACAACAACAACGGCAACAGCAGCCACCTCAGCAGAATCAACAAGGGTATATAAGGTACCCAGCACGGCCCAGGATGACCGAGAGAGTGTTTGACCCACCGCCAATGCCATATTCTCAAGTACTTCAAGCATTGTTGCAATTGCAGTTGGTTCAAAAGAGGACTATGGCCCCTTTAATAGGCACATCACTGCCCGACTTTGATATAAATGCACGATGTGAGTTCCACTCTGGGGCACCCGGCCATACCATTGACAACTGTAAAGCTTTTAAAAATAAGCTGCAAGATTTGATCGATAGTAAAGCAGTAGACTTTTCACATGATGCGCCAAATGTGGAGAAAAACCCTGTGCCAAATCACGGGCCGGCTGGGGTTGGTGTTGTTCTGATTGAGGAAGGGTTGGATTTGGTAGCTAACGTGAATGAGCTAAAAACGCCTTTAAGCTTTGTGAAGGAGAAATTGTTGAAGGGGGGAGTGTTCCCAGGATGCAATGAAGGGTGTGACAATTGTTTAAGCCATCCCAAGGGGTGTGAAGATTTGAGAAGATGTATCCAAAGCATGATGGATGAAGGAACCTTGCAATTTGACCGAACTGCAGAGAAGAAGCCTGTTGAGGTAATTGTTGAAGAGCAAGATGAAGTCGCAACAATTTCAATCCCATACAAAACAATTATTATTCCAGTGCCTCCAAGGCCACCTACCATCACCATCACTAAGGCAGGCCCTGTGCCATATGAAAGTACTAAGGCTATCCCATGGAATTATGGATCTGAGGTATACTGTAACGGGCAAAAGGTAGAACTGAAAAGCCTACCCATTGATTCAGTTGATAATCTTGTTGGATCTGGAGGGATTACGAGAAGTGGTAGGATCTTTGCACCACCCGAGGTGGTGGCGGAGAAAGCTGATAAGGGAAAAGGGAAGTTGGTAGAAGAAACTCCTCAGGTGGTGGGGAAGGAATCTCTAGCGAGGGATATGGAAGAGTTCATGAAGTTGATTAGAAAAAACGACTACAAGATAGTCGATCATCTGCAACAAACTCCTTCTAAGATCTCCATACTATCATTACTAATATGTTCAGAAGCGCATCAAAATGCGTTATTGAAGGTTTTAAGCACTGCTTACGTGCCACACGAAATATCGGTTAATCAACTCGAAGGAGTTGTGGCACATGTAAACGCAGGAAATGGTCTGGGATTTATCGATTTGGACTTAACGCCAAAGGGCATGAAGCCCAAAAGACGACAAGGTCAGGATGTGTGTTGATTATAGGGACCTGAATAGAGCAAGCCCAAAAGATGATTTTCCGCTCCCCCATATTGACGTGCTCGTTGATAACACCGTGCAATATTCAATGTTTTCTTTCATGGATGGTTTTTCCGGGTACAATCAAATTAAGATGGCGCCAGAGGATATGGAGAAAACGACTTTTATCACACCTTGGGGGATGTTTTGCTATAAGGTGATGCCTTTTGGTTTGAAGAACGTAGGGGCAACTTATCAACGAGCAATGGTGACCCTCTTTCACGACATGATTCATCATGAGATTGAGGTTTATGTCGACGATATGATTGCAAAGTCCCAGACAGAAGAGGAGCATCTGGTGAATCTTCTAAAGTTGTTTGAGAGATTGAGAAAGTTCAAACTGAGGCTGAATCCAAACAAGTGTACGTTTGGCGTACGATCAGGAAAGTTATTGGGGTTTATTGTTAGTGAGAAAGGTATTGAGGTTGATCCCGCGAAGATCAAGGCAATTCAAGAAATGCCAGCACCGAAAACCGAGAAACAAGTTTGTGGTTTCTTAGGTAGATTGAACTATATTGCTCGGTTCATATCTCACCTCACAGCCACTTGTGAACCATTGTTTAAATTATTAAAGAAAGATCAGGCGGTCGTTTGGAATGAGAATTGTCAGAACACGTTTGAGAAAATAAAAGAGTATTTACAAGAACCTCCAATACTGATACCTCCAATGGCTGGAAGACCTTTGATTATGTACTTAACGGTTCTTGAGAACAATATGGGTTGTGTCCTCGGTCAACACGACGAGAGTGGAAGAAAAGAGCATGCTATCTATTATCTGAGTAAAAAGTTCACAGATTGTGAGTCCTGTTACTCAATGCTTGAGAAAACGTGTTGTGCACTCGCTTGGGCCGCCAAACGTTTAAGACAGTACATGCTTAACCATACAACTATGCTGATTTCGAAGATGGATCCGATCAAGTATATCTTTGAAAAGCAAGCGCTCTCAGGAAGAATTTCCAGATGAAAAATGGTATTCTCAGAAGGCCATCAAAGGAAGCGTTCTATCAGAATACCTTGCCGAACAGCCTATCAAAGACTATCAGCTGATGAAGTTTGATTTTCCTGACGAAGACATTATGTTCCTTAAGATGAAAGATTGTGATGAACCGTTACCAGACGAAGGTCCTGAACTTGGCTCCCAATGGAAGTTGATATTTGACGGCGCAGTCAATTCATATGGAAGTGGAATTGGGGCAATCATTACAACACCCCATGGGTCACACATCCCATTCACTGCCAGATTGACGTTTCCGGTCACCAATAATGAGGCTGAGTATGAAGCGTGTATCATGGGTCTCGAAGAAGCTATTGATTTGAGGATCAAGAATCTCGATGTATATGGCGATTCAGCGCTAGTTGTGAATCAAATCGAAGGAGAATGGGAAACTCGTCAACCTAATTTGATTCCTTACATGAATTATGCAAGGAGGTTATTACCTTTCTTCGACAAGGTGAAATTTCATCATGTGCCGCAAGCAGAAAATCAGATGGCAGACGCTCTGGCAACGCTGTCTTCAATGTACAAAGTTAATTTTTGGAATGAAGCTCCCAGAATAGTCATCTCCCGACTTGATAGACCCGCTTTCATATTCGCCATTGAGGAAGCCTCCGATGGCAAGCCGTGGTATTTCGACATCCAGAATTTCCTTAAGAACCAGGAGTATCCGACTGGGGCATTTAGTCGCGATAAGAAGACTCTAAGGAGATTGTCTGGCAATTTTTATCTGAATCAGGATGGTGTGCTCTATAGAAGAAATCATGATTTAATGCTGATGAGGTGTGCGGATGAAAAAGAAGCAAACTTGCTTATGGAGGAAGTCCACGAGGGTACTTTTGGCACGCATGCAGGCGGACATGCCATGTCTCGAAAGATATTGCGAGTTGGGTATTATTGGCTCATGATGGAGTCAGACTGTTTCAAATTCGCGAAGAAATTCCATAAGTGTCAAATTTATGCCGACAAGATTCATGTGCCACCTTGTCCTCTGAATGTCATGTCTTCTCCATGGCCCTTTTCCATGTGGGGCATTGATATGATTGGAAAGATTGAGCCTACTGCGTCCAATGGACATCGTTATGTTCTTTGACTCGAACATGAATCTTCTAACCATCTGATCACAGAGCTGGATAAAGTGATGGACGGAAGGAAGGACATCACTCCCTTCCAACTCTTGAGTCGCACTTTCCAATCTCCATGGGATATCACGGATCATGAGGTTACAATGCTCCACTAGATCATTGTACGTAGCACAGCACACATCTAGAGTCGGCTGATAACAACGGAGATAATCAACATGTGTATCCAACAGTTCATTGAGGTAAGCCTCCTTCTTGAGCCACGATGAACTATCCCTTTTCAGGGCATTGAAACGATCCTTCCACAAAGTGGTTGGTCCTTCTGTTTGGATGACTACCCCTGTTCAGCGGTGCTTGGTTTAGCATTATCTTTCTTTGTATTGCCACTATTGTCGGTAGGTGACGTAGTTGGTGCAAAGATCTGACCACTCCTGGTGACGCCATCGGTTCCCACGATGTTCTCTACAGTCTTCTTTTCCTCCAAGATGTCCTCTTCTCTCACCTTCTGTCCGTTGATAAAAACAGTCTTGTTGTATAACCAAGGTACAACATTAATGCTCTCATATGGAAATGGAGTTGGCGTTGAAATGACAAGTTGATTCATTGATGGTGGAGACATATGTATCTCAACTGGATTGTAGGGTATGCTTAAAGATATTCCACCTTGACCATAAGGAATCACATATGTCTCATCATATGGGATCTACAGAGGGATATAAGCCTGTCCATACACGTTGTCCCATTATTCTTCATCGCACGGTATAGTTAACGGAATGCGATTCAAACTACTAGAAGGATTCCATAACCCACTTTCATCATCATATGGTATCTCCAACATCTCAAACGGAATGTCAAGAGTAGCAACTTCTTCAATCTTCGAAAGTTGTTCTGCTACTAATACGCCTTGATCAATCAGGCCTTGAATTCCCTTTTTCCGTTCAGCGCATTCTTGAGATTTGCTCAAACAAACATGATAGTTGGCTGGACAACCAGGATAAACATTCTTCAATAAGAGCTGCTCTTCAATAGTAGAAAGAGGTATTTTCAGTTTGTCAATATCCGAAATTAATCGGACCCCTCTAGAGCTTTCTATCATGTTTGCTGAGTGGTGAGCCGGCATTGGATTAGTCTTGATGTTCGGGGTATTTCGGGTGAAGTTTATTGCCTTTGAATTAATAAGATCTTGCACAATGTATTTCAAAGTCTTGCAATTCTCAATGTTATGGCTTGGGGCGCCAGAATGGAATTCACATCTTGCATTGATAACATAACCGAAAGGGAGAACGGCCGGAGGGTCCCTCATTTCCCTCGGTTGCACAAGACCTCCTTTAAACAAGAACAAAAGTAGTCTGGCATACGTTGATGGGATTGGATCGAGCCTTCGTTCTGGCCTCCTCGGTTGCTGACCTTGATACTGATTTTGTCTCGGTTGGTAAGATTGTTGTTGTCGATTCTGCTGAGCTGCATGCTGACTTGCTGGAGTGGAAAGCGGTTGTTGCGGAGCGACGGAAGCAACATGGTGATAACCCTGATGGGATCTCCCGCTATCTATGGACACAACACTGACTTTGCCTTCTTTCTTTTTAATGAAACCCTGATATGGCTTTTTGACCCCACTTGAGGATCCGCCAGCATTCTGAATCTTTCCTAATTTCATTAAGCTTTCTAGCCTTTCTCCAGCCATGGCAAGTTCAGAAAACATTGTAGAAGTAGTGGATGCCAGACGCTCAAGGATTGGTCCTTGCAACGTACCCATGAAGATATATGTTAGCTCCCTTTCCAACAACGTAGCTTGTACTCTCGCAGCTAGTCCTCTCCATCTCTGAGCAAAGTCTTTGAAAGACTTGTTTGGCTTCTGGGTCAGATTCTGGAGTTGCATCCAATTTGGAGCCATATCAGTGTTGTACTGATTATGTTTCACGAAAGCATCCGCTAGTTCTTTCCATCTTTTCACATTAGAGCGCTCGAGATGCATGTACCATTCCAGAGAGGCCTCGGTTAAACTATCCTGAAAGAAATGTATTAAGAGCTATTCATCATCGGAATATGCGGCCATCTTCCTGCAGTAAGACCTTATATGAGTCTTGGGACAGTTGCTACCCTTGTATTTCTCGAAATTCGGGATAGTAAACTTTGTAGGTATTTTAACCCCTGGCACAAGACATATTTCTGCAACATCTAATCCTAAAATGTCAGGGCCTTGCATTGCTCTTATTGCTTCTTGTAGAGCATTAAATTTCTTCTCTAATTCAGCGTTCTGTGCTACACACGCATCAGCTGAATCTTCATAGAAGCCTTCATGATCCTCGTAGTGAGCTGGTGGTGGAATCATAGCATCGGGAGGATGGACCGCACCAGTTGGGGGATGGACTGTGCTAATAGGTATTGCGCCTGCGGGAGTAGGAATTGCACCAACAGGGGTTGGAATAGCACCAGTAGGGGTTGGAACTGCGCCCCCTGCATTTAGAACTGCGCCCGCCAGGGTCTAATTAGCGTTCCTCTCTGCTGCTAACCTCATCTCCACTTGATTTTTGGCCATGTTCTGGATCACCTCCATGATTTGATTCATCTGCGTCTTCGTACTTTGCATTTCTTCCCTCATAGCAGCCTAATTTTACTCTAGCTGATCCATGACTCTCTTCTGATTATTTCTTGTGTTGTATGGATGTCGGGAAGTCATCTTGCTTTACTTCGAAAGGGCAAACGGCGTGTAAGGTTTGGTTTCTGGGAATGCAAAAAATGATGCGCAGGTATATGCAATGTTCAAGAGACTTTCGAGACTTATGATTATCATCGGTATTATAGAACTGCGAATGAATAGTAAAGAATACATAATTGAGACCAAAAAGAAAACTTCCATTAATTTTGTGAGAAGATCCAATACAAATGATTGTTGAATAAGCTGAATATAACAATTCATGCTACAAGAGAAAGTACTGAATAACTAAAAAGCCTTCTTTCATAGACGCTCTTCAAGCTTCTTTGACTCGAACATGAATCTTCTAACCATCTGATCACAGAGCTGGATAAAGTGATGGACAGAAGGAGGGACATCACTCCCTTCCAACTCTTGAGTCGCACTTTCCAATCTCCATGGGATATCACGGTTCATGAGGTTACAATGCTCCACTAGATCATTGTACGTAGCACAACACACATCTAGAGTCGGCTGATAACAACGAAGATAATCCACATGTGTATCCAACAGTTCATTGAGTTGAGCCTCCTTCTTGAGCAACTATGAACTATCCCTTTTCAGGGCATTGAAACGATCCTTCCACAAAGTGGTTGGTCCTTTTGTTTAGATGACTACCCCTGTTCAGCGGTGCTTGGTTTAGCATTATCTTTCTTTGTATTGCCACTATTGTCGGTAGGTGACGTAGTTGGTGCAAAGATCCGACCACTCCTGGTGACGCCACCGGTTCCCACGATGTTCTCTACAGTCTTCTTTTCCTCCAAGATGTCCTCTTCTCTCACCTTCTGTCCGTTGAGAAAAACAATCTCGTTGTATAACCAAGGTACAACATTAATGCTCTCATTTGGAAATGGAGTTGGCGTTGAAATGACAAGTTGATTCATTAATGGTGGAGACATATGTATCTCAACTGGATTGTAGGGTATGCTTAAAGATATTCCACCTTGACCATAAGGAATCACATATGTCTCATCATATGGGATCTACAGAGGGATAGAAGCTTGTCCATACACGTTGTCCCATTCTTCTTCATCGCACGTTATAGTTAACGGAATGCGATTCAAACTACTAGAAGGATTCCATAACCCACTTTTATCATCATATGGTATCTCCAACATCTCAAACGGAATGTCAAGAGTAGCAACTTCTTCGATCTTTGAAAGTTGTTCTGCTACTAATACGCCTTGATCAATCAAGCCTTGAATGCCCTTTTTCCGTTCAGCGCATTCTTGAGATTTGCTCAAACAAACATGACAGTTGGCTGGACAACCAGGATAAACATTCTTCAATAAGAGCTGCTCTTCAATAGTGGAAAGAGGGATTTTCAGTTTGTCAATGTACGAAATTAATCGGACCCCTCTAGAGCTTTCTATCATGTTTGCTGAGTGATGAGCCGACATTGGATTAGTCTTGATTTTCGGGGTATTTCGGGTGAAGTTTATTGCCTTTGAATTAATAAGATCTTGCACAATGTATTTCAAAGTCTTGCAATTCTCAATATTATGGCTTGGGGCGCTAGAATGGAATTCACATCTTGCATTGATATCATAACCGAAAGGGAGAACGGCCGGAGGGTCCCTCATTTCCATCGGTTGCACAAGACCTCCTTTAAACAAGAACAAAAGTAGTCTGGCATACGTTATTGGGATAGGATCGAGCCTTCTTTCTGGCCTCCTCGGTCGCTGACCTTGATACTGATTTTGTCTCGGTTGGTAAGATTGTTGTTGTCGATTCTGCTGAGCTGCATGCTGACTTGCTGGAGTGGAAAGCGGTTATTGCGGAGCGACGGAAGCAACATGGTGATAACCCTGATGGGATCTCCCGCTATCTATGGACACAACACTGACTTTGCCTTCTTTCTTTTTAATGAAACCCTGATATGGCTTTTTGACCCCACTTGAGGATCCGCCAGCATTCTGAATCTTTCCTAATTTCATTAAGCTTTCTAGCCTTTCTCCAGCCATGGCAAGTTCAGAAAACATTGTAGAAGTAGTGGATGCCAGACGCTCAAGGATTGGTCCTTGCAACGTACCCATGAAGATATATGTTAGCTCCCTTTCCAACAACGTAGCTTGTACTCTCGCAGCTAGTCCTCTCCATCTCTGAGCAAAGTCTTTGAAAGACTTGTTTGGCTTCTGGGTCAGATTCTGGAGTTGCGTCCAATTTGGAGCCATATCAGTGTTGTACTGATTATGTTTCACGAAAGCATCCGCTAGTTCTTTCCAGCTTTTCACATTAGAGCGCTCGAGATGCATGTACCATTCCAGAGAGGCCTCGGTCAAACTATCCTGAAAGAAATGTATTAAGAGCTATTCATCGTCGGAATATGCGGCCATCTTCCTGCAGTAAGACCTTATATGAGTCTTGGGACAGTTGCTACCCTTGTATTTCTCGAAATTCGGGATAGTAAACTTTGTAGGTATTTTAACCCCTGGCACAAGACATATTTCTGCAACATCTAATCCTAAAATGTCAGGGCCTTGCATTGCTCTTACTGCTTCTTGTAGAGCATTAAATTTCTTCTCTAATTCAGCGTTCTATGCTACACACGCATCAGCTGAATCTTCATAGAAGCCTTCATGATCCTCGTAGTGAGCTGGTGGTGGAATCATAGCATCGGGAGGATGGACCGCACCAGTTGGGGGATGGACTCTGCTAATAGGTATTGCGCCTGCGGGAGTAGGAATTGCACCAACAGGGGTTGGAATAGCACCAGTAGGGGTTGGAACTGCGCCCCCTGCATTTAGAACTGCGCCCGCCAGGGTCTAATTAGCGTTCCTCTCTGCTGCTAACCTCATCTCCACTTGATTTTTGGCCATGTTCTGGATCACCTCCATGATTTGATTCATCTGCGTCTTCGTACTTTGCATTTCTTCCCTCATAGCAACCTAATTTTACTCTAGCTGATCCATGACTCTCTTCTGATTATTTCTTGTGTTGTATGGATGTCGGGAAGTCATCTTGCTTTACTTAGAAAGGGCAAACAGCGTGTAAGGTTTGGTTTCTGGAAATGCAAAAAATGATGCGCAGGTATATGCAATGTTCAAGAGACTTTCGAGACTTATGATTATCATCGGTATTATAGAACTGCGAATGAATAGTAAAGAATACACAATTGAGACCAAAAAGAAAACTTCCATTAATTTTGTGAGAAGATCCAATACAAATGATTGTTGAATAAGCTGAATATAACAATTCATGCTACAAGAGAAAGTACTGAATAACTAAAAAGCCTTCTTTCATAGACGCTCTTCAAGCTTCTTTGACTCGAACATGAATCTTCTAACCATCTGATCACAGAGCTGGATAAAGTGATGGACGGAAGGAGGGACATCACTCCCTTCCAACTCTTGAGTCGCACTTTCCAATCTCCATGGGATATCACGGTTCATGAGGTTACAATGCTCCACTAGATCATTGTACGTAGCACAACACACATCTAGAGTCGGCTGATAACAACGAAGATAATCCACATGTGTATCCAACAGTTCATTGAGCTGAGCCTCCTTCTTGAGCAACTATGAACTATCCCTTTTCAGGGCATTGAAACGATCCTTCCACAAAGTGGTTGGTCCTTTTGTTTAGATGACTACCCCTGTTCAGCGGTGCTTGGTTTAGCATTATCTTTCTTTGTATTGCCACTATTGTCGGTAGGTGACGTAGTTGGTGCAAAAATCCGACCACTCTTGGTGACGCCACCGGTTCCCACGATGTTCTCTACAGTCTTCTTTTCCTCCAAGATGTCCTCTTCTCTCACCTTCTGTCCGTTGAGAAAAACAATCTCGTTGTATAACCAAGGTACAACATTAATGCTCTCATTTGGAAATGGAGTTGGCGTTGAAATGATAAGTTGATTCATTAATGGTGGAGACATATGTATCTCAACTGGATTGTAGGGTATGCTTAAAGATATTCCACCTTGACCATAAGGAATCACATATGTCTCATCATATGGGATCTACAGAGGGATAGAAGCTTGTCCATACACGTTGTCCCATTCGTCTTCATCGCACGTTATAGTTAACGGAATGCGATTCAAACTACTAGAAGGATTCCATAACCCACTTTTATCATCATATGGTATCTCCAACATCTCAAACGGAATGTCAAGAGTAGCAACTTCTTCGATCTTTGAAAGTTGTTCTGCTACTAATACGCCTTGATCAATCAAGCCTTGAATGCCCTTTTTCCGTTCAGCGCATTCTTGAGATTTGCTCAAACAAACATGACAGTTGGCTGGACAACCAGGATAAACATTCTTCAATAAGAGCTGCTCTTCAATAGTGGAAAGAGGGATTTTCAGTTTGTCAATGTCCAAAATTAATCGGACCCCTCTAGAGCTTTCTATCATGTTTGCTGAGTGGTGAGCCGACATTGGATTAGTCTTGATGTTCGGGGTATTTCGGGTGAAGTTTATTGCCTTTGAATTAATAAGATCTTGCACAATGTATTTCAAAGTCTTGCAATTCTCAATGTTATGGCTTGGGGCGCTAGAATGGAATTCACATCTTGCATTGATATCATAACAGAAAGGGAGAACGGCCGGAGGGTCCCTCATTTCCATCGGTTGCACAAGACCTCCTTTAAACAAGAACAAAAGTAGTCTGGCATACGTTATTGGGATAGGGTCGAGCCTTCTTTCTGGCCTCCTCGGTCGCTGACCTTGATACTGATTTTGTCTCAGTTGGTAAGATTGTTGTTGTCGATTCTGCTGAGCTGCATGCTGACTTGCTGGAGTGGAAAGCGGTTGTTGCGGAGCGACGGAAGCAACATGGTGATAACCCTGATGGGATCTCCCGCTATCTATGGACACAACACTGACTTTGCCTTCTTTCTTTTTAATGAAACCCTGATATGGCTTTTTGACCCCACTTGAGGATCCGCCAGCATTCTGAATCTTTCCTAATTTCATTAAGCTTTCTAGCCTTTCTCCAGCCATGGCAAGTTCAGAAAACATTGTAGAAGTAGTGGATGCCAGACGCTCAAGGATTGGTCCTTGCAACGTACCCATGAAGATATATGTTAGCTCCCTTTCTAACAACGTAGCTTGTACTCTCGCAGCTAGTCCTCTCCATCTCTGAGCAAAGTCTTTGAAAGACTCGTTTGGCTTCTGGGTCAGATTCTGGAGTTGCGTCCAATTTGGAGCCATATCAGTGTTGTACTGATTATGTTTCACGAAAGCATCCGCTAGTTCTTTCCAGCTTTTCACATTAGAGCGCTCGAGCTGCATGTACCATTCCAGAGAGGCCTCGGTCAATCTATCCTGAAAGAAATGAATTAAGAGCTATTCATCGTCGGAATATGCGGCCATCTTCCTGCAGTAAGACCTTATATGAGTCTTGGGACAGTTGCTACCCTTGTATTTCTCGAAATTCGGGATAGTAAACTTTGTAGGTATTTTAACCCCTGGCACAAGACATATTTCTGCAACATCTAATCCTAAAATGTCAGGGCCTTGCATTGCTCTTACTGCTTCTTGTAGAGCATTAAATTTCTTCTCTAATTCAGCGTTCTGTGCTACACACACATCAGCTGAATCTTCATAGAAGCCTTCATGATCCTCGTAGTGAACTAGTGGTGGAATCATAGCATCGGGAGGATGGACCGCACCAGTTGGAGGATGGACTGTGCTAATAGGTATTGCGTCTGCGGCAGTAGGAATTGCACCAACAAGGGTTGGAATAGCACCAGTAGGGGTTGGAACTGCGCCTCCTGCATTTAGAACTGCGCCCGCCAGGGTCTGATTAGCGTTCCTCTCTGCTGCTAACCTCATCTCCACTTGATTTTTGGCCATGTTCTGGATCACCTCCATGATTTGATTCATCTGCGTCTTCGTACTTTGCATTTCTTCCCTCATAGCAGCCTAATTTTACTCTAGCTGATCCATGACTCTCTTCTGATTATTTCTTGTGTTGTATGGATGTCGGGAAGTCAGCTTGCTTTACTTCGAAAGGGCAAACGGCGTGTAAGGTTTGGTTTCTGGGAATGCAAAAAATGATGCGCAGGTATATGCAATGTTCAAGAGACTTTCGAGACTTATGATTATCATCGGTATTATAGAACTGTGAATGAATAGTAAAGAATACACAATTGAGACCAAAAAGCAAACTTCCATTAATTTTGAGAGAAGATCCAATACAAATGATTGTTGAATAAGCTGAATATAACAATTCATGCTACAAGAGAAAGTACTGAATAACTAAAAAGCCTTCTTTCATAGATGCTCTTCAAGCTTCTTTGACTCGAACATGAATCTTCTAACCATCTGATCACAGAGCTAGATAAAGTGATGGACGGAAGGAGGGACATCACTCCCTTCCAACTCTTGAGTCGCACTTTCCAATCTCCATGGGATATCACGGATCATAAGGTTACAATGCTCCACTAGATCATTATACGTAGCACAACACACATCTAGAGTCGGCTGATAACAACGGAGATAATCCACATGTGTATCCAATAGTTCATTGAGCTGAGCCTCCTTCTTGAGCCACTATGAACTATCCCTTTTCAGGGCATTGAAATGATCCTTCCACAAAGTGGTTGGTCCTTTTGTTTGGATGACTACCCCTGTTCAGCGGTGCTTGGTTTAGCATTATCTTTCTTTGTATTGCCACTGTTGTCGGTAGGTGACGTAGTTGGTGCAAAGATCCGACCACTCCTGGTGACGCCACCGGTTCCCACGATGTTCTCTACAGTCTTCTTTTCCTCCAAGATGTTCTCTTCTCTCACCTTCTGTCCGTTGAGAAAAACAATATCGTTGTATAACCAAGGTACAACATTAACGCTCTCATTTGGAAATGGAGTTGGCGTTGAAATGACAAGTTGATTCATTGATGGTGGAGACATATGTATCTCAACTGGATTGTAGGGTATGCTTAAAGATATTCCACCTTGACCATAAGGAATCACATATGTCTCATCATATGGGATCTACAGAGGGATAGAAGCTTGTCCATACACGTTGTCCCATTCTTCTTCATCGCACGGTATAGTTAACGGAATGCGATTCAAACTACTAGAAGGATTCCATAACCCACTTTCATCATCATATGGTATCTCCAACATCTCAAACGGAATGTCAAGAGTAGCAACTTCTTCGATCATCGATAGTTGTTCTGTACTAATACGCCTTGATCAATCAGGCCTTGAATGCCCTTTTTCCGTTAAGCGTATTCTTGAGATTTGCTCAAACAAACATGACAGTTGGCTGGACAACCAGGATAAACATTCTTCAATAAGAGCTGCTCTTCAATAGTGGAAAGAGGGATTTTCAGTTTGTCTATGTCCGAAATTAATTGTACCCCTCTAGAGCTTTTTATCATGTTTGCTGAGTGGTGAGCCGGCATTGGATTAGTCTTGATGTTCGGGGTATTTCGGGTGAAGTTTATTGCCTTTGAATTAATAAGATCTTGCACAATGTATTTCAAAGTCTTGCAATTCTCAATGTTATGGCTTGGGGCGCCAGAATGGAATTCACATCTTGCATTGATATCATAAACGAAAGGGAGAACGGTCGGAGGGTCCCTCATTTCCCTCGGTTGCACAAGACCTCCTTTAAACAAGAACAAAAGTAGTCTGGCATACGTTGATGGGATTGGATCGAGCCTTCTTTCTGGCCTCCTCGGTCTTTGCTGACCTTGATACTGATTTTGTCTCGGTTGGTAAGATTGTTGTTGTCGGTTCTGCTGAGATGCATGCTGACTTGCTGGAGTGGAAAGCGGTTGTTGCGGAGCGACGGAAGCAACATGGTGATAACCCTGATGGGATCTCCCGCTATCTATGGACACAACACTGACTTTGCCTTCTTTCTTTTTAATGAAACCATGATATGGCTTTTTGACCCCACTTGAGGATCCGCCAGCATTCTGAATCTTTCCTAATTTCATTAAGCTTTCTAGCCTTTCTCCAGCCATGGCAAGTTCAGAAAACATTGTAGAAGTAGTGGATGCCAGACGCTCAAGGATTGGTCCTTGCAACGTACCCATGAAGATATATGTTAGCTCCCTTTCCAACAACGTAGCTTGTACTCTCGCAGCTAGTCCTCTCCATCTCTGAGCAAAGTCTTTGAAAGACTCGTTTGGCTTCTGGGTCGGATTCTAGAGTTGCGTCCAATTTGGAGCCATATCAGTGTTGTACTGATTATGTTTCACGAAAGCATCTGCTAGTTCTTTCCAGCTTTTCACATTAGAGCGCTCGAGCTACATGTACCATTCCAGAGAGGCCTCGGTCAAACTATCCTGAAAGAAATGAATTAAGAGCTATTCATCGTCGGAATATGCGGCCATCTTCCTGCAGTAAGACCTTATATGAGTCTTGGGACAGTTGCTACCCTTGTATTTCTCGAAATTCGGGACAGTAAACTTCGTAGGTATTTTAACCCCTGGCACAAGACATATTTCTGCAACATCTAATCCTAAAATGTCAGGGCCTTGCATTGCTCTTACTGCTTCTTGTAGAGCATTAAATTTCTTCTCTAATTCATCGTTCTGTGGTACACACGCATCAGCTGAATCTTCATAGAAGCCTTCATGATCCTCGTAGTGAACTGGTGGTGGAATCGTAGCATCGGGAGGATGGACCGCACTAGTTGAAGGGTAAACTGTGCTAATAGGTACTGCGCCTGCGGGAGTAGGAATTGCACCAACAGGGGTTGGAATAACACCAGTAGGGGTTGGAACTGCGCCTCCTGCATTTAGAACTGCGCCTGCCAGGGTCTGATTAGCGTTCCTCTCTGCGCTAACCTCATCTCCACTTGATTTTTAGCCATGTTCTGGATCACCTCCATGATTTGATTCATCTGCGTCTTCGTACTTTGCATTTCTTCCTTCATAGCAGCCTAATTTTACTCTAGTTGATCCATGACTCTCTTCTGATTATTTCTAGTGTTGTATGGATGTCGGGAAGTCAGCTTGCTTTACTTCGAAAGGGAAAACGGCGTGTAAGGTTGGGTTTCTGGGAATGCAAAAAATGATGCGCAAGTATATGCAATGTTCAAGAGACTTTCGAGACTTATGATTATCATCGGTATTATAGAACTGCGAATGAATAGTAAAGAATACACAATTGAGACCAAAAAGCAAACTTCCATTAATTTTGAGAGAAGATCCAATACAAATGATTGTTGAATAAGCTGAATATAACAATTCATGCTACAAGAGAAAGTACTGAATAACTAAAAAGCCTTCTTTCATAGACGCTCTTCAAGCTTCTTTGACTCGAACATGAATCTTCTAACCATCTGATCACATAGCTGGATAAAGTGATGGGCGGAAGGAGGGACATCACTCCCTTCCAACTCTTGAGTCGCACTTTCCAATCTCCATGGGATATCACGGATCATGAGGTTACAATGCTCCACTAGATCATTGTACGTAGCACAACACACATCTAGAGTCGGCTGATAACAACGGAGATAATCCACATGTGTATCCAACAGTTCATTGAGCTGAGCCTCCTTCTTGAGCCACTATGAACTATCCCTTTTCAGGGCATTGAAACGATCCTTCCACAAAGTGGTTGTTTCTCGAGCGGTCTCTAATTCTAAGCATTTGTTGTTCCACATGCTAGGAGAGACATACGAAGCTCTTAATGCTTCTTCCTTGAGTTGTCGTTCATCTTCGGCTAGGGTTAATGCATTTCTCAACTGCTCTTCGAGATCCTCAATGTCAGCCTTGAGCTTCTCCCTCGTCTTCTTTTTTTCCGCAGAAGCTAACTCAAAGAAATGCCACGCTCTATCACAAGAGTCCTTAATTTCCTTCATGCATTGTCGGAGAGTCTTCACCGATGCGTTAGCCCCTTCGAAACCATTCTGATACATGACCCTCATATCCATTTCCAACTTCAGTTTCTTACTGCTCTCAGCCACTTGGTCTTGTTCAAACTCCATTTTCCTCTTGTATTGGCCATTCTCCACACCTACTTGGTGAATTTCAGCTTGAAGGTCTTGGTTCTCTTTGGTCAACCTCTCTACTACTAGTTTCAGCTTCTCATACTCTTCCATAGATACGTGAGGGGGAGCAGGAGGTTCTTCTTGCATGGATGGTTCTGGAGGAAATGGTAGCAACTTTTCAGCCACTCTAGCTTTGAACTTTCTCTACTTCGGGCTTGTCCTCCATAGCATAGCCCAACTGATGTAATGCCATGACTGGATTGTAGTTGATGTAACCATCCCTACTAATAAGAGGCACATTACCAAACTCCTCACAGCTAACAATGATCTCCACATCGTAGTATTCATGGAAATACCAAGCAATATCATCGGCTACTAGAGACATAATGTGTTGAGACCATTTCAACTTCTCCTTGTTTTCCACAAATGGCCCTTCCTTCGGTAGATGGGAAGCATACCATTTGAACAGTAGATGAGAATAGCACTGGATCATTCATGTCTTCTTCTCACTCTTCTAATGAATATAGTGGTAAACATTGGCAAAGAGAGTAGGAATAGGATTCATCTGCATAAAGAGATTAGTGGCAGTGATATCTATGAAATTGTCTATGTTTGAGAAAAGAACAATCCCATAGATCATCAGAGCAACAACGACACCAAACCTTTCCTAATCATCAACAGTCTTGTACTGGACAGCTTTGTCGAGTAGAAACTTCAAAGGAAATCCTTAAGTACCTCCCTTATTGGCTAGACCAGCTTCAACTTCTTCCTTAGTCATATGGAGAGCAAGAGCAATGGTGGAAGGCTTCGGTTCTTCTTCCAGACCGGTGTAGATAGATTGATCCTTAATCTTGATATTCAACAGGTGCGAATATTCTTCAAGAGTATGAGCCAACTGATAGTTTTGGAAGGTAAAGCATCTGAGCTGTGCGTCATAAAATTGAGCCATAGCAAACAAAGCCCAAGTGTTCACTCTAGAATAGAGAAGATCAAGTAGTTTCCCTTGTTTCCCTTGAAAATTGATCTTGATAGTCTTCGACACATCAATCAAAAGATCTTAGATCAGTCCCAACTTTGGTTCTCTGAATTTCAAGGAATTTGTGCTTATTTTTCTTTGATCAATCATTGCATTCACCAATACTTGAGAAAATCACAGTCTCTTAAGTCCCTTGATATGTAATAATGCTATGCAATGCAATGCTTTATGAATGCATATGAGAACAGAATGACAGCGGGGTCAAGGTCACAGGTCCTGCAGGGTAACGTAACAAGATATCCCTCACCTCGGGTGGGCAATCTAATGGTTTGTAACAGGGAATTCCAAGAGTTTCCAAACAGAATCCCATGCACTAACCCTCAAAAGTTTTCCATCATAACGACGTTTCATAAGATGATAATCCCTTCAAAGGATGAGCACGGAGTTATGTTTTAGTAACCTTTGGAATAGGGTTCTAACGAAGGTCCTCAGAATCACGGACTCCCAGGTCAGAAATAAAGACGCTGTTACGACTACTCGTAAGACATAATAATCCCAAAGGGGCCTCAAATGAGCGGTGGAATTCAAACCAACTCAACAAGTCCTAAGTCTTGCAAATCAGAAAGAAACCACCTCTTAATCTTAATGTATACTAGAAAGCTCGGGTAGAAAGCTTTTATCTTTACAAATCATCCCAATAAACCCAATAGTTAGAGAACAAAGCACAAACAATAAAAACAAATATACACGAACGCGATAAACAAACTAGGTTTGGCTTGCTAGGTTTCCTCAGCAGAGTCGTCAGCTGTCGCTACTCGAAAAATACAACGACGAAGAGGCGAGAATGAAAGACAAAAGAGTCACCACCAAACTTTATTTATCCTATGAGGGCAAGGGAAAACATCGATAAAACCTTAAGAAAGGAACGGATAAAATGGTCTTGCGACCAAAGAACGGGTTTGGAAGTCGGTTATGCGAAAGGAAGGTATTAGCACCCCTCACATCCATCGTACTCAATGGGAACCATTTGTTTGTCTATGTGTGATGATATCTTCTAAAATATATTGCTTTCTTAGTGTGTTCTAAGGGATAAAGAGAAGGGTTAAAAATAGGGGAAAGAGAGATAAAGGGGAAGAAAAGAGAGAGAGACTCGGTAGAACTTCGCGGTCCTAGGCCTACGTATTCTCAACACATATAAAAAAGTCAGAGTCAATGTAGTTCAAACAACTACGGATAAAAGGGGGGAGGTTGCCCGATAAGGATTGGGACCCTCGTGCCTACGTATCTTTACTTAAAAGAAGTAAGGAATCAGAGCAGCCATAGTTCGGCCTACGGTTGAGTGTTGTTTTTGTGGATGATGCTAACATGCGTATTCTAGCAGTTTAGGTGTATTGCTGCTCGCTTGTGGAGTCTTAGGCTTTACCTATTTACAGTAGAACGGACATAACGTATCCTTTTTGAAAGATTAATTTTCACCTTCGAGGAAAGATGTCACATTTGATTTGTGGAAATTGTTTTTAGGGGTGAAATAGGTCCTCGGATAGTAACCCCTTGCGGGTAGTACCCAATTCTTTATCTCAAAGTTTTATTGTAAAAAGGTGTGGCGAACATAGTCACGTCTTCATATTGAAAGACGAGTATCGAGACCACACACTCTACAGTGAGTATCCTGACACTCGGAGAGGAAGAAGTCTACACTCAATCCTTTCTCTTTAGTTCAATACAAAGAGAATTCCGTTCTCTTATTAAAGATGTTTTGATCTTGAATGGTAAGTGCTTTGCGACAGTGAACCCTAAAGGTAATGTCAATTACTAGGGATAAGAGAAGGCCTACGCCTAACCACTCTACGACCATTCAAGTTTTATTGAGAAAAGAGTTTGAAAATGCGCTTGGCACGAGGCCATTGTTTTTTAGGCTCAAAAGAGAAAAGTTTTGAAAAGAAGTTTTCAAAAGTGAAGGTGATGAATAGAGTATGGTAGGTTGACGATGATGCGCGAGGCAATAGACTTACGAGGGTTAATACATACAAGGTTAGCGTGATGTGGTGGAAGAGAGGTGAAGCTCTAAGGTGATCCGATTTGAGATGAGTTTGAGAAATGACTTGACGTCGGATCAAGCCTCATTTATTCTTTATTTTGAAAACATGTTCTAGCCTAATTCATTTTTATCTTTCTTAATGAATAGCGAGTAAGCACAAAAAGAAACTAAACTATTACACGGTAACGGGAGAGGGATACATACAAAGTACAAGGGATTGCGGGAAATAAATGGTCTCATTGTAAGGTAGTCCAAGAGAAAGTCGTGTGTGTGAGGTGTCCTAAACTAAGCTACAGAGAAATGTTCAGAAGAAGTAAACAGACTAGGGTTTATGTATGGAGGCTAACCTTCAAAGCCTAAGATAATGATCAACAGTCCATCAACTTATGTTTTTTAGGGTTTCGATAGTTTTATCATGTTTTTAGTAATTTGAATGAAATAAACAAGAGAAAGGTTAGATAACAGTTTGTGTAATATGACAGGATGAAATATACACAATGATGGTAATATGCACAAGATAATAGACGAGATAATATCAACAAAGAATGTAAACAGAAAAATATGTGCGGGAATATAAAACAGTGAGATATTAACAAAAATGTAAATTGGAGGTTAATAATTAGTGAAATGGAAAAGGTCAAAAGGAGTGAGATCTCGTCTTAATCATAAACTAGCATCAATTAATCAAAGGTAATCTCTCACGATCCCAAAGTATAGAAAAATGATCCAAATGATCATTTTTTACAGATTTGAAATAATGAAGATTAGTGACTTCAATAAGTTGACATTTACGAATGTAAAGACTTCATTGACCACTAAAAATAGGATAAGATCGAAATGAATTCAAAAATAAAATTAAACCTCGTCTTAATTGCAAACTTCATGTTAACTAACTGAAGGAAACCTCTCACGATCTCAAAGTAGAGAAAATGACCCAAATGATTATTTTCTATAGATTTGAAATAATGAAGGTTTTAACAACTTCGAAAAAATAACGTTTACGAATCGGAGACTTCATTGCTCCATAAAATAAAACGAAAAATGAAAATGAAAAGAAAATGAGATAGAAAATAAAATAGTCTCTAATAAGATTTCGTCATTGACCATAAAACGACAATGACCATAAAACGACAAAAATGAATAAAAGTGCATAAAAAAGAACAAAAATCGAAAAATGAAGATGCCAAAGAATGTTGGTCTCAGACTTGTTATTATTTGTCAATATTTTGACAAACTATAGCTTAGAGGTCTCTTCATCGACCCAAAACGGTAAAAATGAGTAAAAATTGAGAATGAAAAGGCGAAAAGAAAGTTTTAAAAAATGAAGAGAAATACGATATACAAAATAAATCCTAAGTCATTTAGAAAAGAAAAAAAACATATCAATTTAATCATTTAAATCCTTTAACAAAACATTTGTCGAAATAAATAATAAAAAAAACTCTTAATAACTTTATTTAGTAAGTAAGTTTGAAACTCTAAGAAAATATTATAAACTCTAGAATTTATTAATAAATAAAGTTTTTAAAAAAACCAAAGGGGGGTGAATAAAATGATGAAGGGTTGAAAATGAAAGGGGGATATAAGATGGGTTAGGGATCATATGGGCTGATAAACCCATCACCCTGAGATACGGTTCAGACGTGGGTGAAATTGGGGTATCCGAAACCCACAATAGGCTCTTCACCGGCCCATATCCAACACCCTAATAAGAAAAAGAAAAAAAAACAAGGTCTATAAACATCTCCTTCACAATGCAAAAAGCACGAAGTTCTCCCCATTCACAATCTGATAAAAATTCTCAAAACTCAAAGCCAAGCCTTGTCATTCTCAGAATAATGTTATAGCTTCGAAAACAAATCTCTCAGCAGGGACGATCGGTGAAACAAAGTGAAAGACATCAATGAAATACCTTCTCGTCTTCTCCTTGCTGTTGTCGTTCTAATCTCGCTCAAATCAACGTCGACGTTTGGGTTTGTTCACTCATCATGTTCCAATCGCTTTGGTTATGATTTGGATTATTGTTATTTCGATTCTATTCAACTCTTTCTCCTCCTCTTTCTCACTTCTGGGTTTGGTTTTGATATTGGATATGGTTAGGGTTATGGTTTCGTTGAGGGATATCGGATAATGTCAGCTGGGGATTCAAGAAAATTGTGGAGTGAGATTTTTTGGTTTCAAGATTGGGGAATGCGTTTAAGGTTCTTCCAAAAATCCTCTGTCTTTTCGTGAAGGAGAGAATGACAGCCTTTATCCCCAATCCGGAAGGGTATTGCGGAAAGTTTTATTTGACAAATTTGTCCATGAAAATCCTAACATTGTGGTGCGCGTTTTGTATTGTACTGTCCATATTACAGGTTTTTTTTTGGACGTTCATGACTTGGGTATTATGGCGAATCATGTCGTCGTTGGTGAATCGTGGCTTGATTGTCGTACTTCTTTTGTATGCTCGTTTGCGGTTCATGTACTGTCATTTGCAGGTGATAGCATTTGCCTTAGCAAGAAACATCAAAAAGGATGCTTGTGTGGGGTAGCTGTTTGGGCTTGATAATTGAAAATGGGCTCCAATTTTATTTATTGAATCTTTCTTGTAATGAAAATGCATAAACATGATAATTCCTTTTCCTTTCTTTTTTTGGCAATTTTTGAAATGATTTTGGAACAAATAGTAATGAGCTTTAAACAAAATAATGGACTCTTTTCTTTTGTGATTTTCTTGCAAAGAAATTGAATCATGGGCTTTGGTAATATAATAGGTCTTTGGATTAATTTGTTAATGCCTCGACTATTCCAATTCTTGATTTAAACGCAATAATAATTGAAAAAGCGAATAACTCCATGTTCTCAATTAAAACTACCCTCGAATCTTCCCTGGCCCGGATAGCACCTTGAATTGGTCTTTGAGAATTAAAGCCAGTCATAAAACAATCTTAGTCATGAATCAATTGCCAAATCATTCTTGATGTTTGCCACTTGAAAACATGATGAGCTGAAACCTTCATTGCGGACTTCTTGAGCATGCCTTAAAACAACCCATGTCGTATAGCGTGAACCATGGCTTAACCATCTGACCATATCTTGATTATTTAACAATAATAACATGACTTAACCTTCTCTTATCTTCAACTGAACTCCACACCTTCCATAAAGGCTTATGACCACACTAAAAACAAACCATTATTCGTGATAAGAAAAGTAAGAAAGGTAGGAAAAATTTAGGGTATGACAAGGGATCCATGTGTTCTTTGCTTCCCATTGTTAAAATTCACCCTACAGGATTTACCAAATACACAAGATTCACAAAACTCAAACTTTTCGACTTTGTCACCTCCTAGCAGGTTCTTCTTCCACAATTCGACCACGCCTCTTTCGCAGACATGGCCCAATCTAATGTGCCATAATTTTGCCTTCGACACAGGTTGCATGGATACAACATTTTTTGAACCACTTATAACCTTAGCCTCAAGGGTATATAAGCCTTGTTTCTTCACGCCTCTCAAGACTTCTTTTGACCCCTTCATGACTCTTAGGATACTTTTCTCTCCTTGAAAAACGTATCCCTTTCTGTCGAATTCACCAAGAGAAATCAAATTTTTCTTCAAGTCAGGTATATACCTGACTTCAGTCAATAACCTTATTGACTCATCATGGAGCTTGAATCTCACAGATCCAATACCTACAATTTTGCAAAATTTGTTGTTTCCTAGCAGCACAGATCCACCATCTTGATCACATAGCTCCTCGAATAATTCTCTATTTGGAGTCATGTGCCAAGTGAAACCTGAATCCATAATCCACTCTTTTCTCGAGTCGCCACTTGAAACCACAAGAACATCAGATGAGTCAAAGTCATCTTGAACAATGGTTGTGTTGCCATTACCTCCATGATCTTTTAGGCGTTCAGGGCACACCTTTCTTATGTGACCCTCCTTTTTACAGTGATAACATTGAATACCAGATGTTTCTCCACTATAAGACTTCTGTTGACTTTTACCTTTCTTCTTGTCAAACTTACCATCCTTTCGCAAGAATTTTCCCTTAACAACCAAACATTTGCCCACCCTCAAAGGTTTATGCTACTTTCGTTCATTCAAGACCTTAGAATACAAGGTTGGTTGAACTTCTTCAAGGGTCAGGGACTCCCTTCCATACAAGAGAGTTTTCTGAAAATGATGTCTTTAAACAAAGTCTAAATGGTTTCTTCTTGATCAAGAAACACACAAGGGTTAAGGCTAACAAAGAAAACAAGGTAAAACAACAAGGAACAACAAGGATTGATTATAAACCTTTATTCTTTCCTTTATCTTTGAACAAGATTACAAGTATACAAGAATAAAAAAATAACCTCTCTCACTTGAAATTAGGATTTTATCTTCCTATTTTTCCTTATGACAAGATTGAGAAACTAGCATCCTATTTATAAGGAAAATAGCACACTAACCTAATGGGATTTTTAACAATTACCTATTACAAGCTAACTTAGGGTACATGCTAACTTAAACACTTGGGCTTACAAGTAAGGCCCAATCTAATATGCTAACAACATAGCAATATTGACTAATGCATGTTAGAATAAACTTCGACTACAACATGCATTATCTTCGACAACAGCTTGCGAACAAACTTCAACCACATGCTTAATTCCTGTCGAACCAGAAGCTACCCTTCGATAATACTAGAGTTCGATCCAACATTTTACAGAGTAGTTTATAGGTAACCTAATCCTAAAGAAATGGCTTCCGCAAATCTAGTTTTTAGAGACGGTGGTAGCAACAACAAGCCTCAATTGTTTTGTGGTGAATACTTTGATTTCTGGAAAATACGTATGAAGGCACATCTCGAAGAACAATGAGAAGATGTTTTGGGATGTTGTAGAAAATGGCTTGTTCGTTCCTACAAGTTTTGTCAACGATGTTGGTACAACAAAGACCAAAAGTTCATGAAATGAAGATGATAAAAAAAAAAATCTTCTATAAAAAGAAAGCAATCAACTTACTTCAAGCATCCTTAAGCATGGATGAATTCTCGTGTTTCTCAATTCAAAACAACGAAAGAAACATGGGATATGCTAGTAGTCACTCATGAAGGAACTACTGAACTAAAAAGATCAAGATTGAACACATTATATCAAGAGTATGCATTTTTCATAATGCAACCTGGAGAATCAATCTTCAAATTGCAGAAAATATTTGTGCACTTGAGGAATCACTTGATCACTCTTGGTAAGAATTTTACTAACGAATAACTTAATCTTAAAGTACTTTGACCTTTAACCAGGGAATGGAAACTAAAGGTAACAAAAATATCTGAAAAGAAAAGTCTATCCACTGTGTTGTTCGCATCATTATTCATAAAACTTTAAGAGTATGAGATTGAACTTGGGAGATTGGAAAAGCATGAGATTCAAGAAAAAATCCAAAGGTATTGCTTTAAAAGTTGATTCAAGAGAAGAATTAGAAGAAGATACTCTATATGAAGATGATAACTTCATGCTTCTTGTAAAAAGTTTAGGTAATTTTTTCAATTATGATAAATCTTTAAAATCTGCAAAAAGAGAGAAATTTTTCAGGAAGAAAGAAGCATATATGTCAACACAAAATTACACTTTCTTTGAATGTGGAAAGCAAGGACACATGAAGGCGGATTGTCTAAAATTTTCCAAGAAAAGTGGCCATAAAGGAAGAAAGGAATCAAAATCCAAAAAGGCCTATATTGCATGGGATGATAATGAAGTAAGTTCATCATCTGATTCAGAAAGAGATGAAAGCACTAATCTTGCATTGATTGCATCATTTGATGATGAAGAACATGAGGTTAGTAATCAAAAACTTTCTTATGATGATAATGCACAAGAACCAATAATTGAATTACTCAATGAATGTGAAATTTTATACAAAACGGTGTCAACACAAAAGAAACCAATTTCATCTCTTAATGAGAAAGTTGACACAATGCAAAAATATTTTTATAAAGAAAAACATAATTATTTTGATAAAAAGAAAAACAAAATTTTACATGCAATGAGTGTGAGTCACTTTCTTTTCAAATTATCTAATTAAAAAGAGTTATTGAAAGATATGAGAAAGGAAAAATTAGATTGGAAGGTATTCTTAGTAGACATAGATATTCCAATGATAAAATTGGACTTGATTATTCAAAGTTTGATAGGGTAAGTGACCAATCCAATAAAGAGAAAGCGAATGAAGTGAAAAATACTCATCATCATTCTAAGAAACAATTTGTTAAAAAAATGTCTTATGTTCCTCGATATAGAAGTAATTTTGTTCCTATATGTTTCTATTGTGGTTTAATAGGTCACACACCTAATGTTTGCTATCTATGAAACTTTAATGTTCCAAGTGGATATTAAGTGTAGGTCAAGAAAGAAACTAATTATCAAGGACCCAAGGCACATTGGGTACCTAACAAAACTTAATTTTTTTTATAGGTATGCTTGAAGACCACTAGAAATCTATGGTATCTTGATAGTGGTTGTTCTAAGCACATAAACAAAGATATAAAAAAATTTCATCTATAATCCTAAAGGCCAAGGGATATGTCACTTATGGGGACAATAAAAAAGGTAAAATTCTTGGCATATGCAAAGTTGAAGCACCACCTTTCACAAATATTGAAGATGTACTTTATGTAGAAGGAATAAAGTAAAATCTTCTTAGTATAAGACTAATTTGTGACAAAGGATTCAAAATCAAGTTCACCAAAGATGAATTCTTAATTGAAGATGATGTCACTCATGAGTTAAAAATTATGGGTAAAATAATTAATAATATTTTCATGATTTCTTTAGATGATTTATCTTTGAAAATAAAGTTTCTTGTGGTAAGAAATAATGACTCATGGATTTGGCACAAAAGAGTAGCCCATATTCATATGGAACATTTAAACAAACTAGTCAAACATTATCTTGTCATTGGTTTACAAAAGATGAAAATTTTCAAACATAAATTATGCTATGCATGTCAAAAAGGGAAACAAACCAAATCAACTTTCAAGCTAAATAATATGGTAACAACTACAACGCCACTTCAATTGTTACACATGGAGTTATTTGTTCCATCAAGAACAAGAAGCTTTAGAGCAACAAGGAGTCCTCAACAAAATGGTGTAGTTGAAAGAAAGAATTGATCTCCAGTTGAACTTGCAAGAACCATGATATTTGAGTCGAATCTACCAAAGTATTTTTGGGCGGATGTGGTATACACTACGTGTTATGTAAGCAATTGAGTTATCATAAGACCAATTTTGAAAAAGACTCCATATGAACTATTCAAGGGAAGAAATCCAAACATTTTCTCACTTTCACATTTTTTTTGTAAGTGATTTGTTCTCAACAAGGACGAATACAATCTCGGTAAGTTTGATGAGAAATTCACCGAAGATATTTTTCTTGGTTACTCTCTCTCTCTCTCTCTCTCTCTCTCTCTCTCTCTCTCTCTCTCTCTCTCTCTCTCTCTCTCTCTCTCTCTCTCTCTCTCTCTCTCTCTCTCTTTTTCTAGTAAGACTTACATAATTTATAATAGAAGAACTTTAATTATTGAAGAATCAATGCATGTATCTTTTGATGAAACTAACCTCTCTAAGGAGGATATTGTTTCTTATAATGATGATGATGATGATGATATCTTAGAAGTACCTATGGAAGACACTTCTAAAAAGGACAATGTTGATCAATCTGAACACAAAGAGGAAAGCATACAACAAGAGAAACATCAAAGTGACCTACCTCAAGAATGGGGAAACTACCGTGATCACCAAATAGACAAGTTATTGGTGACATTAGTAAAGGAGATTCAACAAGACTATATCTAAAGCATGTTTCTTGAATATTGAATTGTTTTCTCAAATAGAACCTTCAATGATTAATGAATCCCTATAATACGACTAAGGGATACTTGCCATGTAAGAGGAATTAAATAATTTAAAAGAAACCAAGTTTAGGAACTTATTCCTAGGCAAAATGGTAAACACATTATAGGTACCAAATGGGTGTTTAAGAACAAACTTGATGAGACTGGTATAATTGTTTGAAACAGAGCAAAATTGGTAGCCCGAGGATATAACCAAGAAGAAGGAATCGACCTTGAAGAAACATTTTCTCTGGTTTCAAGGTTAGAAGATATTTGTTTATTGCTTGCTTATGCTTATTTATTAAATTTTCAGTTTTTCTAAGTGGATGTCAAGAGTTCCTTTTTGAGTGGATACATCAATGAGGAACTCTATGTCAAACAACCTCCTGGTTTTGAAAACTTCAAGACCCTGTCACAGGTCTACAAGTTGAGAAAGGCTCTTTATGGCTTGAAGAAAGCAGCAAGGGCATGATTTGATAGACTTAGCAACTTAATTTTTTAAAGAGGATTTAAAAAAGGTAAGGTTGATACTACATTATTCATTAAAAAAATTAAAGATTATATGTTGCGGTGAGAATAGGATATCAAATTATTAATTAATTTGAATCGCAAATCTTTGATTCACAACCGGTCTTTGATTTATCTGAAGGAAAGGTTAAAGAAATAAAAAACCTATTTTCATCGTAAACAATGCGGGGAGAGATCTAGGTAAGGGGGTTGGTTAAGCTTAAGGAAGGTATTAGCACCTTAAACTTCTGTAGTACTCTACAGGAACCTCTTTTTTTTAAAGTTTACTATTTTGTTTGATTATTTGCTTAAGGGTGCATGCTAAGAGTTAGAAGGTGAAGGAAAGACCTAAGAGTTAGTCCTAAGTTTACTCGTCAAGATTCGCATCTTGTGCCTACGTATCCTGGGTAGGGGATGGAATCAGAGTAATCATAGTTCCCCTTGAAAGGGAGGAAGAGAAACTTCTTGATGGTGGTCAAGGTTTCAATGGGGATGCAAACGTTCTTAAGGAAGCACTTGTATGGAGTGAGGAGACTCATATCTCTACGTTGAAATTGGATTGAATTGAAAAGGGTAAGATAGGTATTACACGGCGGGAACCCTAATACGGAATACGACGACTCCTTATCCTAATGCGTTGGTAAAGGGTAAACTTGTCCACGGCGGGACCCCTAAAAATATGAGTACAGTGACTCGAAGTTTCTAGGTTCGAAAGGTGAAAGACGCAAGCAAGGATTAAGGACTATTGACTCGGCGGTCAAACGGCTAGACCTATCCTTCGGAGGGGATCTGCGGTAAAAATAATAAATAGTGAAAAATTAATAAGTAATGAAGATGGTTGAAATAATGGAATAATGTACAAATGATAGGAATGAATGCGAATAGCGATAATAACGTTAGATACTGTACAAGAATGAAAATAGATAAATAAAAAATTAAAAGATTAGTAAACATATTCATGGACAATCGAAAATGATGTTAGGAATGAAGGATAAATATTGGACAAAAATTAGAATTAGTCGAGATATGGTATTGTGAGGTTTTTGAGAAAGCAGTTTGAATTTTTGTTAAAAAAAGGTTAGAATAAAATAAAAATGTTATCATTTTAAGTTTAAAAATTTTAGTTAGGTTTAATTTTTAAAGAAAGGTTAGTAATTACTTTTAAGAAAAAAATTAGTTTTAATTTTAAAAAGTTAGATTTCATAAAGAAAGTTAATAATTAAATTTAAAAAAAGAGTTCTAGATTTTTATTTTAAAAAAGAAGTTAATTTTAATTTTTTTTTAAGAAAGTGTCAGTTTTAAATTAAAAAAAACTTTAGCTCTAAATTAAAATGCATTAGTTTTTATTTAAAAAATGGGTTAATTTATTTGTAAAGTTTTAAAAACATTTTAATTATTTTTATAAAAAGGTCCGTTTTAGTTTATTGTGAAAAGAATTAGTCTTGACTTTTAAAAAAAAATTAATAAAAAGAAAAAGGAAAAAGATTAAGAAATAGAAAGAAAAAAAAAACAAACTTAAATGGGTCGGGCTGGGTAACCACTTCACATACCCGACCTGGTCCATTACAACATAAAAAGGGAGGGCTAACGAAATTTTAGGGTTGTAAACCCTTATGTGTAGCCGCGGCGGCAGATCCCTTTTGGGCTCTTTGCTGCGATTTCCGTCATTTTTCTTTCTGTCTCCATGTGCTTCCATTGCCAACTTCTTCTTCTTCATATCTTAAACAAAAAACCAACAACAATCATTAATGTGTTAGAGCTTACGTTTTGTTGATGATATTTGCTTGTTCTTAAAGGGATTTTGGCGGATTCGTTTAATCTCAAAGGTTTGGACCGGTTAGTGATGATTCTCCTCTAAGACCGTCCCCTTTTGCGTTTACGGTTGCGGATTCTTATGGGTTTCGTCCGTCTTTTCTTCTGTTTGGATGATGGTGTTCTTGAGTTTATGGTTGCGGTTGGGATGAAGTTTGATGAGGGATTTAGGGTTTCGTTCTTGCAGCCTTGGATCCTTGTGATTTTTCCTCTCTTATGATGATTTTACTGATGATTTAGGGTTTTTCCCCCTCTGTTTTGTGATTTACGGCCGCGGTTGGATTATTTCTCCCCTCTTTTTGGTTCCGTTTTTTTTTATGATTTATATGTTGTGGTTTTAACCCTTTTTAAATCTTCTTTTGGGCCTAGATTGTGATGATTTGCGTTATTTTTTGATGCAATATGGGATTTGATATGATTTTTTTTATGATGATTGAATCCGGATCTTGTTCATTGTGATTTGTGGATTTGGATATGGATTTTGGCTGAGATACAGATTTGGTTCTGTTTACAGATTTGGATCTGATCTGGATTTTGATTTGGACATCCTTAAGGATCCGTTTGGCTTGCAGAAAAATCATTTTTTACAAAAAGCTCTCTTTCTCTCTCTCGAACAGAACATAACAGATATTACTGGGTTTACCGGAGGTCAGAAACAGAAAAGGGAGCTGGCGGCGACCTTGTCGTTGTTGCCCTCCTGACATGTCCGATGATGACAATTTACTGAGGGCGTCGAAACAACTAAAAAACCAATTTTTTGATAAACTTAAATTAATCCATTGACAAATATTTTTCTCTGATATTGTCTGGTTTTTGCAGGATTTGGAAGCTTCAGAAATGAAGAAACATCAGAAGTTGAAGAAACTCGAAAATAGAACTTTATGACTTTAGAATATAGGACTTTAATTGTAATCTTCAAAAATGTACATTCCTGAATAATGTTGTAATTGGAAATTGTACGGAAATTAAAAAATTAAATAAATCCATTCTTGTAGCACAATGAGCTTTATTCCCCCACAGTTAAATTCTGAATCGTATCTTGAATAATTTTGGCTTTTGTAATCTGAATTTAAATCAACTAATACCTGCGACTAAATCAAACTGATATATACTATAAATCCGATGCAAACCAATAATTCCACTGCGCCTCTAAAAAAACTAATTCATAACCAGTATAGAAAGAGGAATGAATGTGTGCACTTGTTTAGATGACTTATTTGGACCCATTCTCGCATCGATTCAAATCCAAATCCATTCATACTATAACACCCTCAAATCAATATGGTTTATAAATCAAACAGCATTCTGAAACCCAATTGATGACTAAACCTGGCTCTCAAGAACGGATCATATCAAGAAGAATCTGACGCCAATACCGTCATAACAATCCAAACCATTCTCAACCCAAATGTCATGTGAATCGAGAGGTAGAAAACCCTAGTTGCTTGAGGGTCTTCTGATAATAATCTGACTCTATAATCGTCAACAGACTGCGAGCTAACGACACGCCTGTGCCTCATGAATTAAAGGCACACAATAATATTTTCCCGCTTTTTCAATGCACTTGCAAAACGAACAATCTGAGCAAACCGGTTAGCGGTTAGTTAAAACGAAATAAGGAACAAAATGAAATGCAAGATGAATCTAAGGGTAAAATTTGGGGTATGAAATTATACTTTATAGGTTCAAATCTATGTTGACAATATCATATTCGGATTAACAAACAAAGACGTATGTGAAGAATTTTCGATGATGATGAAAAGAGAATTCGAGATGTCCATGATAGGTAAGATTAACTATTTTCTTTGACTTCAAATTAAGCAATTAAAAAATGTCATCTTCATCAACCAATCCATGTATTGCAAGGAATTATTGAAAAGGTTCGATATGGAAAATTGCAAAGAAATAGCTACTCCAATAGGTTCTAGAACATATGTTGATCAAGGAGAATTTGTTAATATGATTGATACAACAAAATAGCAAGGTATTATTGGCTTTTTACTTTATTTGACGGCAAGTCGTCCTGACATTATGTTTAGTGTCTGTCTTGTGCCATTTTTCAAGAAAATCCAAAGGAATCATGTCTCGTTTCTGTGAAATGAATCAAAAAGTATCCTAAAGGTAGTATGTGTAATTTAGTTGGTTATTTTGACTCGAATTATGTAGGCAGTAAAACTGACTGAAAAAGCACAAGTGGGACATGCCACATCCTAGGAAGTGTTCTAGTATTATGGTCCTATAAAAAGAAAACATGTGTTGCTCTTATTACAAATGAAGTAGAATATATTGAAGCAGGAAGTTGTTGCGCACAAATTCTATGGTTAAAGTAACAACTTTGTGACTATGGCGTAAACCTTGGATGCATTCCTTTAAAGTGTGACAACATAAGTGCTATAAACATAACCAAAAATAGAGTCATGTACTCAAGAACCAAACATATATATATATATATATATATATATATATATATATATATATATATATATATATATATATATATATATATATATATATATATATATATATATATATATATATATATATATATATATATATATATATATATATATATATATATATATATATATATATATATATATATATATATATATATATATATATATATATATATATATATATATATATATATATATATATATATATATATATATATATATATATATATATATATATATATATATATATATATATATATATATATATATATATATATATATATATATATATATATATATATATATATATATATATATATATATATATATATATATATATATATATATATATATATAACCACACTTGTATCTCTTTGGTTGCCTCATCGTCTACAAATTTAAACATTTCATAAATATATAACCACACATGCATGTAACAATATATATAAATGAATGTCACAAGTAATTCACTTACCTTAGGCGTAACAAATGCGAGCTTCTTTTCTAATAAAGTTCAAGTAATAGTGTCGATGCACAACCCCGAAAATGATTTAAACATATTACACATTAAACTATATACAAAGTCAAATACAATATTACTAAAAGCCTCATAAACATAAACTTACCTAGCAATAATAAGTTTTAAGTTAGGTTCAAGTGGGTAATGTAAGAAACACGATGTGGTTAACATATTCGTCCAAAGAGATATGATGATCAATTTCCAATGACCACTAAATAAACACGAGCATATATAATTAGCATTTGCTAAAACATTGAAACTAACTATCATAGATAAACAGTAATTTCAAAATTACTCATTAATTGATAAATGGTGCTAAGTAACATTCTTTTTCCCCCTCACTATTTTGCATCATGTAATCTTCATTTTTTTTTTGTATCATTATTTGTCCATCGAATATTATATGAATTCAAGATGCCATAAATATTCGATTTATTTAATTCTATAATAAAGTTGTGAAGGTACATAAATGGTTAAACAAAACTCAAAAAATAAGTGAGAAAATACAAAAAATATAAATGTACCATAAAGACATATTCAATACATTCGATACTTACATGTACCAAACTTGTAATATCCTTGCGCTCAGTCACTCATTTCCAAAGATAAAATCATTTATATCTTTAGGATAAGAATATAAGAGCTCTGACTGTGGATAATTTTCTAGTTGAATAGGATTTGGGTCTACAACATCCACAAGTTCTTTGGTCAATATCCAGACTTCATTTGTGGAAGGAACAAATATGTCATTATAGATATCTGGAAGGGGCGACTGAATAACTTCCTTTTATGCTAGAACCACGTACATTTCAGATAAAACATTATTCTCATATACTACATACAACTCTTCTAACTTTTCCACATCTACCATGCATTTTTTTCACTCCTCAGCTAACTTTTCATCATACTTTTCCCTTTTTTCTTCTAACATCTTCTCAAAATTGTCAATCGTTTCTTTTTGCATCTTTTGGTGCTTTTTCTGGATGAACCATAGTATAATCTCAGGTTGACGCCTTCTCCAACACCACGAACACACCCACCATGCTCATCTATTCCAATTGCTTCTATCAGTATATCATGTTGTGGTTCTGGAACAAAAGAGCCATCACGGGAAGGTACAACCAACAGATCCTACACAACATGATGATATATATTTTTACCAAAGAAATTTAAATAACACATAACATATACATGCACAACAAATCATACATAAAATTTTCTCAACAACTTCTTTTAAGGCATCTGAGATGTAGTCTCCATTTGGTCTTATTCGAGCCCTCTTCCAATTCTCATGTCGTGACGGTGGAGATGAGTTGCAATCATGACTAATGGATTCATCATCTCCCATTTGTTGTTTTTTATTAACCATTGTATTATCAAGTTTCTTATAACTCTCACGAGACAATCTATGAGAGTATATGTTTTTTTCCTTATTTTGTTTTCTGACTTTACTTTTAGCCTTTATAAACATATTGAAGATATGATTAGTATCTATAAATCATAAGCATAAAATTATCAAAAAAATAAGATTAGTAACCATGAATTTGTCAGAACGATGATAGTTCACAAAATTTTTCCAAACCTTCTTCGAAATAAAACTATATCTCATCCAAGGACGCGAAAGACCAGACTTAGGCTTCGTAATGTAGTCACATGTGATTCGTGACTTAAAGCCCCTCCAACACGTACCAGTATAACTGATCCACCTTTTTCTCAACTTCGAATCATCGGTAAACTCAAAAGTCAACTACATTTACATCAATAAGTATGTATTAGAAATATAGAAAATGATATCAAATAGATAAAACTTAAAATTAATACTATATGTTTGTCCATATGTTATCTTTGACATCCATTGATGCTTTTTTCCAATCATCTATCAATATACTGAGTTTGCTACATTCAAGAAACACAACATAATTCTTAAAAAGCGAAGAATAATTGCCATCAACTACTCTATAAAACACATGAAATGTTATCATAAATTTGCAACTAGAGTTGTGGACTTTTGTTAGTAAAGCCATCATTGTGGCGCCTCTTTGTTTTCTTTTCTTTCCGTCTTAAGAATCATTTGTACGAGTTTCTTCTATATAGATTCGTCGCAACTAGATGAAAAAGACGACATCTATATGTTCAAAAACAACAATAAAATATTATACCAATCTTAACAAGACAAATGTGATCATACACATTGAACAACAACAAAATAATACACAACAACAACTCCTGCAGCAGCAGCAATAACAACAAAAACAACAACAACTGCTACAACAAAAGATTAAATAAATGTCTCTAATACACATTTAAAGAATAACAACAACAACAAAATATTAATCAAATATGATCATACACATTCAACAACAAGAAAACAACGCACAAAAACAACAACAAAATACTAAACAAATGTCTCTAATACACATTCAACAAATAACAACAACAACAACAACAAAAATGTTAATCAAATGTGATCATACACATTCAACAACAGTAAAATAACACACAATAACAACAACATCAACAACAACAACAACAATAACAACAACAACAATAACAACAAAAAAAAACAATAACAACAACAACAACAATAACAAAAGATTAAAAAAATGTATGTAATACACATTCAACAAATAACAACAACAACAACAACAAAATATTAATCAAATGTGATCATACACATTCAACAACAAGAATAATCTTAAACATTCAACATCAACAACATAAACATAAACATAAAAACAACGAGAACTAAATTTACTATAGATAGATAGGGAAAAAGTACATACCGAAAATCTGGTGAGTAAGTAAAGGAGATTATGTTGTGAGATTTCTTCGTTATGAATAAGTAAACGTGATGATAGTTCTTGAGGATAAAGGATGGTGTTTTCTTCCTCCACGACGGTTTTTGAGCAAAATGATAATGACAAACGACGAAGATGAAGATGGTTGCTTTGTTTGTTTTAAATCAAAATGGACGATGAACAATGAGTGATGAATGTTAGGGTTAAAATTGTGTGTCGTTTCGCTAATGATCGATGAACGACGAAAGATGAATATTATGGTTGAAATCGTCTGGTTTCATTTTTCAGTGGAAAAAATGGCAATTGAAGAGACAATATACTTAGATGTGTTACTTGAAAATGAATAAGGGATACCACCACGGTCACTTACCACAATCGTGGTGATATATAATTTACTTAATGAAATTTTATAAAGAAGTTCCAGTTTTTAACTTTTTAAAAATTTTAAAACAAAATGAAAAATCTATCACAACGATTGTTTTAAACAACCGTAAGGATATCACATTTATTTTTTATTTAAAAATAAATCAAAAGAAAGGCGCGACTAAAATGTTAAAGAAACAAATTATGTGCTGGAGCTGAGATTCGAAATCATGAAAGATTGATTATATCACCATGGTTGAACTAACTATCCATGATAATATGTTAACAATTTTTAATTAAAAACTAAGAAAACTATTGGCGCCTCAGTTTAGAGATGTCACCACGGTTCTTCAAAGGACCGTGGTAAGATCGGCGTTGTTGTATATACTTTTTGTAGTAGTGTAACTACTTGACACTTATTTGGGTTAGCCTAATGCCTCTTTGTGTCAGCATGAAACCTAGGAGTTTCTTCTCCTGAACCCTGAATGAACATTTGGCGACGTTTAGGCGCATATGGTATTTCCTAACTGACTGCAAATCATCCTTCAAATATTTTGCATGGTTTGTGCCTTTCGACAGTCTTGACTATCATGTTGTCAACGTACACCTCTATATTTCTCCCTATCTAATGGGAGAAGACAGTGCCTATGAGCTGCTGGTAGGTGGCACCAACGTTCTTGAGGTTGAAGGGCACGACATTGTAGTAGTAGTTGCCATGATTTGACACGAAGGCTGTTTTGGGTGCATCTAAGGGGTCCATCCGTATCTTGTTGTACCCTAAGTATGCTTCCGTAAAGCTCAATGCGCGGAAGTGCAAAGACCCATCAATGAGGTGATTGATGCCTGCAACATATATGGGTCTTTAGGGCAGGTAGCATTCAGATCGACGAAATCCACACACATGCGCCACATGTTGTCAACTTTTCGTACCCGAACCATGTTGCCAAACCAGTTGGGGTATTTTTTTTCGTGATGAATATAACATCAGATAGCATTCCCACCTCTTCATATAATGCAACCCTTTTTTCCTCGCATACTTTTTCGCTTCCTCTATGCAACTGGTCTGGCGGAAGGGTAGATGGCAAGGCGATGGCTTACCACTTTGGTGTCTATTCCTGAAACTTCGGTGGGAGCCCAAGCAAATAGGTTGACATTCTTAATGAGTTGGTCAACTCACTCTCGTTCCTCTTCTGCGGACAACGAAGTATTTATCTTTGTCGCCTGATGGGCGTGAGGACTTATCTGGACCTAGTTCAATTCTTCTGTGGGCATGAGTCTTTCTACTTTCGCGCCCAATCGGTGGTCCTAATACTCGAATTCAATATTTGGAACTTGTGAAGAAGGGACGTCAACAAGGGTGAGCTCTTCTTTGCCTGTCTCCAAGCTACTTTGATAGCATTCTCAAGCTGTTTGTCGGTCCCCTTGGATTGTATCAACTCACCCATAAAGGAATGAGTATTTTAAAGTTAGGTACAACGTGGATACGACTGCTCCCAAGGAGTTGATAGATGGTCGTACCAGGATGATGTTATATGGTGAACACCCAGACGATTTTAATCATATACTATATAAATATCAGATCGTATCATTTCAGATATTCAATTTATTCTCACTCAAACTACTTTTCAATCAATTATAATTTTTTTATTGGAGTGTTAATCTTGGAGGTTCACCTTATATCCAATATACCAAAATTTTGCTCTAGGTCATAGCGAATCGTTACATATTTCTGATTCTTTATCAGAACACTTTCGGTGTTATTTTTTCGGGTCGTGTTGCTTTAACTTGAAGTTTAGAGTGGATTCTCTCCCTTCAATGCATTCATAATTGTTAAATTTAGATTAGGGGCAATTCACAAAATATGCAGATTTTAAGTGTTGAAAATCCAAACTATGAACTTCCCAAAGTGTTAACTTCCAAATGTTTGATCTTATCCGAAGATTGTTTATGCCGTAACGGACAGAATATACCAAATGGAAGGAGTATAAGTCATAATTTTAAACTACCACACAAAAGGAAAACGAATATTTTTCTCAAAGAAAACTTAACTTACTTTGATTTTTCAATATAAAATATCAAATCGATCAAATTTAGATTGGTTCTCTTTAAATGATGTACCACTCATTTGTGAACCCCACCTTCGTAAAAATGATTCGTAAGAAATTAAGATATTCTAAAAGTCCATAACACTGATTATTCCATTTTGTTTTGTCTTAACTAATAATAAAATCACAAATTAGGCCGAACATTCCACGCGTACTTAGCCTTCATTACTGCTAGACTTGGTAAGCATTCAACACATTTACCATGAAATTAATATACCCATTCCAACCTAAAATCTATTATAAATACAACTTCATAGAATGCAATCTATCAATCAACTAAATATATTTAATTCTAGCTTCGTCACTTTCTTGCAACATTTTCTATTTGTGAAAACAATTAATTAATATTTCATAAGCTTTCTTCTTTAATATATCTACAAACTTCAACTTTCCATATATCTTTCAACAATGGAGAGAACACAATCCTCACTTCTACAAATTCAGCCTCCAACTTATGGAAACTTAGTCACAATTCTAAGTATCGATGGTGGCGGTATTAGAGGCCTTATTCCTGCAACTATCCTCGAGTACCTTGAATCAGAACTTCAAGAATTGGACGGTGAATCTGCACGACTTGCAGATTACTTTGATGTGATTACAGGGACAAGTACCGGTGGTCTTGTAACTGCCATGTTAACGGCTCCAAATGATAAACAACGTCCACTTTTTGCTGCTAAAGATATCAAACCCTTTTACTTGGAACACTGTCCAAATATTTTCCCACAAAACAAGTATGCATGCATATAAATTAAATATAATTGTATCTTATTAAATCTCAAGATTAAAAAAATGAATGATTTAATTATATAATATTATATGATACGCAGGCACATGTTAGGTTCTATGGGGAAATTGTTTAGATCATTGGCAGGACCAAAATATGATGGAAAATATCTTCACAATGTGGTGAAGGAGAAGCTTGGAGAAACTCGCGTGCATGAGACTCTCACCAACATTGTGATCCCCGCGTTTGACATAAAGTCGATGCAACCGATTATTTTTTCAACTTATCAAAGCAAGAGAACCCCATGTTGGAAATAAGACCTTTTGTGTTTAGGAAAAATGTGTGGGAATATTAGAGGCTTAAAGAAAAACTTGATAGGTGGACGAATATTTATGGAAGAGAGAACTTTGTATTTTGCTTGATGCAAAAGTGTAGAATTACATCTCTATTTATAGTACTCTAAGGAGAACTCTAGACACACTAATTCTAGAGAGTTCTCAACTCTAAAAATTCCAAGAGTACTCTAGAAAGTATTACAACCCTAAGAAATATCTAGACACTCCAAACATTACAAGAGTATTCTAGAAACATTAATTAAAATTACTTAAGTCCAAAACAACTAAGCCCAAAAATCCAAATAATATTTTAGGCCCAAATCAAGTTTAATCTTTCAACATCCCCCCTTAAACTTGATTTGTGACTCCAAGCATACTCCTTAGCTTTATGAACGTTTCCAACTTGAGTGGCTTGGTGAAAATGTCGGCAGCTTGATCTCGAGACATCACATACTTCAACCTCACATCCTTCTTCTCGACGCATTCTCTTATAAAGTGGTAACGGGTGTCGATGTGTTTACTTCTTTCATGAAATACAGGATTCTTTGCCAAAGCAAGTGCTGATTTATTGTCAACACATATTTCCATAGGATCTTCTTGTGGCATTTTTAACTCTTTCAACAAGTTCCTTAGCCAAACTGCATGACAAACACATGATGTAGCGGCAACATATTCAGCTTCACAAGTTGACAGTGTGACGATAGGTTGTTTCTTTGACATCCAAGTGAAAGCAGTATCTCCCATAAAGAACACAAAACCAGTAGTGCTTTTTCTATCGTCCACGTCTCCACTCCAATCGCTATCACTATAGCCAACAATTTCATAATTGTTAGAAGAGTAATAGTGTAAGCCAAAGTTTGTTGTACCTTTGATATATCGAAGGATTCTCTTTGCCGCCTTGAGGTGAGTTGTTGTTGGAGCTTCCATGTAACGACTTACGACTCCTACAGCATAGAGAATATCTGGCCTTGTACTTGTCAAGTAACGTAGACTTCCAATCAAACTTTTATAAAGAGTTGGATCCATAATCTCTCCATTTTCATGCTTACTCAACTTGCTCCCACATTCCATCGGGGTGCCAACCGGATTCGCATCATCCATCTTGAACTTCTTAAGGACTTCTTTTGCATAGCCTTCTTGGGTGATAAAAATTCCTTTGCCTTCTTGCTTTACTTCAATGCCAAGATAATATGCCATGAGCCCCATATCTGTCATCTCAAATTCATTTGACATGTCTTTCTTGAACTCTTCGAACATGCTTAGATTGTTCCCAGTGAAGATTAAGTCATCAACATATAGGCACACAATCAAAATATTTCCACTTTGCGCTTTAATATAGAGTGCATGCTCATATGGACACTTGGTGAAATTCTTGTCTCGAAAGTACTTGTCGATTCGAACATTCCAAGCTCTCGGTGCTTGCTTGAGTCCGTACAACGCCTTTTTCAACTTGAGGACTTTTTCTTCTTGCCCTTTTACTTCATATCCTTGTGGTTGCTCGATATAAACTTCTTCTTCGAGAAAACCATTCAAGAAGGCCGACTTCACATCCATTTGATAGATCTTCCATTCATTCTGGGCTGCCAAAGAAATGATTAGTCTAATAGTTTCAAGACGAGCAACGGGGGCAAATACCTCATCATAGTCAATTCCTTGTCTTTGACTATAGCCTTTTGCCACCAGTCTTGCTTTGTATCTCTCCACGTCTCCTTTTGCATTCTTCTTTGCCTTGTACACCCATCTTACTCCGATTGCTTTGTGTCCTCGTGGAAGTGTAGTAAGTTCCCACGTATCATTCTTCGTGATTGACTTTATTTCTTCATCCATGGCATCTCTCCACTTTACATTTTCAACAGCTTCTTGATAGCTTAGAGGCTCGCAATCACCAAAAAGACAAAAGAGGTTAATGTCATTTTGGTTTTCGGTTACCTCATAAAGCTCTTCAATGCTTCTTAATCGTGGTGTCCTCTCACTTGAGCTTGTTTCATCCAACCTTGGTGTCGGTGAGGAAGGTGGTGTAATATGTTCATCTATCATTGGTTGTTCCATTTCATCTTCTTCTTCTTCAAAATAAGGAAGAAAATCATACCTGTCTTCTTGAACATTCCAACCCCAACAATCTTCTTCTTCGAACTCCACATCACGACTTATGACAATCTTTCCGCTATTTGGATTATAGAGCTTGTACCCTTTGGAGCTTGAGTCGTAACCCACAAATACATACTTCTCACTTTTATCATCGAGCTTTGTTCTCCTTTCATCTGGAACGTGGGTATATGCAATGCTTCCAAACACTTTGAGGTGAGAGATCCCTGGCTTCCTTCCACTCCATGCTTCTTGTGGTGTCTTCTCATGCACACTTCTTGTTGGGGAACGGTTTGTCAGGTAAACCGCACATGCCACTGCTTCGGCCCAAACTCTTTCGGCATCTTCTTACTCTTAAGCATGCTTCGCACCATATTAAGTATGGTCCGATTCTTTCTCTCCACTACTCCATTTTGTTGTGGCGATCTTGGCACTGTTAGTAAGCGGCGGATCCCATGCTCTTCACAATATTTGTTGAACTCATTTGAAGTAAACTCGCCTCCTCGGTCAGATCTCATAGCCTTAATAGAAAGACCACTTTCTTTCTCCACAAGGGCTTTGAACTTCTTAAAGTTTTCAAACACTTCTGACTTCTCCTTCAAGAAATAAACCCACGTTTTTCTAGAATAATCATCAATAAAGAGGAGAAAATATTTATTCTTACCAAAAGAGTTTGGATTGATTGGTCCACAGACATCAGTGTGTATGAGCTCTAGTGGTTTTGTCGCTCTTGATGTTGATTCCTTTGGAAAGCTTTTCCGGAATTGCTTCCCAATTAGACATCCTTCACATAGTTGGTCTGGGTGGTTTATACTAGGCAAGCCTCTCACCATCTCCTTCTTTGACAAACATTCTAGACTACCGAAGTTGAGGTGTCCAAATCGTAGATGCCATAGCCATGAAGAGTCGGTATAGCAAGCCTTGAGACACTTTGCCACATCATTTTGAATGTTCAAGAGGAACATTCTATTCTTTGACATAGGCACCTTAGCAATCAAGTTATGCCCACAATCTCTTAAGAAAAGACTATGTTCTTTCAAGTGGATGTCATATCCTTTCTCCAATAATTGTCCCAAGCTCAAAATATTATTTTTCATGTTAGGAACATAGTAGACATTGGATATGAATTGATGACTCCCATTCTTTAAGCGTATGAGAATTTTACCTTTGCCTTTGACCGGTATCTTTGAGTCATCTCCAAATGAGACATTTCCAGTTGTCGCTTCATTGATCTCTATGAACATGCTTCGATCGCCGCACATGTGGTTGCTTGCCCCGGTGTCGAGGTACCACTTGTTTCTTTTCTCTTCAAATTGGTTTTGGCACGCAAGCAGCAAAGTTTCTTCTTCTCCACCTTTTTCTTCTACAAAATTAGCTCTCTCCACCACCTTCTTTGAGAATTTACACTCAGATGCATAGTGACCAATTTTGTTGCAATTGAAACACTTGATTTGTAGCTTGTTGCATCTTGACCATGAATTTCCATTTCCACGACCTCTTGTTGCTTGTGGATTCCAACTTCTTTCTCCATTGTTGAAGTTGTTGGAGTAGTTGTTGTAACTACCTCTTCTTTCTCCTTCATGTCCTCGTCCACAGCCACGTCCACGACCTTGGCCACGACCTCGTCCTCTTTGACTGTTGTAATTTGCATAGTTTGCTTCTTTTGCATTGAGTTGTAGTAGTTGCTCCATATTTTCCTTTTGTTTGATTTTTCTCTTTTGTTTTTCTTCGTATGCTTGTAAGGAACCCATAAGTTGCTCAATAGTCATGGTGTTTAAATCCTTATTTTCTTCAATGTTGGTAACAATGAAGTCAAAACTTGGATTTAAAGTGCGAAGTATTTTCTCCATGACTTTCACCTCATCAACATCTTCACCATTTCTTTTAAGTTGATTGACTACGGACAATACTCGAGAAAAATAATCAGAAATTGACTCAGACTCTTCCATAAATAAACGTTCAAACTCACCTCTAAGAGTTTGAAGACGAATCTTTTTCACCTGTTCCACTCCTTTGTTGCAAGTTTGAAGCTTGTCCCATGCTTCTTTCGCCGTCGTTGCATTGGAGATCTTCTCAAATGTATCTTCATCCACCGATTGATAAATGAGGAAGAGAGCTTTCTTGTCTCTCTTTCTTGACTCCTTTAATGTATCCTTTACACCTTGGCTTAAGGAGGCTTCATCTTGCTCCTTGAAGCCTTTCTCAACAATATCCCACACATCTTGAGCTCCTAGTAGTGCCTTCATCTTGATACTCCAATTGTCATAGTTGTTCTTTGTGAGTATCGGAATTTGAAAAGGGAAACCTCCATTCGCCATCTTTTGAAGACCTTCAAGCTCTGATGCCACTTTGTTGGAAATAAGACCTTTTGTGTTTAGGAAAAATGTGTGGGAATATTAGAGGCTTAAAGAAAAACTTGATAGGTGGACGAATATTTATGGAAGAGAGAACTTTGTATTTTGCTTGATGCAAAAGTGTAGAATTACATCTCTATTTATAGTACTCTAAGGAGAACTCTAGACACACTAATTCTAGAGAGTTCTCAACTCTAAAAATTCCAAGAGTACTCTAGAAAGTATTACAACCCTAAGAAATATCTAGACACTCCAAACATTACAAGAGTATTCTAGAAACATTAATTAAAATTACTTAAGTCCAAAACAACTAAGCCCAAAAATCCAAATAATATTTTAGGCCCAAATCAAGTTTAATCTTTCAACACCCCATGCATGGATGCTCGACTCTCTGACATATGCATCAGTACTTCTGCTGCTCCCACTTATCTTCCAGGTTACAACTTCAAGAACCAAGACAGCGAAGGAAACGTACATGAATTCAACCTCATTGACGGTGGTGTTTGTGCAAATAATCCGGTATATTAATATATTTTAAAACAGTTTTTGAAAATTAAGCTTTATAATATTGTAATGAATGTTACTCATTAGTTTTATTTGTTTTTGGTAATAATTTGATGATCCAGACTTTGGTGGCAGTGAATGAAGTAACCAAGCAGATAGTTAATCAGAATAATGACTTCTATGCCATCAAGCCCATGGAATATAGTCGCTTTCTGATAATCTCATTGGGAACTGGTACGCCAAAGAATGAACAAAAATTTGATGCAAAAATGGCAGCAAAATGGGGTCTGTTGAATTGGTTAACTCATGGCGGTTGCACTGCCTTAATTGACATCTTTAGTCAAGCCTCCGGAGATATGGTTGATTTTCATATTGCTACTGTCACTCAAGCGCTTAACTGTCAAGATAATTATCTTCGAATACAAGATGATACATTGACTGGTATTGACTCTTCCGTTGATATTGCCACCAAAGAGAATTTAGAAAACCTATGCAAAATTGGAGAAAGGTTATTGAACAAACCTGTGTCTAAGGTCAATTTAGAGAACGGCATGTGTGAGCCTGCTGAAAATCTTGAAACCAACCAAGAAGCTCTTAAAAGGTATTGAAGGTTTTCAATAGTTATCAACAATTTTTTTTTCAGATGATTCATTTTTATATATGTTCAATAGTTAAATATCAACTTTAATTTTTTCAGGTTTGCAAAAATACTTTCACAAGAGAGGAAGCTTCGAGAGTTGACATCTCCTCACACTAACAAGAACTTAAAATAAAGAGAACGCCTACTTGTTGTTCATGAAGATTCTTAGTCTTTGTTCTTAGGTTAATTTGATATGTTATATTATAGAGCTTTGCTAATTTGACACCGTATTTATCATCAAAGAAAATTTTTCTTGCACTCAAATCAATACAAAATAAATTATTAAACAACACAATTAGTATGTATTATGCAGACAATTACGGTGTAGGTGTTAAACCCTGATGTCAACATATCTTTTCTCTATATTATATGTTACTTTTCAGTAAAACTAGTTGTATATTTCACTTATATTTTAGGTTTAAATCCCTTAATTTTAATATGTTTAAATTTTCAGTCTCCTTTACAAAAATTCAGTTTTTTTAAATAATTATTCACATGTCAAAATTTTACTAGATATTTACTAAATAATTATTGGTTGCACATGTTAAAAATTAAATTACTCATTTATTAGCCAATCATTCTTTGATATGTGGAACCAATAATTTTTTAATAAATACTAATAAATAAATAAATTATTAATAATATTAAATAATATTATTAAAATATTTTTTTTATTTTAGAAAATTGACATGAAACATTTTATGACTCGCGTCACATACATAATGTCATGTGAGTGTCACGTCATAAAATGAAATTTCAACTAAACAAATTTAAAGGAGGCTAAAAAATCTCAAAAAATATTAAATGAAAGAACTAAAAAACTGAATTTCTTTTAAAGAGGACTAAAAAATTAAAAGTACTAAATTTGGGGATAAAAAATACATTTAAACATTCTTTAAGTTCTTACTGATTTTGGATTCAAGTGTTGTAAAGAAAAAGTGAACGTATTTAATTATTCAGTCATTATGAAAAAGATATTTAACTTAATGCTCTTCTATGTACATATTTTTAATGCTCTTCTAGGTGGTTAGTTATTAGCTCTAAATAATGTAACTTTCATAAATGGTTTAATTTTCCCCTAAATTTCTTGTAAAAGTGTTTTAGTCTGTGAAAAGATGCTCCGCATCCCTTCTTGTACTTTGACTGTTCAGAATACTGTTTGTATTCTATTTGTGTTAATATATTTGTTTGATTATAAAAATAAATAAAAAAGTTCAGAACCAGCTGAACGTTAAAATATGGATTTGACAACATTTAGGATTTTTCAAAGTTTATCATAGTTGTGGTGAACAATATTAATCAATACAACTAATATGCGGCATTCACGATAAGAAAAGTCTTTTTCCTAACCAAATTTTCTTAGAAATTAATATAACAAAAGAACATATGAAAAAAAAATAAAAATAATGTACTTGTTATATAACAAAAGAACATATGGAAAGAAAAAAAAAAGTAGTATTTGTTAAAAAAATATAGGTGTGTGTTGGTTTTTTTACATGGGTATAAGATATTTAGATGTATTAGTAGTTTTATACGTTTAAGGTGATTAGGATTAGTATGTAGCGGTGAAAGGCTTTGTACGATCACTACTATGGAATATACATATAATCATAATTTGATAGAAAGATTTTACTACGGAATATATATATATATATATATATATATATATATATATATATATATATATATATATATATATATATATATATATATATATATATATATATATATATATATATATATATATATATATATATATATATATAGCTTAATTGCAATTTTGGTCCTTCTATTTTGTGTTTTTTTAGGTTTTGATTTCCCATTTTAAAAACCACCATTTAGGTCCTCATTTTAAATTTCGAGTTTGATATTAGTCCCCTTGTCATTTTAAGTCATGTTTTTAATGATGTGGCGCGTTGAATGAAGATTTGACATTTCTATGTCATTTAAAATGGTCTTATTCACCAAATATCATTTTCATGTCATTTATATTTTTTATTTCATTTATTTATTTTTTTGATTTCATTTTTTAGGAAATTAAATTCACTTTTGTAAAACCCCAGCGCACGAAGAACAACCTATTTCTTCAGCCATTTCTGTAGCCAATTCTTCAAACCTAGTTCAGGAATGAAGTTTCTTACTCTTCCCCTTTCACGCACGAAGACGAACCGTAATTAAAGATTCTGCAGTTGTCGTTCCAAATCAAACCACAAATCAACTCTCGTTGTCGCTGTAGTAGTTAGCTCGTCTCTGAAATGGCAAACCGAAGTTACGTGTCGAGGTATGTTTCGTATCTCAACTCTGAATTCAAAAACCCTAAACACACAAATGTCGTTTGTGTTCTGTCATAGCATATGATTTGTTTATACCCTAAACTCGCTGTAGTAGTCTTAATTTGATGTGGTCTCATTTTTATCTATGTTTTCATTTGTTTATGTTCTGTTGTAGGTCCTCTGATACCCAAACTATCAGATTTAGAGTACACCATAGGGGATATTTAATTCAGAATCCAGTTATGTTGTATGTTGGTGGGCTTGTAACTGAAATGAATTGGGATTGGGATGTGGACTTGATGTCCTACATGCAAATTGAAGATTTGATCAAAAGTGAGGGGTATCGTAATATAAAGTGTTTATGGTATTGGAATCTTAAATTTTCCTTTTCTCATGGACTTCGGCCTCTGAACAATGATAATGATGTCTTAAGGTTAATGGAGGATGTTAGAGGATTTAAGGTAGTTGATATTTATGTTGAACACAAAATTGAATAAATAAGTATTGAGGATGTTATTTTTGAGGAGGATAATGATGAAGGAGCAAACGGTGAAGTTAATGTTGAGGGAGCAAACGGTGAAGTTAATGTCAAGGGAGCAAATGTTGAAGTTAATGTTGAGGGAGCAAATGATGAAGTTAATGTTGAGGGAGCAAACAGTGAAGTTAATGTCGAGGGAGAAAACGATGAAGTTAATGTCGAGGGAGAAAATGATGAAGTTAATATTGAGGGAGCAAACGATGAAGTTAATGTCGAGGGAGCAAACGATGAAGTTAATGTTGAGGGAGCAAATGATGAAGAGGTTAGTGTTGATGGAGTAGATGAAGAGGTTAGCGTTAATGTTGATGACGTAGATGAAGAGAGTGAAACAGATCCAGATTATAACATGGGCAGTGAAGATGACGAGGAAGAGGATGAAGATTTGGAAGATGAATTTGATGAGATGAATTTAGGCGCTGACGTTGGTATTAATTGGAAGACCGTTTTACCTAATGCTATAGCAGAAAACCCTTCTAAGTTGGATGGTAATTCCGATAATGGTAGTGATTCAGATGTGCTTCAAACTCCACCCGGTAGTGATGCTGAAGGTGATATGGCAAAGTTTCCAATCTTTAGGGAAACCACAAAACTTGAAGTAGGGATGATGTTCAAGGATAAAACATAAATCAAAGATGCCATAAAGGAGTATGCAATGGAGAACAAGAAGAATCTTGTATTCAAGAAAAATGACAAGAAGAGAATGGTTGTCAAGTGTTTAGATGGTTGTCCATTTTATATTAGGTTTAGCATGAGGACTACCAACCATCATTGGCAACTTGTTAGCTTAACTGATCATCATGGTTGTCATAGGACAACCAAAAATAGACAAGCAAAAATGGATTGGTCGGGTCGCCAATTTGTGTACACTATAAGACACACTCCTGAAATAAAAACCAAAGAGCTGATTGCAGAAGCTATTAAGAAGTGGGGGTGAAGTTGTCAAAGGATCAAGCTTATAGAGCCAAGAAAAAGGCAATGGAATTGATTCAAGGTGCTGGTCGTGAATAATTCACACATCTTAGAAGCTATGGTGAGGAGCTGTTAAAGTCAAATCCAAACTCCACTATTAAAATTAAGTGTGCTGATTCAGATGGTGGTTCTGTCTTTGAAAGAATATATGTATGCTTAGAAGCTTGTAAGGCAGCGTTTGCAATGACTTGTAGGCCTCTAATAGGACCGGATGCTTGTTTTCTTAAAGGGGACTTTGGAGGTCAGTTAATAGGTGTTGTTGGTAAGGATGGAAATAACAAGATTTATCCAATCGCTTATGCCGTCGTGGAAGCTGAAACGAAAGACTCTTGGAAATGGTTCCTTAATTTGTTACTAGAAGACTTGCAATCTATTCAAGACAACAAATATGGATTTATATCAGATCAACAAAAGGTTAGTTTTATAGTGCTGTTATTTGTTATATGTGTTATATGCTGATATGTGTTGATATGTGTTGATATGTGTTGCTATGTGCTGCTATTTGCTAATTGTTATTTGTTATGTGATGATATGTGTTGCTATGTGCGGCTATTTGTTGCTATTTGTTATGTGCTGATATGTGTTATGTGCTGTTATTTACATGCTGATATGTGCTGCTATTTTCTATTTGTTATTTGTTGATATGTGTTATGTGTTGTTATATGTTGATATATGCTACTTGTTACAATGTTATTTACATGTTGATATCTGTTATGTGTTATTTATTTGCTGATATGTGTTATGTGATGTTATGTGCTGATATGTGCTGATATTTGCTATTTGTTACAATGTTATTTACATGCTACTATGTGCTGATATGTGTTATAGATTTACAATGTTACTTACAGTGCTGTTATGGATTTACAATGTTATTTACATGCTGCTATATGCTGATATGTGTTATGGATTTACAATGTTATTTACATGTGTGTTATGGATTTACAGTGTTATTTATAATGCTGTTATGGATTGTATGTTCAGGGATTGGTACCGACTATTCTTGAGACAAGCCAACATGTTGAACACTGACTATGTGTTAAACGCTTGTATGGCAATTGGAGAAAGAAATATCCTGGGATATTCATGAAGGAGGCTTTATGGCAGGAAGCTAGAGCCATAAAAATATGTGCATGGGAAAGAGCAATGAATCATATGAAAGAGCTCAATGTCAATGCTTGGAAAGACATGATGGATGTCCAAGCTGCATGTTGGACTCTGTCTCATTTCAAAACAAACACACAATGTGATTTTCAAGTCAACAATATGTGTGAGGCTTTTAATCGCGCAATCTTGGAGTATAGAGATAAGCCGATCATTTCACTACTTGAAGGAATCAAACATTACATAACAGTGAGAATTTATGCTCAAAAGAAGAAATTAAGTAGGTACACATGTGTTACAAGTCCTAACATTCAAAAAGTCTTGGAAAAAACAAAGAGGGCAACAGAAGGTGAAGGTGAGAAAAACACTTAGAAGGGGGGTTGAATAAGGGTTTTTAAATAATTATGGAAATAAAAACAACACAATATTTTTATCCTGCTTCGTTGAAATCAACTAATCCAGTCCACCCTACTCAGGTGATTTGCCTTTCTCAACAAGGACTTAATCCACTATATTCAAACAGATTACAGTGTCAACCACTAAGAACAATTGTCTTAGTCTTCTCAAGAAATCCTGACCACAACTTGGTCTTCTTAAGGAACCTTTTACAAATTAATGTAAACTAAACAAGTGTTTAAGATGCTTCTAAAAAGCTATATCACAAACTGTGATTTTTACACTTAGTTTAAGAACGAATAAAACTATTTAGCTTATGAAATAAATTGTATGAGAGCTTGAGAGTAGTTTTTCAATTTGATTTCTCAATGTCAAGATGAATCATCAACTTTGAAATGTTGTTGAAGACATCCTTTTATAGAGAAGAAAGTCCAACGCTTGAAGACTGTGCACTGCTGTGTAGCTGTAGCCTTTTGTCTTCTATTGACTCTAGCTTTCCTAGAAGAGGAATGTTCATACAAATCCCTTTTGTCTGATTTCCTGTGCCATACATGAATAAGGAAAGAGTCGTTTGGAATATGCCAACGGATATATCTTTGAATAATATTTTCTTCAACAATGCTTCAGTCTCAAAGTTATCAACATTAGAGTCTTGATGTTATCAGAGTTTTGCAGCCAAAGTGCTTCAGCGTGAATATCAATCAGAGCAGAGTTTGAAGAAGAGAGCCTCTGTACTTGCAGTATAAAGTACCTTCAGAGTCTTCTTGAAACAATGCTTGAAACTTTTCATACAAATTCTTCAACTACGCTTCAGAGTCTTCTGTAGCTTCTGCTTCAGAGTCTTCTGCAGCTTCTGTCTCAGAGTCTCTTCTGGTAGCGCTCAGAGTCTTCTAATGACTTGCTTCTAATGCTTCAGAGCTTTGCGTAGAATATTGTTCAGATGCATTTTTGCTTCCATAAGAATATTTAATTTAATATCTGAAACAAAAACACTTGAACACAATTAGAGTATATATTTTCTTAATACAAAATTTCATTAGAGTTATCATCAAAACATAGAGATATAATTAAACACCAATGTGTGTTCGAACAATCTCCCCCTTTTTGATGATGACAAAAACATAGGAAATTTTGTTCAATAAAAAGGATAAATATATAACTCCCCCTGAGATAAAAAATCTCCCCCTGAAATGAATACTCTAATAGAAGAAAATACTTCCCTTTTTACATGAGTATACTTTTCAGATTAAGAGCCTGGTTAGAATCCTGGTTAGACTATACTTTCCAGAATCAGAGCTTGATTTGCTTTCCAGAATCAGAGTCTGGTAATAGCTTGACTTACTTTTCAGAATCAGAGCCTGGTTTACTTTTACTGATTTTCTTTCCAGAATCAGAGCCTGGTTTACTTTTAGGATCAGAGCCTGGTAATCAGAACCTGGTTTGAATAAAAATCTGGTTTGGGGATTCTCAGGGTAACTTCAATGAATTTTGTCAGATGATACGTTATAGTTCTGAAAGACTAAAATTCAATGTTAATTATAATTTATTATGTATGAATTCCATTTTAGTAACTGTTTATTTTGAACAAACAAAATTTCTTTTCTCCCCCTTTTTGTCATAATCAAAAAGAAAAAAATTTTAAGACAGAAAAGAATAACAGAGAAAAACAATATAAGAACAGATAAGGAAACAGTCAACTTCATAGATAAATAGAATCCAGAAAACACTCAGATAAACAACAAAATCATCAACACAAAAACAGCAAACAAGTGCACAAACATAACAGAAAAGAAACTAAGGTTGGAGAGAGGCTATAATCTTCAGAAGATCTGTAATCTGAGCAGTAGATTCCTCTTGTTTAGACATCCAAGTCTTAATATCATCTGTAGTTTGTTCTTGCTTGACCATCCATGTTCTGATCTCTTTGTTGTTGTCTTCTAGCATAGCAAACTTTTCTTCTAGATCTGGTCTTTCTGTCTTGATTTTAGAAGAAGCAGGTGCAGATGTAGATCCAGTAGCTGGAGCACTATCAGTGACCATGGCAGATGCAGATGCAGGTTCTTGAATCACAGAAGTATAAGCTTGTTCCACAATCATCAGAGCTGACTGATTAGGCACAACAGTTTCTTCAGCAACAGCCGCTTCTGGAGGAGTATCTTCAGACATAGGATCATCAGCAGGTGCATCGTCCAGAAGAAGAACTGGAGGTCTACTCATGTTCAGAAGAATTTGTCTGATAACTTCAGCGAATTTTACCTTTTCATCATCAGAGCAAATGGTGCGAAGATTTGAAGCTACAGAGTTGAACCTTGAGATGAATCTGTTCCAAGTGGCTTCAGAAGCATCTGGATTCACACTAGACAAACATTCTTTCTTCACAGAAGATATCCACATATTCATTTCTTTCTTGAATCCACCAAATAGCGTACTAACATCTATTCTAGGTTTTGTTTTCAGAAAGTGTTCTAGAGATGGTGTTTTGGGTTGTTCTGGTGGGGATGGTATTGTAAAGGTTGAGATAATAAACAGAGGACGGGGATAAGATGAACAAGATGTTTGGCCAGATGATTCAGGAATATCTTGATGTTTTGGATAAAAGTGTTTAAGCTTGAGTCCAGGGGGAAGGTTATCAGAAGGTAAAGGTTTGAATAAAGCAAAAGAAACAAAATCAGAAGATCTTGGTTCATAGCCACGGAGAGAGGGGGTGAGCTTACTTCTGGGGGAACATCAGATTCATAAGAATCAGATGAGGCAGAAGAATGACAGGATGTGGAAGAGACATCGAATAGAGTTTTGAGGGGTTGGATGTCCAAAATATCTGAATCAGATATATAGGATTCAGATGGTTGAGGAATTGTTGGTTGAGGATCAGGTGGGATATGTTCTTCTGGTATAGATTGTTGGGGTTCTGGTTGTTGTGGAGTAGGTTCTTCTGGTAGTGGATTAGAAGTTTGTGGTTCTGGTGGGGGAATTTGAGATGGTTGTTTTGGTGCATAGTTTTTCTTTTCAGATGGAGTTGCTTGTTGGGGTGCAGAAGGAGTTGTTTCACAAGTTTTCTTTGGTTTAGAAACACGAGGAGGAGAAGGTGAGGGAGAGGGTATAGGTTCATGGATAGGGGTATCAGATGTTAGTACCTCTTTGACAGTTTGCATGATAGAATCTAAACTTGCCTCAGGAGGATTAGCCTTTTGCTTCTTGACCCTCTTGGGTTTGACAGCAGCTGCTTCACCAGAAGCCTTCCTCTTGGGTTTTGAAGATCCTTCTTCAAAAACTTTCCTCTTCTTCTTGTGTCTTGCCTCATAAAGATCTGGTGCAGGTTCACCTGCTTTCTGAACCAAATTTGCTGGTAGAGGAGTTCCATCTTTCAGACACGTTGCAATGTACTTCAAAACAATTTCCCTAGGTTCATAAGCGTAGAACATAGGAAAATCATCTAGAGGTATCCTTCTTTTACTGACCTCTTCAGAATTTATTTACTTTGGTGCAGAAGTGATTTCTTTTACAACCTTCATCCTCTGAAGACTTTTCCCATTCAGAGGTTTTCCAACTATAAAAGCTAACTCTTCCTTTAATCCTGCTTCTGTCAGATGTCCAACCAGACCATTCTTAGTTAGAATGTCTGAAATGAGTCTTCCCATTGGAATCCAGTTCCTCATCTTTTGATGTTTGGTTCTGACTTCTTCCCTTGATTGTTTTACGTGTGTCCACAGATGATTGAAAAGTAGATAAGTCAGATCCACTTTTGTGCTCTAACTCAGACAATACATGAAGTACATCTGATCAGTGTTTACATAATCAGGAGAGTTTGAAGACTTCTTGTGATGAATACACCCCATAAAGATCTTAGCCCAGATCCTATAGTTTGGCTTCAGATCATTCACTCTGTTAGAAGCTTCTTCAGATGAGCAAACTTCTCTATAGACCTCTGTCATATCAACACGCCCAGCTGGCAGATTTGTGACACCATCAGTTTCTCCATAGCCTATGAGCTTCCTTATCAGATCCTCAGTTATGATGATTTCTTTACCTAGAACATATGAAACAATGAACTTAGGGCATGTAGTAGCATGAATCCAAAATTCCTTCACTAAACATGGGTAAACTGGTTCCATCAGCCTATCAAAGAACTTTGTCCAGCATTGAGCATCAACAATGGGACGAAGATCAAACCCATTTTCAGCAATCGATTCAAAGTTCACAATGGATTAACACAAGACTTCCAGTTTGTCAACAGGTGTGAGTAACGTTCTAACAGGTTTCTTGAAGGCAACAGCACCAATGTTGGAAGTTGAGACAGCAGCCATGGTTGATTGAAACTGAGCAGAAGTTGATGAAGAAGTAGTCGTTGTTGTTCTTGAGAGAGATTTAGGGTTACGAATGGTTTTGGGTTTAGGAGAGAGATGAAAATAATGAAACAAGCAGAAATGCATACAAGAGTGTGAGAGAGTGAAAAAGTGTGAGAAGTGAAGTGTTGTGGTATTTATAGAAGAAATTAGGGCACACAAGAGTCACATGTTCAGCATGTTTACACTTAGCATTTAATAAAAAGAATATAATCATTTCAAGCAATTAATGATTCTGACAATTTAGGGGGGGGGGGGGAAACGAGAAACTCAATATTCAAAAACAGTACCTCAAACGTCAATTCAGTAATGTGTACTCCACCTTTTCAGATTCAGAGTTACACGTGTTTGCTTACATGTGCTTCTGAAACTTCTTCGAGAAATGAAACGTTAGCCAACGTTCAGATCCTCTGAGGCTTGTTAGTTCAAATTTGCACACAATAAATAAATAAATAGATGTAATACTTCAGAATTAAAATATTTTCATCTGAGGATATTTTCTTCTGATAAACATTTTATTCTGGATAGAAATCCATACTTATATTTTTCAGAATAAATTTAAATCTATCTTCAGCAAGGGGTTTTGTAAGGATATCAGCCCATTGATGATCTGTATCAACAAAGTTTAAACTGATAATTCCCTTCTGAACATAGTCTCTGATGAATTGATGTTTTATCTCTATATGCTTTGCCTTAGAGTGTAAAATAGGATTTTTAGACAAACATATAGCAGAAGTATTATTATAGAAGATTGAAATGTTACTCTCATGGATCTGATAGTCTTCTCGTTGACTCTTCATCCAGAGCATCTGAGTGCTACAACCAGCAGCAACAATGTATTCTGCTTCTGTTGTTGAAAGCGCAATAGTGGGTTGCTTCTTGCTGAACCAAGAGATCAGATGACTTCCAAGAAACTAGCAGCTTCCAGAAGTACTCTTACGTTCTACTCTGTCTCTAACATAGTCAGCGTCACAGAATCCAACTAATTTATAATCATCAGATCTTCTGTAACACAAACCCACATTAGTAGTACCTTTCAGATACCTTAGGATCCTCTTAACAGCTGTTAAGTGAGATTCTCTAGGATCTGATTGGAATCTGGCACACAAACAAACACTGAATAGAATATCAGGTCTAGAAGCAGTCAAATACAGAAGAGATCCAATCATACCTTTGTAGAGCTTTTAATCTACTTTCTTACTTACCTCTTCCTTACCAAGAGTGATTGTAGGATGCATTGGAGTTTTAGCCAACTTGCTTTCAGTCATATTAAACTTCTTCAGAAACTCCTTCACATACTTAGTCTGATGTATGTAGGTGCCTTCTGGAGTTTGATTGACTTGGATTCCCAGAAAGAATCTGAGTTCTCCCATCACGCTCACCTCAAATTCAACCTGCATAGATATAGCAAACTCCTTTCCCAGCGTAATATTGGTAGATCCAAATATAATATTATCTACGTAAATTTGACAAATTAACAAGTCTTTCTTAAATGATTTAAAGAAGAGAGTTGTATCCACTTTGCCTCTGATAAAATTCTTTTCCAGAAGAAAATTACTTAATCTTTCATACCAAGCTCTGGGAGCTTGTTTTAAACCATAGAGTGATTTTTTAAGTTTAAAAACATGTTCTGGAAATTTATCATTTTCAAAGCCAAGAGGTTGATGAACATAAACTTCCTCTTCTATAATACCATTTAAGAAGGCACTCTTAACATCCATCTGATACGGAGTGATGTTATTCTGTGCAGGAAAAGAAATGAGTAGGCGTATAGACTCTAACCTGGCCACAGGAGCATAAGTCTCTGTGTAGTCAATTCCTTCTTCCTGACTGTATCCTTGAGCAACTAGCCTTGCTTTATTTCTTACAACTTCTCCTTGCTCATTCAGTTTGTTTCTGAAGATCCATTTAGTTCCAATGATGTTGAAACCTTGTGGTCTTGGAACCAGATCCCAGACGTCATTTCTGGTGAATTGATTTAGCTCTTCTTGCATAGCAAGTATCCAATCATTATCATTCAGTGCCTCATCCACAGAAGTTGGTTCAATGATAGACACCAACCCAAAAAGTGACGTTCCAGATGATCTGAGAAATGACCTTGTTCTGATAGGGTCATCCTTCTTTCCAATTATCATATCCTCTGGATGAGAATATTTGATTTTGGATGATCCTTTAACATTTGGTCCTTCAGAAATATTTAAATTGTTCATCTGAGCAGCCAATGGGGTTGCATCTGGCGTTGCTTCTGGTGCTTCTGCTTGAGCTTTATCTGCCTCTGAGTTTTCAGAGTCTGTGAGAATGACTTCTGTTCTGCAGGATTTTCAAGCTGCTTTGGCTTTTAACTGCCAAGCTTATCATCAAATCTAACATGTATTGATTCCTCCACAATCTGTGTCTCGGTATTGTATACTCTGCAGCCTTTAGAGCGTTCAGAATACCCAAGCATGAAAGACTTATGTGCTTTAGAATCAAACTTGTTCAGATTCTCTTTAGTATTCAACATAAAACATACACATCCAAAAGGATGGAAATAAGAAATGTTGGGTTTTCTATTCCTCCATAGTTCATAAGGAGTATTCTTCAGAAGAGGTCTAAATGACACTCTGTTCTGAATATAACAAGTTGTATTCACTGCTTCTGCCCAAAAATGTTTTGCCAGATTAGTCTCGTTGATCATGGTTCTGGCCATTTCTTGCAATGTTCTATTTTTCCTCTCTACAACTCCATTCTGTTATGGAGTTCTAGGACAGGAGAAATCATGTGCAATGCCATTTTCTTTAAAATATTTTTCAAAATATTTGTTTTCAAATTCACCACCATGATCCCTTCTGACTTTAACAATTTTAAAATCTTTTTCGTTCTGGAATTGTTTGCAGAAGTCAATGAACTCAGAATGAGACTCATCCTTGTGTTTCAGGAATTTCACCCATGTCCATCTGCTGTAGTCATCAATAATGACTAATCCATACTTCTTGCCTCTGATGGATGTAATTTTCACTGGTCCAAACAGATCAATATGAAACAGCTCTAATGGTCTTGAGGTTGAAACAACATTTTTTGTTTTGAAAGAAGATTTTGAAAATTTTCCTTTCTGGCATGCTTCACAAAGAGCATCTGAGTTGAACTTCAACTGAGGAAGTCCTCTGACCAGATTGAGTTTATTAATTTGAGATATACGTCTCATACTAATATGCCCCAATCTTCTGACCAGATTGAGTTTATTAATTTGAGATATACGTCTCATTCTAATATGCCCCAATCTTCTGTGTCAGACCCATTGCTCTTCATTAACAGACCGAAGGCATTTTACATTATGAACCTTAAGTTCTGAAAGATTGATTTTATAAATGTTGTTCTTCCTTTTTCCATTAAAGAGGATTGAGCCATCCTTTTGACTGACAACTTTGCAACATTTTTGATTGAAGATTATGTCATAACCATTGTCACTTAATTGACTTATGGATAATAAGTTATGTGTTAATCCTTCAACAAGCAACACATTAGAAATGGAAGGAAGGTTACCATTACCTATGGTTCCAGAGTCGATTATCTTGCCCTTCTGGTTCCCTCCAAACTTCACATCACCTCCAGATCTAAGCTCCAGGCTTTGGAACATAGACCTTCTTCCTGTCATATGACGCAAGCAGCCAGAGTCCAGGTACCAGGACTGGTGTTTCAACTTTGCTGCTAAGGATGTCTGCAACAAAAATAATTTTGTCTTTAGATACCCATATTTTCTTGGGTCCTCTGGGGTTAGTAGGTTTGAAATTCTTTCTGAATTTCTTTCCCTTATAAGTATCCTTGTTCTTCTGAGGTTCTGATTTAAACACAGGTTTGTTTAGATCAGAACTTGCGTGTTTAATATCATTTAAATGACCAAATTTGAAATGAGTATATAGAGGAGAATATTTTATGAACATTTTATCAACAGGTTTTGGATTTAAATCCTTCCTAGAAGAAGATTCATATTCAATACCCTTCCTGTTGTTTCTGCTAACTCCATAAATCATTGAAGCCATCTTGCTTCTCTCTAGGCCTCTAGCCAGAAACTTCTAAAAGCTATAGTCATACTCTTCTAAAATATTTTTAGAGCATGATATAGGTTCTGAGTCAGATTTCTGAGCATTTTCTAAATCATTTTTTATTTTAAGATTTTTTGCTTTAAGCTCAGCAACCTCAGACCTCAGCTGATCATTCTCAGATGCAAGACAACTTTGAAGCTTCTTGTATTTGAGTTTGATTTTGCTATAGTTTTCCAGAATTTCTGATAAACTTTCAGAAAGTTCTTCTCTAGTGAGTTCAAAAAGTACCTCCTCAGAATCTGATTCTGATTCTGATCCAGATGTTTCTGCATGGTCTTCCACGTCAGCCATGAGTGCCATGTTTACACATTCTTCTTCTGACTCTGATGAAGAATCAGATATATCTGAATCATCCCAGGTTGCCATCAGAACTTTCTTTTTATGATCAGACTTCCTTTTTGGCTTCTCCTTCTAAAGTTTTGGGCATTCATTCTTATAGTGCTCAGGTTCCTTGCATTCATAGCAGACAACCTCTTTCTTTCCAGATCTTCTGTGTCCATGAGACTCTTTACGTTGATCTGGTTTCTTGAAGTTCCTGAACTTCTTCTGTTTATGTTTCCAGAGTTTGTTGATCCTTCTGGACAACATGGACAATTCATCTTCTTCAGAAGAAGATTCTTCAGAACTTTCTTCTATAACCTGCAACGCTTTAACAGATTTGTTAGACTTTAAAGAAACTGACTTACCTTTCTTCTGAGGCTCGTCTTACTCTAGTTCAATCTCATGACTCCTCAAAAAGCTGATCATTTCTTTCAGCGTGATCTTGTTCAGATCCTTCGCAAGCTTCAGAGCTGTGACCATTGGTCTCCATCTGGTTGGCAAACTTCTGATGATCTTCTTGACATGATCAGCAGTGGAATAACCCTTGTCCAGAACTTTCAAGCCAGCTGTAAGAATCCGAAATCTAGAGAACATAGTTTCTACAGATTCAGACTCCTCCATTTTGAAGGCTTCATATTTCTAGATCAGCGCCAGAGCCTTGGTCTCCTTTACTTGTGAGTTCCCTTCATGAGTCATCTTCAAAGATTCAAACATATCAAATGCAGTATCTCTGTTTGTTATTTTCTTATACTTTGTATGAGATATTACATTTAATAAGATGGTTCTTGCTTTGTGGTGGTTTCTAAACTCCTTCTTCTGTTGATCAGACATAGCTTTTTTGTCAATCTTTTTCCCTTCATCATTGGTAGGATGAGTGTAACCATCAATTACTAAATCCCACAAATCAGCATCATAACCTAGAAAGAAGCTTTCTATTTTGTCTTCCCAGTAGTCAAACTTCTCACCATCAAACATGGGAGGTTTGGTGCAGATTCTATCTTTATCATCGTATCTGTTGTTGTATGAGGTTGAAGTAGAAGCTTCAGCAGCCATGATGAATAAAGAACAAGATATATGGAGTTTTTCTCAACTGGATATTTTCTGTTCATGGTGAAGTGAGAGCACTAACAGAGCCGGAGCTCTGATGCCAACTGAAGGTGAGAAAAACACTTAGAAGGGGGGTTGAATAAGGGTTTTTAAATAATTATGGCAATAAAAACAACACAATATTTTTATCCTGGTTTGTTGAACTCAACTAATCCAGTCCACCCTACTCAGGTGATTTGCCTTTCTCAACAAGGACTTAATCCACTATATTCAAACAGATTACAGTATCAACCACTAAGAACAACTGTCTTAGTCTTCTCAAGAAATCCTGACCACAACTTGGTCTTCTTAAGGAACCTTTTACAAATTAATGTAAACTAAACAAGTGTTTAAGATGCTTCTAAAAAGCTATATCACAAACTGTGATTTTTATACTTAGTTTAAGAACGAATAAAATTATTTAGCTTATGAAATAAATTGTATGAGAGCTTGAGAGTAGTTTTTCAATTTGATTTCTCAATGTCAAGATGAATCGTCAACTTTGAAATGTTGTTGAAGACATCCTTTTATAGAGCAGAAAGTTCAACGCTTGAAGACTGTGCACTGCTGTGTAGTTGTAGCCTTTTCTCTTCTATTGACTCTAGCTTTCCCAGAAGAGGAATGTTCAGACAGATCCGTTTTGTCTGATTTCCTATGCCATACATGAATAAAGAAAGAGTCGTTTGGAATATGCCAACAGATATATCTTTGAATAATATTTTCTTCAACAATGCTTCTGTCTCAAAATTATCAACATCAGAGTCTTGATGTTATCAGAGTTTTGCAGCCAAAGGGCTTCAGTATGAATATCAATCAGAGCAGAGTTTGAATAAGAGAGCCTTTGTACTTGTAGCGTAAAGTACCTTCAAAGTCTTCTTGAAACAATGCTTGAAACTCTTCATACAAATTCTTCAACTACGCTTCAGAGTCTTCTGTAGCTTCTGCTTCAGAGTCTTCTGCAGCTTCTGTCTCAGAGTCTCTTCTGGCAGCGCTCAGAGTCTTCTCATGACTTGCTTCTGATGCTTCAGAGCTTTGCGTAGAATACTATTCAAATGCATTTTTGCTTCCATAAGAATATTTAATTTAATATCTGAAACAAAAACACTTGAACACAATTAGAGTATATATTTTTTTAATACAAAATTTTATTAGAGTTATCATCAAAACATAGAGATATAATTAAACACCAATATGTGTTCTAACAGAAGGATGGATTGCAACATGGCATGCAGATGATGACTTTGCTATATTCGGAGTTTCAAACGGTGCTTAGACATATGTTGTGAACTTGCTTCAACAGAAATATGGTTGTAGGAAGTGGGATTTAAGTGGAATACCATGTTGTCATGCTATTGCATGCATATGGTATAGCAAGAAGGAGCCCGAAGAGTACGTTTCATCATTCTATAGCTATCACCTACTCATATATTATGTTCACTTACATTCATCTTTTTTGAACACTTACTAAAATCATTGTGTCATTTTGTATAGGAAGTCTACTACTTTGGCTACTTATAGCCATATTATTATGCCAAGCAATGGCCCACAACTATGGTTTGTTAATGTTGTTAACCTAATCAACCCTCCAGTCATACGAAGATCTATCGTTCGTAATAAGAAGAATCGTAACAAGGCGAATGATGAACCGAGGATAAGAAATACACTTCCTAGAACTCTTCAAACTGTTAAGTGTAAGAAATGTGGGAGTTTTGGCCATAACAAGCGAACGTGTAAAGGGAAGCGAGTTGCGGAGAGATCGATTCCTAAAGGTGGCAACAAAAAACCTAAAAATAAATGGTGACAAGTCGGACAAGGAAGTGGGACAAACTGTTATAGATGGGGGACAAACTGTTATAGACGGAGGGTCGCAAGCACCGCCACCAACCCAAGAATAATTCTATGTTTTACTTTACTTTTTGTTATGTTAATGAAGTGTGTAATGCTTGTTTTATGATGTTATTATAGCATATGTTATGACCAAAAAACTCAAGGTTTTTTTTGTTAAAATATGTTGCCTTTAATGCTGCCTGCTATGTAAAGTTACCGTGCAGTGCTGTTATGTAATGTTGCCTGCTATGTAAAGTTACCTCAGTGCAGTGGTGTTATGTAATGCTGCCTTCAATGTGATTCTGCTATGTAATGATACATCAGTCTTATGCTGCTAGTTTATTAATACAATGTTATGCTGCTACTTCAGTTTCAGTGTTATTACTCAAAGTAACTCTCAATTTTAAATTACTTCATTTGCAAATACATAAACAATGTTACTTCAGTTTCAGTTGAAATTAACATTTGAAATAAACAATATTACTGAAAGTAACTCTTCATTTGAAATTACATAAAGTAACAGTTTGAGTGTTATTATAATGTTATGCTGCTACTCATTATTACAATGTTATGCTGCTACTTTATTAACACAAACAACCATAACTCTCAATTTTAAATTACTTCATTTGCAAATAAATAAAAAATGTTACTTCAGTTTCAGTTGAAATTAACATTTGAAATAAACAATGTTACTCAAAGTAACTCTTCATTTGAAATTACTTCAGTTTCAGTTTGAGTGTTATTACAAGGTTATGCTGCTACTCATTACTACAATATTATGCTGCTACTTTATTAACACAGACAACCATAACTCTTCATTTGAAATTACTTCATTTTCAACTACATAAACATCAAAGTAACTACAAAATTTGACATTACATCATTTGAGTACATGTGTTGCAACTAATGCAAACACAATTAAAAAGATAAACATCACAGATAACCCCACAAAATAATACACAAACCTAATTTTCATCTTCAACAAATCTTCATTTTTCTTGATGTCCTTAATCACATCCATAAGCTCCTCATTCTTGTCTTTCAAAGATCTTATCACATCTTTAGCATGACTTATCATGTCTTCATCAAACCACTGAAAGTAATTACATCCTTTTTTCCTCATCACCTTAAAATTACCACAACCATGAAATCTTCTTCTGGGAGTATCGTATGTTCATGACGTCATCAACGGTGACTCAAGCTCACACCAACATTTATTACCTCTTCTTATACCAGACCCAGACTAGTTTGTTGAGGAAAAAGAAAAAATCGTTTCAGATATGTTGATAAGTAGGAGGCATGTTGGGTTTGTGAAGAAGGGTATGACGAAACTTTGAAGTAATGAGTTTCGAAATTAATGGCTAAAGAAGGACTAGTATGTGTTTGTTGAGGAAAGGAGCACTGGGTTTGAAGAAATGGCTACAAAAATGGGTTGTTCTTCGTGAAAAATGAAATGGAAATCAAAAAAATGAATGGTTGAAGAAATGGGGTTTTACAAATGTGAATTTAATTTCCTGAAAAATGAAATAAAAAAAATAAATGACATGGAAATGATATTTGGTGAATAAGACTATTTTAAATGAAATGGAAATGCCACATCTTCATTCAACGCGCCACATCATTAAAAATATGACTTAAATGGCAAGGGGACTAATATCAAACTCGAAAATTAAAATGGGGACCTAAATGGTGGTTTTTAAAATGAGAGGATAAAAACCCAAAAAAATACAAAATAGAGGGACCAAAGTTGCAATTATATATATATATATATATATATATATATATATATATATATATATATATATATATATATATATATATATATATATATATATATATATATATATATATATATATATATATATATATATATATATATATATATATATATATATATATATATATATATATATATATATATATATATATATATATATATATATATATATACACCACTACGATTGTTTAAAATAATCATAGTAAATGATTGTGAAATTGGGGTTTGATACCCAACACATGTATTTTTTTCTTCAAATTTCAAGACATTTCACCTCGATCGGTCCCAGAATTTAACCATGGTGAAAATATTTACTTGAGTTTATTATAACCTATGTGGAATACTTATTTCACTAACTGTGCACTCAACATATAAACTTTCACTCTGATTTAAAAAATATAATATGAGATATGAAGTTATATTATATGAACAAGTTACATTAATCAATGTTGTACAAGCTTTATACAATCCAAAATTCACATTTCGCTCTTTAATGGTTAAATCTTATTTCAATCAATGCCCTTATTTCTTCAACCACACTCATTCCTCCACCTCTAATTAATTTTATAAAATATTATTTACTTTGTAAACAAAATTAGAGGTGAATGAATGGGCGGTTGAAGAATTGGAAGCATTAACGCAATTTCTAACCATTAAAGAGTGAAATGTGGACAATGGTCTGAAAAAATCTTGTATAACATTGATAAGTGTAATTTATTTTCTAATATAACTTAATATTTGATATTATAATTTTCTAATTAATTCCAAAAGTTATATATTCAGTAAGGGATTGAAAAAAATAGTCAAACCAAATATGATATAATAAACTCATCTTTTATGACATGTTGACTGAATGTAATGAAAAGTTGTAATTTAGAATGTATATTATTAAAAAAAACTTAACAACAACATACATCAACGACACACCTTAAACAACATACAAATAAATTTTATTAACAACAACAAAATCACCAACAACATACCATAAACAACATACAACATACAATTTTCATTACTAACAACAAACAACTTTTATCAACAACAACATATCAACTCATAAAATATTTCACGAACGTACTTGCCTTAGAATGACATCCACAATGAAAGGAGGATGAAGCTGAAGTGAGAGCTGCAAATTTGTGTTAAATTTGAATGTATGTCATTTTGGATATTTCACACAAGTTTGCAGCTTTCAGTTTAACTTCATCCTCCTTATATATTTTCTTCATGGCAACACAAACCATTTGTGAACCACATACATAGTATGGAGTTTCTTAAGTTAATTTTTTACATTGACTTTCCCTACCTGCAAGTCAAAATATATTAGCATGACATTATAATTATAACATACAGAAATTTCACTTTTATAATCCATAAACCACCTATATTGTACTTGTATAATCTGATTAATGCTTTCTTGAGCATAAAATTCTATAATAAATAAAGGTGCACTTCTATAATCTCCCTTAAAACTTTCTTGAACAAACAACACGTTAACTCGATTTGTAAACATAAACTATTGAACCAATAGCAAAAAAAACATAAACTGAAGGTGGCAAGAAACACAAGAAATTGGGGGGGGGGGGGGGGGGGGGGTTGAATTGGGTTTCTAAAAAGCAAAGCTTTTTCAAAACCCATTCAATACACAAATATACGAACAATAAAAATAACATGTTATTTTTATACTGGTTCGCTGTTAACTAAGCTACCTTCATTCCACCCTACCAAGGTAATTTCTCCTTCTCAATAAGGACTTAATCCATTATAACCAAACTGATTACAGACACCATGAAGACAACCGTCTTTATCTTCTCAAGTATACAAACTAAACCCTAGTTACTCAAAGTAACCACTCAAACATATTTGAACTTTACAGATTGTGTTTACAAAGAATGCTTCTAGTAAGCAAATTAGTACAAGTTTACTTACAGTGAAAATGATCACACAAAATGAACAACAACTCTATGTGTGTTTTTATACAATATTCACAAGAATAATATTATCAGAAAAAATGATGCAGCGTGAATAATGTTGATTAGCATGTGAATAAGCAGCAAATTCATAACCTCGTTCAGTCTTCCTTATATAGCCAAAGAAAGATCTGTTGGAGGGTAGAATAGGAATCTTCATGAATGAGGTGGCCCCTTGAATAATCGTCATCAATAGGTGAGAGACAAAATAGTACATTATAAATGTCCTTACTCCACGAAATTTGCATAATGGAAGGAATGTTTTGATCTTGTACTGTGTACTATTTCTCTCACATAAATCCTTTTGATCTTATTTGCTAATCTTCAGAGGCTTCTGAATAAATTTTTTTAAATCATGTTTAGAAGAGTCAATGGTCTGTTTGAAAGTCTTTAGAATTAAAGTCTTCAGGGTCTTGACACTGTTCCTCAAAACTTGGTCTTGAGAGTCTTCAGCACTTTGTTCTTCAGAATCTACAAAACTTCAGCACTTATGATCTTACTTTGTTCTTCAGAGGATCTTCGGTCAGAGTCACAGTCAGAAGCTTTAACAAGAAATTTCTTCAGAACTTTTGTCTAAGATCTTTCTAGAACTTAACAGCATCTTGTGAAGCACTTGTAAATCTTCAGAGTCAGAGTGTGTTAAATTTAGAATCTAATGACATCACACGTCAAAGATTCAGATTTATAACCTGTTTAGCAAAAGCTACACACTAGATAAAAATTATTAGTGTACAAAATTGTTCTCTGTGAAACAATGTATTGTCATCATCAAAAATAAAGGTCAGATGCATAACCAAACCTTGTTCTCACAATCTCCTCCTTTTTGATGATGACAAAACCATGTTTTAATGAACAATTTTTACAAGGTTTAATCACATAAAAATATCAGAGTGAGGTTTGTAAGCTCCCCTTGAATTTTATATTGTTAAAAATTATTTTTCAACTTAGAATTTTAAAGTTAGGTTTGAAAGCTCCCTCTGAATTTAAGACTTTAAAATAATCTTAACACATACAAACGTATGTAAAAAACATTAAAGAAATAACTTCCCATAAGGCATAAGCTAGGTTGTTACAACTTTCTCTTCAGACAAAAGCCTAGTCACTATCTTCTCGTAAGGCAGAAGTCTAGTTGTAGTGATTAAAGTAACATCCCAAATTACAATAGTTTAGGTATAAAAGTATTCTTTCAGAATCCTTGTTTGAGTATCAAAAGGTCTGGATATCAGTCTCGGCATAGAGCATGACTTATCAGAGCTTTCTGATGTCTGATTTCAAATTCCATGTTGTATAGTATAAGTTTACGTTGAAAGTATAACTTGTTCAGAGCACTGGTTTCAGAACATAGTATTGGTCAAAACGTGTATACGCCTGGTTTAAATATGCCTGATTCATCTTCGATTAAATGAAACACTTGGTTCAGAGCCTTAGAACCTAAAACACTTGGTTAGAATGATGAGCTTTCTCAAAGTTCTAAGAAAAAATACCAAGTTAAAAATATTGTTAGAAACATAATTAGGTTTTCATAATGGAAATTAGATATATCAAAATCATACACTCTTTCTCCTCCTTTGTCATCATTCAAAAAAAAAATAAAAAGACAAATTAAATAAACCAAACAAAATTTCATTTCATTAAACCAATAGGTAAATATATAGAGAAATGAAAACAAACAAAGATAGTGACGTCTCTGCGGTGAATAGTGTTATCCATACGGATAAATAGTAACGTCTGTATGGTGAATGATGTTGCCCGTACGGTGAATAATGTTTTTGTGTTTTCGAGATTTTTTCGACTCGGTCTAGGGATCCATGTGATTTTTAGCCTTGTTTGTTCTGTATTTTCTATTATAAATATATGTGTATCTTATATGTTTGGTGTGTGACAATCTTAGAGTTTTCACCAACAAGGGAGACCAAAGGGTTAAAGGTATAGCATAAGGTTTCAACTATGCATAAAGAAAACCTTGGATTACACTTTGGGTGTGAGTGATTCATATATTGAGAGTTGGAGAGGTAGGGAAACACTTGGGTAGAAAATAGGATTATTCTTGGGTGCTTCCAGGGTTGTTCTTGGGAACCTGAAGGCAAATACTATTTTCTTGTAACTCATCTGTAATCTCTTGTAAAAACTTTCTGAGTATAGTGAATTAGAGAGCTTCTCTCTCCCCTAGAGTAGATCCTTTGATCGAACTGGGTAAACAAACCTTCAGTTTTTTCTTACCTTATTATGTTATATTATCTGTGTGCGGATTATTATTGTTGAAGACCATTTATTTTGGTTGTTATTGTTCTTTACCTCACGAATTTATATTGAATTTTGTCGTAATTCACAAAAAGATTCACAACAAGTGTTGCGGTGAGCATGGAGCAAAGAAATATTATTAACAAGTGAGCACCATGGTTAGTAGATGGCAGATCGAGAAATTTTCCAGTAACAATGACTTCGGGTTGTGGAAAATTAAGATACAAGAAATTTAAATTCAAGAGAAGTGTATCGATGCTTTGAAGAGTGAAGCATTGATGCCTACAGGTCTTACACAAGTATAAAAGATCGAGATGATGGATAAGGCCAGGAGTGCCATTATCTTGTGCCTCGAGGATAAAGTTCTAAGAGAAGTCGCCAGGGAGCAAACTTCAATTGCTATGTGGGCAAAACTTGAATCATTATATATGACAAAGTCTTTGACTCACAGGTTGTATATGAAACAACAACTCTATTCATTCTGAATGCTGGAGAACAAATCCATAGTTAAACAACTTACGGAATTTCACAAGATTATCAATGATCTTAAGAATATTGAAGTGAAGATTGATGATGAGGACAAGGATTTGCTCCTGTTGAGTTCATTACCCAGATCCTTTGAGCACTTTAAGGATGTCCTTCTTTATAGTAAGGAAGGTATTGTTACTTTGGATGAAGTCCAGACGACGGTGAAATTCAAAGAATTTTCAAAGTCGAAAGATTTGAAGATTGAAGATATTGGTGAAGGCTTAAATGTGTCAAGAGTAGGAGGTGATCGTAAAAGGATGTCCAAATCAAAGAGGTCTGACAATTCAAAGGTAAAATATTTTAATTGTCAGAAAATCGGTCACTTTAAAAGGGATGTTCTGAAAGAAAGGTCAATGAAGATTTTGTTCAAGCTATAGTTGCATTGGGTGGGGAAAGTTATGAGGATGTCGAAGCACTAGTAGTATCGAGTTTGAAAACTGAAGATAGTTGGGTCATTGACTCAGGTTGCTTTAATCACATGTGTCCAAGAATAGAATACTTTGAAACTTTGAAGATGGTGCAAGGTGGAGTAGTTCACCTTGGTAATAATAAGGCATGCAAGGTTCATTGTATTGGTACGGTCAGATTTAAAATGTTTAATGATCGTAAACTTCTTATTCACAATGTGAGCTATGTTCCAGAACTCAAGCGAAATTTGCTATCTATAAGTATGTTTGATGATCTAGGCTATTGTATTAGAGTTGAACATGGAGTGTTGAAGATTTCGCGTGATGAATTGATTATTGCTAAAGGGTCTAAAATATGTGGTCTATATATTTTAGAAGGTTCAAATGTTATTATTCATTCATCGTTAACTAGTGGAGGCTTTCATGACAAGGAAGAGCTATGGAATTTGAGTTTAAGGCGTTATGAATGCCTTGAGAAAGTTTCAGAGGAGTACAATGAATTTTGCAGAAATCAAGGGATAAAAATGCATGTTACCACTGAGTAGTTATTGTGTTTTTGGGGAAGAGTTGCAGTTAAAACAACTTACTTGGTTGATATAGAATTTCTTCAGAAGAAGAATAGCGAAAACCAATGGGGAAACCTAGGAGAAACTATAACGGATAAAACTCAGTTTGAGGTGAAATTTCCTACTATGGATGCTAGCAGTAGTGAGAGAACGGTTACAGAGATCTCTGATTATCATTTATCTCATGATAAGTTAAGGAGGGTTATTGTATCATCTCAAATGAACGGTTATGCTAGCCTTGGATATTATGTTTTTAATGTGGTTGAAGGACTACAAAATAAAATAAGAAAAACCTTCAATGAGGCATTTGAAAACAGGTGGAGTCAAGGGTGGTTGAAAAATCATACTTGTAGGCTTGTTAAATTACATAGGCAGAAAAGGGTAATTTGGAACAAGTGGATGCAAGTTACAAGGTCAAGATTCAAGGGTTGCTTGAATTTGATCAAAGTTATTGATTAAAGTTTCAACTTGGTAGAGAGCAGCAATGTTGTTGATTGGTATCAACACGGTTTAAAGTCAAGGTGGAGATTGTTGTAAATGTGCCTTAAAACCTTTGTTGATAAAGATAAAGAAAACATATTTTGGAGATTGCATTTACAGCGAAAATCAGAAGTTTTAAAAGTCGGACAAAAAGTCGAGAAAAAAAATCGGTTGATGAATAGTGTCGTCCGTACGAGAATAGTGTTATCTGTACGGATGAATAGTAACATCCGTACGGTGAATGGTGTTGTCCGTACGATGAATAGTGTTTTCGTGTTTTCGGACTTTTTTCAATTCGGTCTAGGGATCCATGTGATTTTGGGCCTTGTTTGGTATTTGCTATTATAAATATGTATATCTTATATTTTGGTATGTGACAATCTTAGAGTTTTCACCAACAAGGGAGACCAAGGGTTTAAAGGTATAGCATGGGGTTTTAGCTATGCACAAAGAAAACCTTGTATTACACCTTGGGTTTGAGCGATTCATATATTGAGAGTTGGAGAGGTAGGGAAACACTTGGGTAAAAAATAGGGTTATTCTTGGGCGCTTTCAGAGTTGTTCTTGGGAACCTGAAGACAAATACTATTTTCTTGTAACTCATCTGTAATCTCTCTTGTAACAACTTTCTGAGTATAGTGAATTGGAGAGTTGCTCTCTCCTCCATAATAGATCGTTTGATCGAACTGGATAAACAAACCTTTGGTTTTTTCTTGCCTTATTCTGTTATATTATCTGTGTACGGATTATTATTGCTGAAAACCATTTATTTTGGTTGCTATTGTTCTTTGCCTCACAAATTAATATTATATTTTGTCGTAATTCACAACAAGATTCAGAGCAGTTTCTTATACCTTATTCAATGTAAATGTATATATGCATCTCAATAATAAAAAGTTCACAATTTTTCACCAATAATTACTCTAACTCATTTTCTTCCTCTCTTACTCTCCACATTAAAAATTATCATTCTTGTAATTCATTGTAATTATTCAACTAATAATACATAAAAATAAAAATAAAAAAAAAAGAAAGTGATTTTATAAAAATGAGGTGGGAACAACTCACTTCACTTTTTTGTGTTTTAGAAATCTTGCTTTCATTTTTTTTTTATGTATACATAGTCCTATGACCATGAAAATGGCACCGTGATACATCAATTTGAAAATAATCTGTCATAATATTCCCTAAAATATACTGCTGTAATCATCACACTATGTAGTGATGGTGTCTATAAAATCCTACTATCTTTTTGTTTATAATTTAACAGGCAGCCAAAAAGCCTGCGAAAGCCTTTTCAAAGTGAAATAAGAGAGAGTTAGTCTCATAAACTGGTCATTGTCATTTGTTTCACTCTTTGCTTTGCCATATAATAATACTAATATATACTATGAGCTTATCTTTGAATCATACCATAGCAGCCTTGGTGAATGACCCATTCCTCTTCCTCTTAAGCAATCTATATAAATACAATAGTAAGGAAAATAACCTAACAACAACCTAACATTTTCAACTCAATATTTCTCTTACATAAGCTTTCTGTTTTCTTGTGGCACTCAACAACTAGATCATATCAAACATATACATACAAATTTCACCTTTCCGAACATATTTATTTAAATTATATATGGAAAGAACACAATCATCACTTCTACAAATCCAGCCTCCCACCTATGGAAATTTAGTGACTATTCTAAGCATTGATGGAGGTGGTATTAGAGGAATTATTCCTGCAACTATCCTTGAGTTTCTTGAATCGCAACTTCAAGAATTGGACGGTGAATCTGCAAGGCTTGCTGATTATTTTGATGTGATCACAGGAACAAGCACAGGTGGTCTTGTAACTGCCATGTTAAGCGCTCCTAATGATAAACAACGTCCACTTTTTGCCGCTAAGGATATCAAACCCTTTTACTTAGAACATTGTCCAAAGATTTTCCCCCAACAAAAGTATGATTATCTGTAATTTATGTATCACTATCTTTATCTGCTTATTATATAATTTGCATGGGTTGAATTTATGCAGGCACTTGTTGGGATCAATGGGAAAATTATTTAGATCATTGGCAGGACCAAAATATAATGGAAAATACCTTCACAATGTAGTCAGAGAGAAGCTTGGAGAAATCCGTGTGCACGAGACCTTGACCAATATTGTTATTCCCACGTTTGACATAAAAACAATGCAACCAATCATTTTCTCATCTTATAAGATCAAGAGAGCACCTTGCATGGATGCTCAATTGTCTGACATATGCATAAGCACATCTGCTGCACCTACTTATCTTCCCGGATACAATTTCAAGAACCAAGATACAGAAGGCAATACACATGAATTCAATCTCGTTGATGGCGGTGTTTGTGCAAATAATCCGGTATACATATTTTAATTGTTTAAAATTAAGCTTTATAATAATGTAATGAATGTTACTGAATAGTTTTTTTCTCTGTTGGTGATGATTGATTCCAGACTTTAGTAGCCATGAATGAAATAACAACTCAGATTATTAATCAAAATAATGACTTCTACGCCATTAAGCCCATAGAATATAGTCGCTTTCTGATAATTTCATTGGGAACTGGTACACCAAAGAATGAACAAAAATTTGATGCAAAAATGGCAGCAAAATGGGGTCTTCTGAATTGGTTAACTCACGGCGGTTCCACGCCATTAATAGATATCTTTAGTCAATCCTCAGGCGATATGGTTGATTTCCATCTTGCTACTGTCACTCAAGCACTTAATTCAGGTCATAATTACCTACGGATACAGGTACTATTAATTATAAGCTCCTTCATATGTTTTTATACAAAGATAAATTGATTAACTAACTATATATTATAATGCAGGATGATACATTGACTGGTATAAATTCTTCTGTTGATATTTCCACCAAAAAGAACTTAGAAAATCTTTGCCAAATTGGTGAAATGTTGTTAAAGAAACCAGTATCTAAAGTTAATTTAGAGACAGGTGTGTTCGAGCCGATTGAAAACGGAGAAACAAATGAAAATGCTCTCAAAAGGTAAATCTATAAAGAATATGTTCATTCTAACTATCGATCATGCTAACTAGGGACTTAGCTTAAGATACAAGATAAGAAAATTGTGTTGAAAATAAATAAATTTTCAGTAATTAAAAAATGAATGCACAAACTACAAAAAATAAATCTAATTTTAGTTTCTTAACTTGTACTCTAAGGCACAAAAGTTAGCATTCTTATGAAAATTCCTTATGCAGTTATTTTTTGAAAGACAATGTTATTAAAAAATTTAATATGTAAAATTGGCTTATGCAATTATTTTTTGAAAGACTGTTATTAAAAAATTTAATATGTAGAATTGGCTTTAATCTTTGCAGGTTTGCTAAAATACTTTCACAGGAGAGAAGGCTCAGAGAGCTGAAATCCCCTCACACTAAGAAAGCCTTAAAATAGGGAGACATTTTTCAGACTTTCATTGTTATTTTATAGAATTTGTGAATTTCATTTGTTTTTGTTTTTTTACCTAAAGTATACAGTGTACTCTATTGACTTTGAAGAAAATGTGTAATTATTTATTTATAATAAATTTAATTTAATAATGTTCTTGTGCTAAATAATTAAATTTAATAATGTTCTTGTGCTAAATAATTAAACGAAACCTTAATCCTTTTAACAATGCTATTATTCTAGTGGTCTCTTTTCTCCAAGATATTGTACGGGAAAAAGTGCAATTCTCTCAAGTGCTAGTCCTAAAATTACAACTTTTATGTGAAAGAAACAACAATATATGAAAAAACAACAAGACGATAAGATATCCAATATCTGAAATATAATAATTGTTGAAACAGTTGGATGAAAAATTTGATCGAGATATATTTTGTTTTCATCTTAATTCCATTATTGAACGGTTTACTGTGAATTAAATAATTCAAAATCAGTATAACGAGATACACACATGATTCGGTTGTACCATTATAATATTAGAACATAAATTCAAATAGGTATTCACAGTTGGTCAGTAATATATCTCGAGCGGGATTAAACTTTATTTATCAGGAAGTTGTACGAGCAGAAAAAATTAGGTTCAAATAGATTCAAATGTGGTTGTACAGTTATAAGAACATGTGGTCTTCTGTGTGCTTGTTTAATTTTCAGGAAGATGAAACTTGATAGACCTATACATGTGTATTAGGTTTACACGCACTAGAAAATGCTTCGATTTTATGATTGTGAGATCAATGATGGTAAATCAGATATATCTATTATGACCGAATGAAAAGTTATTCAAGAGAAATTTTTGAAAGCTAATTATAACATAAAATTACACATCAAAGAGAAATTGCACAAGATACACTACTAGAAATCTCGTCTTTAGTGGCCCATTTAGCGGCTGAAAATCTGCAAAACTGGTCACTAAATTCAATAGAGACTATATCCGCGACCAAACTTTTTGAGTAGTGGAACCCTGATCGCTTGACCTTAGATTTTAGAGATTGAATTTTAGTCACCAAATTTAGAGACTGAATTCAAAAACCGATATCAGAGACCAAATGCAGAGACCATTTTTGTGACCGAGTTGGAATTAATTTATTCGTTCATTGCAACCGAGTTTATGACCTAATAGGAAACATTGTATGGTAAAATTGGTCTCTATTTCAGTCTCTTATGTTTGAGATTTTTTATTATTAATAATTTACAATCTCTGGTAACAACTTATTAGATCAAATTTAATATCTCTATAGCTATTTCATACACACCAAACAAATAAAATAGGCTGACAAAAATATGAACATAATATATTTAAGTATTACCAAATATTATCAAAAAATACATAATCAATCTAAAACATAACCAAAACAAAGTTATCACTACTACACTTATAAGTATCATCAATGAATTAATCTTCAGCATCATTAAACACATACAAAAGGGAGAATAAATCCCTTTCAATTCTTGCATACAAAAAGTCAATATCCTAACTCAGAAAACAACTACAAAACATACAAAATAAGCCAAACTACTACATTTGCCATTCTTGATCCATATATTCACCATTATTAGACACATCATCATTATCATCAGCCACATCATCATCATGAACATGATCTCTAATATATGGCTTGGGCCGAAAATTTGTTCTTTCCATCAGTTGTTTTACCATATCACGAAGTTCATCCCTTTTCTTTCTCATTTGCTCCCTTCCAATTCTCATTTCTTCCCTTTCAATTTTCAATTCTTCAAATTCATGTCTTTGCACCCATTCAGTTGACGAGGAAGTTGAACTACAGTAATTTCGCCTGCTTGCAAATAAAGACGATTCACTCCCAAGATCATATACATGTCCTTTCCTTATTCCTGCAACCTCAGTCCACACATCGATTTCTTTTGATGGCATAGTTCTTTGTGAAGATTGTTGTTGGATTAATTTTTTCCATCTATGTTTGTTGTGAAAAACGATGCCTTGAAACAAAGTATAAATGGTTTCTTTATCGGCAAGAAACACACATGGGTTAGGGTTACGAAAAAACAAGAAGAACAACAAGGATTTGTTATAATTGATATTCTTTACTTTATCTTGAAATCAGATTAGAAGTACTCAAGAGTAACAAATAAGACTCTCACCGTAATTAGGATTTTTCACGCTTAAGATGAGAGACTAGTATGTCATTTATAATAAAATCTAACATACTAAACTAATTGGTTATTTTTAACAATTACTCATTACAAGCCCAATTTGGCATGCTAATGAATCTAGCATTTTCGACAACTACATGTTTAACCATACTTCGACTACTGCGTACACTACTTCGACAACAACATGTTGAACGGCCTTCGACTGCATGATAAACATATGTCGAACTATCAAACCAAGAAGCTACCTTCGATCATACTAGAGTTTGATCCAATATCTCACAAATCTCCATCTCAGAAAAAACTCTATAACATCATGGAACAAACTAGCTTTCTTCATGCAGCTTTATCAACTGCATACAGTGGAAAAACTTACAACTGGGCAATGTTTTGGTGATCATATCAGCAGCATTATATTTTGTCGAAACCTTCAGCACTTGGACTTCTCTACACTCGATTACCCCTTTGATGAAATGCAACCTCACATCGATGTGCTTGGTTCGCTCATGATAGGATGAATTCTTTGACAGGTGCATTGCACTTTGACTATCACATTTAACAGTGATAACTTAATATATTCTGCTTCAGTGGTTGATAAGGCAACAACCTTCTGAAGTGTTTCTTTCCAAATAATTGTTGTGCCAAACATAGTGAACACATATCTGAAAATAGATTTTTTGAAATTCATACAACCTGCATAATCAGAGTCGACATATCCTTCGATTGCTACTTTACTATCTTCACCCAAGGTTCCACCATAAATGAAGACTATGTTCATAGACCCATTTATGTACCTGTCATACCCTAGTTTTTGACCCTAATATTCCACATCATTTGAATTTCATTAGCATCATACCTATGTATACTTTCATGTATCACTAACCTATTTGGATATACAAAGACTGTTGTTTGTTTCATCTGATTACCAATTATTGTTTCAAGCCTCAAAAGAAGCTCAGGCAAAAGATCAATCAAGAATGAGAATGATCTTCAACTTAACAAGTCCTTTATTTATCCATGAAGATCAAGGGATTTCCTCCATCAAGAACCAAGTACAAGCCTACATCATTTCAAGTCAACTAAGCCCCAAGTTCATCTGGTGTACCAATTAGGGTTTTGGTTGATCTGGCCCTCCAAAGTGAAATTTTTTATCTCGACATGATCCAATACCTCAAGATGTGTTTCAAAGACCTCAAATGTCTCACATTAGTCCATTCATATGATTGGTTTGATCCAAATAAATTGATTCATGAGCAAGGCAAGGATTCACATTCATTTGGACCACAAATTAGGGTTTTGATGAAAAGTCAACTATATCTTTGACTTTTGACCAAGACATGATCTCAAACCTTGGGACATGATTCAAAATATTCCAAAAACACCATTGGAGGCCATCCATAGTGTTCAAATAGGCTAACGGTTTGATTTAATAAAAGATCATAAAGTTCAAAGTTCATCTGATACAAAAGTCAATTGTGCCCAAAATTAAGTTTGACTTTTGAAGTTATTGGTCAACCATGCTTTCTTCAAGTCAAGAACAACATTAATATGTGATTTGAAACATGATTGATAAAAAAAATCAAGAAAAGTAAGGTTACTTGTAAAATGGACAACCATGAAGAAATGAATTTTTTCTAAGTTATGGAGAAAAACCCTAAGTTGGTGCAAACTTTGCAAAGGCATAACTTCCAAACCAAGCAACCATTTTCTTTGATACAAATACCAAATTGAAGAGCTTGTTGCAAACTACAACTTTGTCACTTAGGGTTGATTCTCAATAAAATGCATAGATTTTGAGATATGAAGCCATGAAGTTAGGGTTTTAAGACTTTTTGAACCTTGACACTTCAAAAAATTTTGGATAGAATCTGTTTTGTGTTTTAACCAAATTTGAGGCCATTTTTATCCATGATCCGCAATGATTCAAAACAAACCTCAAACATTAAAGTTGAAGTATGACATCTCAGCTTTCTAAAATGTCCAAGAACACAATTTAATTCCATTTGAGCAACGAGATATAGAGTGCACAATATGCCTTGACGCAATTGTTTTAGTAAGGAAAATTTGGAACTACTTGTGGTGCACGATTTCTTAAATCCAAGTGTGATGATCATGCTCATTCAACAAGAATCTGAATGAATCATCCAAAACCTGCAAGATAGATCCACTAAGTCAAGAGGAATCTATTTAAAAGGATGAGACATCATCACTTTAAGCCTTGAATTCAAGAGGAATTTATGTGGAATAGTGCATTGTCAAAGAAATCACTCTCACCAGTCAAGATGCACTCTTAAACAACAATAAACACCTCTGCAGAATGTGGGATTGGTCAAAAGAATGAGATTCGAATTTTCTAAACCAGAGCTTAAACCACTCAAACAACCATCCAAACACATCACGAATCATCCCATGAAGGTGTCCAAACCTTCATCTTCTTCTCCAAACACCAGAATCCAAAAGTCAACTACCAAAATTTCATACTTTGACTTTTCTACATTTACAAAGCCATGTCTTGATTCTGTCTATTTCAAAACCATCCAACACTTCAAAAACACTCTAAATAACATCCCTGAGTTGTTCCAACAATAGTTTCCTAATTGTAACATCATTTGGTGGATTTCCATTTGGCCACTTTTTCCAATTTTTCAAGAAAGAGCTAGTTTCTGTCCTAGAATTTTTCCTCTTGTTCCAAGGCTCCAAGAAGTTTCTCTAAGGTACATTTGAGGTGTCCAAGGTATTGGTTTGCTTCTGTCACAACAATCTTGAAGGTTGGTAAGTTGAGCTTCAAGAGGTAAGTGCATAAGAACTTGAACTTTGCAAAATATGTATTGCTTTGATGTCCCTTAATCATGAACATGTTTTATATGTCATATTTGTTATGTTTGAACCATTTTGTGGTGCTATTATTGACGGTATAGTGATATGTCATAGAACTTGCAAAAATATGTCATTTTTGGAACCACTATCGGGTTTTAAAATGTAGGCATTTTCAGAAAATTCTAACACCACCATTGGATTCCTCATAAAATTCTAGGCAAGTTTCATTTTTTTCCACCTGATTTCATTAAGAAATGAATGAGTTAGGGTAGGTTTTGCAAGAGGTCACAAACCTGAAAAACTTGGGCATGCCAGCCATGGGCGCCCTCTTGGCTCAGGAACTTAGGACATTGTTAGGTATTTCAACTAATGGGTATGGTTTGATATACGGATGTATCACCACCCCAGTGGTTAAGCCTGCGCGCCCTTGAGTACTTATGCCTACCAGAGCTGGGGTTCGAATCCCCCTCACCCCAATTATTTTTAATTTTTTTTTTAATTTAAGTAAATAACACATATAATACCTTGCTTTCCCCATATGTTCACAATAGGCACGTGGTAGGGTTGGTATTGGTTTTGTGCTGCAAACGAAGTCACCTGAGTTCAAGTCCCATGGGGACCCTTCCCTTATCTTTTTAATTACTTGTTTTCTTATTTTCCTTCACAAATTCAAACTATCATAACTTTCTCATTTTTTATCATTTTAATCCCATATTTTTGCAAATTATTCATGATAATGTCTATTTTTTATTTGTGAAAAGAAAATACCAAAAATATTATTTTTGATGCATTTATGGATGTTCAAAGTTTGTGGTTATTTTAGGGTTTCCTTGATTTCATCTTGATTCTATTGAATGATTTCTTAATTTCCCTTGTACATGCTAACTTATGTGAACCCTACACACCTTGTAGAAACCTTGCAAGATTCATGAACTTGTATATTGTGCTTAAGTTTATGCCTTGTTGATACATGTTCACATGTGTAAAGTGTATGTTAAGCCTTGTTCATACCATGACCCTTTGCACAACTACTTCGCTTAAACATATGATGTTCTTTCCATGATTACATGACCATGATATGCATGTTTTCCTTTGTGATTGATTTCACCATGTTTGTGTGTCCTTATACACTTGAGTTTTATCTTGAAAATGACTATGAACACACACTTATATGATTAAACCTCTATGATATTCTTGCTTACTTCTGACCATGTTTGAACCCTAAATATCCATGTTTAGTTGTTACCAACTTAACATGTTCAACTTGCATCCATGCTTAAATGTTCAAATACTGCCTTAATTTGTTCACATGATGTTTAAACTTTAAACTTGTCATCTTTAAATATTCTCACATGACATCTCTTGTATGTCTAGACCTTCATCCATATGTTGATGTCATGAACATATCCTTTTTGTTCAAGTATGCTTTGTTGTTACCCTTACTATATTCATTGGATCCTCGATTCATCTTGAATGCATATACTTGCTTGAACTTCTTTTTAATTTCTCCCATGGATTAAATCTTTATTCATATGTTCAAGTATTTCCTTCATTAACTCTTACCATGATGAATATATCTCTTTGTTTGTGTCGCACCTGATCGCGACTTTCTATGTCTAATACAACCTAACTGCAAGTGCACAGTCTATCACGTAGTAATAATAGATATCGATCCCACAGGGACTCGTAATCAAACTAGTGTTCTCGGGAGTTACTATGTTTAGCTAGGTAGAATATGTTTAAGGGAATAAGATTGTCACTAATAGGGAACTAAGAATGCTACTTAGATTATAAATGATTGAATCGATATGTAGTAATTGTGTTCTTCAGGGATTTGACAAGTTACTGGTGTATGAAATAATTTTCAAAGTTTATTTAAGCAGAAAATGGTGATTTGAAGACTCTCGCCTCACGATGGTTATTGACGCTAATCATAATCCTAAGGGCCAAACGTACACTTTCGTATCCCGTTCGGGGTTAAAATTATTTTTTGGAAATCTCTAAGTTCTAATTCATTTTAAAGTGCTTTCGCTGTTATTAAAATGAATGACTAGTGTTTACTATCTGACCTTACCGCAGCTTTCGCTTGTTGGTTCGTATCTTAATTAATTTCCCACTTTCGTGGCAAAACTACTTTTAAATAAGTTCTCGCTTTCGCGACGAAGTTTATTCAGTAAATTAATTTTAAACACTCAGACCATAAATTACTTTTGAAAAGAAAGTTTTTCAACCAGTTGTTATCAAATCCCATTCTAATTATTACTACATATCGATTACCTAAGTTTAGCTAGACATGGATTTGGGAAAGATAAAACATAAATAAAAGCAATAAATAATAATTTGCATTATAATAAAACTGGAATCGATTGAAATGAGAAACCTGTAAATATTCCAATTGGCCTTTAGGCAGATCCTCCACAGATGTTGGCAGGATTCTGGTCTTTATGCCAAATTGATCGTACAATGAAAGTAGAAATTACAGAAGAATGAAAATGGAATACAGAAGAAGTAAAGAGAAACAAATAAGAATATTAAACTGGAAACTATGCTCTGGAAATAAATTTGGCAGCACTTCGTTGTATGAATGCAGCCCCCTTTCTGAGTTCCCCTTCTTCCCCTTTTATAGAAGTGGAATTCCAACGGTTATCATTGAAGATGATGGACTTTGAGGCAGATAATTTAGGGAGTAGTGGTCCACTCTGTGGGAATTGGAACTGCTTCTGTTACGTGAAATTGAAGTGGGGCGTTTTTGCCTGCATGACGGTCGTCACCCGTGTGACGCTCGTCATGGAGCTGTGACGATCGTCACATCAGCAAAAACAGCTTCCTGCGCTTTTCATTGTGTTTTCACTCCTTTTTCGTCCATATTTCATCTGAGATTGCTTCTTTTCTTCATGTTGCCTTGTTTAGACGTGATCGTTGAATACCTGCAAAACATCAGACAAATAACACGGAAATAACCCGAAATCGGATCGAAAACGGTTAAACTTTAGTTGAATTATGCATCAAAATATATATACGATTTCGTGTTATCAAACTCCCTTAAACTTGAATCTTTGCTTGTCCTCAAGTAAAACATGAAAAAGTCGGCAAGCACGAGGCAGCTTCTTCGTTCGCAGAGTTGGGAAAAACCGGGATTCTTGGTAGGAACAAGACGAGTATCATGACGACACTGGACTACAAGTCTTCGGAGGTCTCCTTTTTATGCAAATCGGTCCCAGTCATGCTACTGTAGCTTGGTGTCAAGGTTCTCGCGGCAAGTTCACCCTGTTTGTTCTAGCGCAATCACATTAAGCCCGTTGTCCGTACACTTTCATGGCAAGTCGACCTGTTAGTGAATATGATCTCATTTTTGTTTTTGATCTTCTTCATTGATCATAAGCTTATGTCATTGATTTTTCAATGAGTTTCCGTGCTGTTGGGCTAAATGCTCGGGTGAGGAGCACCTAACTTAGAAGGAAACGTATCTTATATTTTTGGGCTATTTAGCTCTCTTTTCATGATTTTTCATCTTTTTGGAGATCATACACTTATCTGCATTGGTCGCTTGCTTAGAAGTGTTTTAGGATGGTGCTGACTGCTAGTATAAACTACTTGGGGTTGAGTTTGCATAGACACTTGAGACTTTGGTACGCGTAGGTAGTGAAACCGACTCGCATAAACCGGAGATCTAAGGTGTCAGGACGGTACCGGTTTTGTTAGAACTGTCGTTTCCTCAGAGTTTTAAAACTTGTTTTGAACTCGGGTGCATTCTCGTGGTGCTTTTGCTTTTGAGGAACGAGCGAAAATTTTTGTTTACGTTGAATAATGTGGGGATGTTTGCGTAACGGAAAGAGTATATATAGACGAGCTTTATTTGCTAAAAATAGAAAATGTTTAAATAGGAATTACGAAATTCAAAAAGTATAGTGGAATGGAAATAAAGGCTCCGCTCCCACACTATCTCAGTCAGTGTCCCCACTGATTTTGAAGCATGAGAGGGAGATACAACAGAAATGAAAGTACAAATAGACTGGAATATAGTAAACAAATAAGGAAAAATGGAAAACTAATCACGTCCGCTGCCTCTGTCACGTCCGCGCTGGCGTCCTCTGGCTCTGGCGAGGGCTACTCTGTCCTCATAACTCATAGCTCCTGTGTGGTAGACGGTGTCCCGGAGTCCTTCGACCTGCAAGGTCAGATTCGCCAGGTTCTCAGTGATAGTAGCTTGGCCGGTTTGAAGTTGTTGCATTTTAGTCCGGTGCCAAGCTTCGAACTGGTCAGCTCGCTGATTCTGCTGCTGCAGCATCGCGAGTATCTGTGCCTGCTGGTCTAGAGAGCGGCGAAGGTCCTCTTCTGTGTATTCTGGCACGGGATGATGGCGGCGGCGGCGAGAGGATGTACCTTCGGGAGGAGGAGGCTGCGATGCCTCTGGCTGCTCGGACCTGTCCAACTCAGCTTGGATTTCATCGTCAGAACCTTGGGCGTGGTCCTGAGTAGGAACAGCGGCAGCAGGAGGGGCAGTGAGGTCAAATAACCAGTTGGTATGATCCTCTGGGTGTGTGCGGGTGCGGGATGGAAGGATGATGCTTCGGACGATCTTGCCACGCACTACCGGATGGTACTTGCCGTCAGCTCTGGAGCGGATAAGATGAGAGGCTCTGCAGTGGTCGGTGTCCAGGAACACCGAGGGGATGGAATGGAGGTGCTGGAGGCGGTCGCCAAGGTTCAGCCCAAGTGCAATGGCAGTGACAATCCCGCCAAAGTAGAATGGCTTCGAGCCACGGTTGCAGTTGGCTTGAATGTGAGCCAGCAGAAACGGAACGGCGTTGACAGGCTCGTTGTTGAAGACGCAATGGAGGAAGAAGAGCTCTTTCGAGTTCACCTTGTGGTTGCTGTCTCTGGCGAAGATTGTGTTGCTCAACGCTCTGTGAAAGTACCGGATGGCTGGGTTATGGATATGAGTGGCGTGCAGAGAGTTCCAACCATCGGCATTGATGCCGGTCAACTGATACCACAGCGCGAAAGCTTCATGCTGGAACTGATCGGTGATGCGGCGGTGAGCATTGTCGCCGCGAGGTAGTTGTAGGATGCTGGCAATCTGATTTTGGTTCACCTGATAGTTGGTACCGAACATCCGGAAGCATGCGGCACCTGAGTGCTAGCTAAGTTCGCCGCTGGATGTGGCGTAAGTAAACGAACTCAAGAACTCGAGAGTGAGTTGTTCGTATGTTGGCAGTGGGTTGGTGCAGAGGTTCCAGATGCCTGCTCTTTGAAGCATCCAGGTTACGCCTTCAAGGAGTCCGAGCTCCATAAGCGAAGGAATGTGTGGATAATGAGTCGGCTGGAGCGACCTCTGATGGAATGCGATGTAGTTTGCTCGTTGTCTCTCGCCTAAGTAACCTTCACTGAAGATAATGTTGCTGATATCTGGGGTTTCTGCATTTCTTGCCATTGTTGGAAGATTGAGAGGTTTCTGAAGATTGGGGTTTTTCTGCAGAGTGGGAAGAACTGACAGAAGTGTGGTTTGGAAGTTGAGATTGGAGTTGAAATATATGGTTCAAGGTGGGGAGGACGAAAATTTGTAGTGGGGTAGGAGTTATGATGATTGGAAGTGGTAATGGGGGTAGTGGGAGAGAACACGCACCCTGTTATATCAGATAGCAGTTTTTGAATTCGTGACGGTCGTCACGTATGTGTGACGGTCGTCACCCCCGTGACGCTCGTCAGGGTCCTGTGACGGTCGTCACAGCAGCAAAATCTGCAGAACGCAGAATTTTGCTCTGAGGGCGTTCTCGTAGTGACTTTAAGGCTTAGTATTGATACGGCAATGTAATATAGCAGCCAATAAACAACGAATAATGCAAAAACAGAATAATTGAATAAAAACTAGAATTGAAATAACATAAAATTGAAATGATTGTATGTAGTACATAAAGAAAACTAACAATGCGAAAAATCCAAATGATTAAATGAAACTAGACTAAACTAAACTGAAACTACTGCTAAGAACTAGTATCTAGTCTTTTCGTGTCTTCAACTCATCGAATTTCCGTGCGTAGTAGTCGAGTTGGTCGCAGACTAAATCCATGAAGCCTACCAGTTCGCTGTGCATGCCTGCGATGTCAGCTTTTACATTAGTCAGAGCTGCATCAACGTCGTCCAATCGGAGTAAAACGGTATCCATTTTATCGGTGGTCTCCTCAGGGATAGGCTCAGGATAGGTGTTGTAGTGCGGAGGAGTCGTCGGGTCTACTTCAGCTTCGGACACGGCATCCTCATAATACATATAGTCGTGTGCCTCAGAGATGTGGTCACTGTCATACATATAGTTTTGTGGTGTTGACTGTGGTGAAGGAGGTCCCATAGGCTCATCCAATTCATAGAGCCAGTTGTCCTTGTTGTGGATACTTGTCATCAGATGATCAGGCAATGTGAATAGCTGTACTGGTTTTTCGTTAATGAGGTACTCATACGGTCCAGGTCCCATAGTTCCTAAAATGCGCCTGTTAAAGCAGAATTGTATGTTCATGGGTCGGATGGTGCCAAAACGAGTGATTGCATTTAAGTGGAATCTAAGGCCAAGCTCGTGGGCAATCATTGTCACGAGGCCTCCTATAAGAATGGGTGTCTGTGGTTCCTGCGTGAGGCGTTTGAAATATCTCATCATGAAAGGCACTGCATTTACTGTACGTCCCTGAGAAGCACAGAACATGATGAATAATTCCTCTTTAGATACTGTCGTAATATTTTCTTCTTTTCCAAACAAGGTGTGATCTAGTATCTTATGGAAGTATCTGAAAGTTGGGCTATGAATATCATCATTGTACATTCTGTCTGGTTCAGGGTGATAGTCGCCTGTGATTCTACCCCAGAATTGATCGAGTTAAAAATCAATATCGTCATCTTCTGCACTGATGAACACATGCGGTCCGCTAGGAAATCCTAGGAGGTTAGCTAGTGACATCCGGCTATGGGTTTGGTCCATTCCAAACAATCGGAAGGTAATCAGCTCTGTGTTGGATCCAAAACCATAGTTGGGTATGTATCTGAAAGAACTAAGGAATTCATAGGTAAGATCCTTATAGGTAGCAAAACGTGTTTTCAGAGCAGTGTTCTCCCAACCCAGTTGATTGAACAGGTATTGAATGCTATCCGTGATTCCTAGTTTATCCATGGTAGCCTTATCATAATACAGCGTTAAGGCGAATTCTCTTTCGGTTAGTGCTGCAAATCTTGCCTTTTGAGCTAGTCCTCGGAAGTGAACCTTTGTGAAGTCGTACTCGGCCATACTCGCAGGTAATTCGGAGAAAACAGAAGGAATGTTTTGAAGACTTTAAAAATCCTGAAAAGTTTAAAACAGGAGTTTGAAGTCAGGATTTTTAGAAACGAAAAGCGGCAGAAACAAAAGACAAAAGAGAAAAATAAAATAGAAATAAAAATATGAAAATAAACGAAAGTAGAAAGTATGGTTATTATAAGTTTAGAATTTTTGTTGGATTTTCAAGGTAAAATTTTAAAGAAAAATGAAATACAATAACGAGGGAAATTGGGTTGCCTCCCAGTAAGCGTTGTTTTTAACGTCTAAAGTCTGACGATAGCTTGGTGAGAAGCTATTCGGGTGTTTGAGCTGGAAGCTCAAGCAATGCTATACTGCTGACTTGAGGACTGTTGTCGTTCTTATTGTAATGTTTTAGACGTTGCCCGTTTACGATAAACGGTGCATTCATCTTATCGGTAATTTGTACAGCTCCACTCTAAAGTACTTTAGTCACTTCATAAGGTCCAGACCACCTAGATTTTAGTTTACCTGGGAAGAGTTTTAATCTTGAATTAAATAGCAATACGATGTCTCCCACACGGAATTGTTTTCTGACTGAACGTTTATCATGCCACTTTTTAGTTCGTTCTTTGTAGATACGGGCATTTTCGTAAGCGTCTAATCGAAGTTCTTCCAACTCGTGTAAGTTCAAGATTCGCTTTTCTCCTGCCTCGGTGTAGTTGAAGTTGAGTGTCTTAATGGCCCAGAAGGCCTTATGCTCTAATTCTACAGAGAGATGGCAGGATTTACCATAAACTAATTTGTAGGGTGTAGTACCTATTGGTGTCTTAAATGCGGTCCTATAAGCCCATAAAGCTTCTTGTAGCTTTGACGACCAATCTTTCCTTGAGGTAGCGACAGTCTTTTCCAATATCTGTTTTATTTCTTTGTTCGAGACCTCTACTTGTCCGCTAGTTTGCGGATGATAAGGTGTAGCTACTCGGTGTCGGACTCCATATTTAGAGAGAAGTTTATCGAATATTCGCGATATGAAGTGAGATCCGCCGTCACTAATGACGAGTCTTGGTACACCGAATCTAGGAAAGATTGTGTTTTTGAAGAGTTTGATTACTACTCGTGCGTCGTTTGTTGGAGCAGCTATGGCTTCTATCCATTTAGACACGTAATCGACAGCGACGAGTATGTAGTTATTACCAAAAGAAGATGGGAATGGTCCCATGAAATCTATTCCCCATACGTCAAAGATTTCTACCTCTAAGATTCCTTTCTGAGGCATTTCATCGCGTCGTGAGATGTTGCCAGTTCGTTGGCATCGATCACATTTTAGCACAGCGATGTGAACGTCTTTCCAGAGGTTAGGCCAGAATAAGTCGGCTTGAAGGAATCTTAGCGCACGTCTTGGATGTACTGGCATGACCACCGTATGGTGCTGAATGGCATTGGGAAATGATATTTTTTATTTCTTCCTCTGGGACACAGCGACGGTATATGTTGTCGGCCCCTCTCTTGAAGAGTAGAGGTTCGTCCCAATAATAGTGTTTCAGATCGTGGAAGAATTTCTTCTTTTGCTGATAAGTGAGATCCGGTGGAAGCACGCCCGCAGCGAGGTAATTAATGATGTCAGCATACCAAGGTAATGTGACTTGGGCATAGACGACTTCTACGTCTTTTTCGAATTCTGGATCTTCCGAGATTGAATTGGGTGTGTCACTTTCTAATTTGGCTATCAGACGTTTGTACGGAAAATCGTCATTTATCGGTACTGGTTCATGTTTGATGCCTTCTATTCGGGATAAGTGATCTGCAACAACGTTCTCGGTTCCTTTCTTATCTTTAATTTCTAAGTCAAACTCTTGTAATAACAGGATCCATCTCAATAGTCTTGGTTTGGCATCCTTTTTGCTTATTAGGTACCTTATGGCAGCGTGGTCTGTGTATATGATGATTTTTGCTCCTACTAAGTAAGAACAGAATTTGTCAAGCGCAAATATAACTGCTAGAAGTTCCTTTTCTGTGGTTGCGTAGTTCATTTGGGCAGGATCTAAGGTTCTACTGGCATAGTAGATGGCATGGAGTTTCTTGTCCTTCCTTTGTCATAGAACTGCGCCTACAGCATAATCACTCGCATCGCACATGATTTCGAACGGTAGTCGCCAATCGGGTGGTTGCATGATTGGTGCGGTGATAAGGGATGATTTTAATGTTTCGAATGCTTTTAGACATTCGTCGTCGAAGACGAACTCAACATCTTTCATCAAAAGGCCGGTCAGAGGTTTTGTGATTTTCGAAAAATCTTTTATAAATCTTCTGTAGAAACCGGCATGTCCCAGAAAACTCCGTATTTCTCGTACGGATTTTGGAGGTTGGAGATCTTTTATAATCTCTATTTTAGCTTTGTCTACCTCAATTCCTCTATCTGATATGACATGTCCTAGAACTATTCCTTGTCGGACCATAAAATGGCATTTTTCCCAATTTAGGACGAGGTTTACTTTTACACAGCGTTCTAATACCATTTCTAAGTTTTGTAGGCATCCTTCGAAACTTTGTCCACATACCGAGAAATCGTCCATAAACACTTCCATGATGTTGTCTATGAAATCTGCAAAGATTGCCATCATGCATCTTTGGAAGGTTGCTGGAGCATTACAGAGTCCGAACGGCATTCGGCGGTAAGCAAAAGTACCATAAGGACAGGTGAATGTAGTCTTTTCTTGGTCATCAGGATGGATGGAAATTTGGAAAAATTCTGAGTAACCATCTAGATAGCAGAAGTATGAGTGTTTGGCTAATCTTTCCAACATTTGGTCTATGAAGGGTAACGGGAAGTGATCTTTGCGCGTAGCCTTGTTAAGCTTTCTATAGTCAATGCACATCCTGCTTCCAGTCACGACTCTTTTTGTTATTGATTCGCCTTTTTCGTTTTTAACTACTGTGACTCCTCCTTTCTTTGCTACGACATGAACTGGGCTGACCCATTCACTATCGGAGATCGGATAGATGATTCCTGCATCTAGCAATTTCTTTACTTCATCTCTGACTACAGTGCTCAGGATGGGGTTCAGTCTCCTCTGATGCTCTCGAGAGGTTTTAGAGTCTGCCTCTAATGTAATTCGATGCATACAGATCAAAGGGCTTATACCTTTTAGATCGCTTATGTTATAGCCTAACCCGGTGGGGTACTTCTTTAGGACTTCTAATAGCTTTTCGGTTTCTGGTTGTCCTAAGTCGGCGTTGACTATCACTGGTCTTTTTAGTTCATCGTCCAGAAATTCATATCTAAGGTTTTTGGGTAGTGTTTTAAGTTCTAAAGATGGGTTCTTCGGACCTGGCATATGGTTTGGGGTCAGTGCTAAGCTTTCGCTTAGGCTGTCGTCTTTATACGGTTTACGCCAATCGTCGTCTTCAGAAATATCGGGTATTTGAATCTTTATTATTTCTGAATATGTGGTCTCTTCATTTTCAAGTTCTCTTATGCATTCGTCAATTTCGTCTACTAAATAGCCGGTATCGTCTATTGCTGGTGCTTGTAAGAACTTGGTGAGAATGAACTCTATCTTTTCTTCTCCTACTTCGAATGTTAGCCTTCCTTTCTTCACTTCTATAATAGCTCCGGCTGTAGCTAGGAATGGTCTTCCTAGGATAATTGGGGTTACAGTGTCCTCCTTGATGTCCATGATTATAAAGTCGGTTGCAATGTAGAATTGTCCTATGCGCACTGGAACGTTTTCCAGTATTCCGACGGGGTATTTTACTGATCGGTCAGCTAATTGAACGGACATTTTGGTTGGTCTGAGGCCTCCCATATTCAGCTTTTTGCATATAGATAAAGGCATAACACTGATACTGGCTCCTAAATCGCATAGAGCTTTGTCTATTACGAACTTTCCTATGACGCAGGGTATGGAGAAACTACCTGGGTCTTTTAATTTAGGAGGCATGCGGTTTTGAATAATAGCGCTACACTCTGCAGTAAGTGTAACTGTTTCGTTATCCTCGATCTTTCTCTTATTCGACAGGATTTCTTTGAGAAATTTAGCGTATGACGGCATTTGAGTTATCGCTTCTGTAAAAGGAATAGTAATATTTAGCTGTTTAAGGAGCTCTACAAATTTCTTAAACTATCCTGAAGTTTTGGAGTTTATTAGTCTTTGAGGGTAAGGAATAGGTGGTTTATATGGCGCTGGAGGTGCTTGAGTTTTTTCACTTGCGGTATCCTCCTTCTCGTTGTCTTCCTTCTTCTCTAACTCGGATTCCTTTTCTGCTTGATCAGTTGGTTTTTGTTGCATGGCTGAGTTTTCGGTCCTCGGATCGATCGGTTCGTCCAATTCTTTTCCACTTCTTAGTATTACAGCATTTGCTTGGCCTTTTGGATTCTGTTTGGGTTGTCTAGGAAATGTGCCAGCAGGTGCGGCAGCAGAGGCTTGCTGTTGAGCCACTTGTGATTTCTGTGTTTCTAACATTTTGTTGTGGGTGGCTAAAGCGTCTACTTTTCCTGTCAACTGTTTAATTTGCTCGCTAGTGTGTATGTTTTGATTCAGGAATTCTTTATTTATTTGAGCTTGAGTAGCTATGAATTTTTCCATCATCAACTCGAGGTTTGATTTCCTAGGTGCATTCTGAGCAGCTGGTTTCTGATATCCTGGCGGAGCAGTAGGCATTTGCAATGCATTTTCGCTTTTGTAAGAAACGTTTGGATGATTTCGCCAACCTGGGTTGTAGGTATTTGCGTAGGGATTTCTTTGAGCATAATTTACCTGGTCTGGTGGGATTCCGGCTAGCAATGGGCATTCGGGCGCATTATGAGTGGTGTTTCCGCATAACTCGCAATTTGGAGTTACTGCAGCGACAGTTGCAGTGGGGTTAACGGTCAGACTATCTATCTTCTGTGCTAGAGCATCTACTTTAGCGTTGAACTTTTCAAGGCTGCTGATCTCGTACATCCCACCTTTCGCTGTGGTTTTCTCTGTTGGAGTGCGTTCACCTCCCCATTGGCAATGGTTTTGTGACATGTTTTCGATTAGTTGATAGGCTTCATCGTATGGCTTATCCATAAGTGCACCGTCCGCGGCAGCGTCTATTGTCAATCTAGTATTGTATAGAAGCCCATTATAGAAAGTATGGATTGTCACCCAGTCTTCTAGACCGTGGTGAGGACATGTTCTCATCATATCTTTGAATCGTTCCCATGCTTCGTAAAGAGATTCAGTATCTTTTTGTCGAAATCCGTTGATTTGAGCTCTAAGCATAGCAGTTTTGCTTGGCGGAAAATATCTCGCTAAGAAGACGTTCTTCAATTGCTCTCACGTCGTAACGGAGTTGGATGGTAACGATTGCAACCATGTCCATGCTCTGTCTCTAAGAGAGAATGGGAAAAGACGAAGTCTTATCGCGTCTGGAGTTACTCCATTTGCTTTCACTGTGTCCGTGTATTGTACAAACTTTGTTAGATGTTCGTTCGGATCCTCAGTTGCGTTTCCTGAGAATTGGTTTTTTTGTACAGCTGACAGCAATGATGGTTTCAGCTCAAAATCATTTCGGGTAATAGCTGGGGCAGCAATGCTACTTCTAGGCTCCATCTAAGAGGGTGTAGCGTATGCCTTCAGCAGTTTGTTTGGAGGTCCTTCAGCCATCGTTGGTTCTTCTTCGGATTTGGGAATGGGAGTGAGAGGTTCGGGAGTGTTATGTTTGAGTTGTTTGAGTTGGTACTCAGTGATTCTACTTCTTAAATGTAAGAAGCGCTCTAGTTCTGCGACTGAAGGTTTTACGATATCGCCTTGCGGGCGATTACTTGGCATACAATCGACAGAACTAGTAAAGGAAAAATGAAAATTGTTAACCTAGTCTATACGGCGTAACAGAAGGTTACACTATTGACTAAACGGGTCCCCGGCAACGGCGCCAAAAACTTGATCGCGACTTTCTATGTCTAATACAACCTAACTGCAAGTGCACAGTCTATCGCGTAGTAATAATAGATATCGATCCCACAGGGACTCGTAATCAAACTAGTGTTCTCGGGAGTTACTATGTTTAGCTAGGTAGAATATGTTTAAGGGAATAAGATTGTCACTAATAGGGAACTAAGAATGCTACTTAGATTATAAATGATTGAATCGATATGTAGTAATTGTGTTCTTCAGGGATTTGACAAGTTACTGGTGTATGAAATAATTTTCAAAGTTTATTTAAGCAGAAAATGGTGATTTGAAGACTCTCGCCTCACGATGGTTATTGACGCTAATCATAATCCTAAGGGCCAAACGTACACTTTCGTATCCCGTTCGGGGTTAAAATTATTTTTTGGAAATCTCTAAGTTCTAATTCATTTTAAAGTGCTTTCGCTGTTATTAAAATGAATGACTAGTGTTTACTATCTGACCTTACCGCAGCTTTCGCTTGTTGGTTCGTATCTTAATTAATTTCCCACTTTCGTGGCAAAACTACTTTTAAATAAGTTCTCGCTTTCGCGACGAAGTTTATTCAGTAAATTAATTTTAAACACTCAGACCATAAATTACTTTTGAAAAGAAAGTTTTTCAACCAGTTGTTATCAAATCCCATTCTAATTATTACTACATATCGATTACCTAAGTTTAGCTAGACATGGATTTGGGAAAGATAAAACATAAATAAAAGCAATAAATAATAATTTTCATTATAATAAAACTGGAATCGATTGAAATGAGAAACCTGTAAATATTCCAATTGGCCTTTAGGCAGATCCTCCACAGATGTTGGCAGGATTCTGGTCTTTATGCCAAATTGATCGTACAATGAAAGTAGAAATTACAGAAGAATGAAAATGGAATACAGAAGAAGTAAAGAGAAACAAATAAGAATATTAAACTGGAAACTATGCTCTGGAAATAAATTTGGCAGCACTTCGTTGTATGAATGCAGCCCCCTTTCTGAGTTCCCCTTCTTCCCCTTTTATAGAAGTGGAATTCCAACGGTTATCATTGAAGATGATGGACTTTGAGGCAGATAATTTAGGGAGTAGTGGTCCACTCTGTGGGAATTGGAACTGCTTCTGTTACGTGAAATTAAAGTGGGGCGTTTTTGCCTGCATGACGATCGTCACCCGTGTGACGCTCGTCATGGAGCTGTGACGGTCGTCACATCAGCAAAAACAGCTTCCTGCGCTTTTCATTGTGTTTTCACTCCTTTTTCGTCCATATTTCATCTGAGATTGCTTCTTTTCTTCATGTTGCCTTGTTTAGACGTGATCGTTGAATACCTGTAAAACATCAGACAAATAACACGGAAATAACCCGAAATCGGATCGAAAACGGTTAAACTTGTGTTGAATTATGCATCAAAATATATATACAATTTCGTGTTATCAGCACCTCGAAAATTCGTTTCGAACATACGACCCCTGCGCAAAAGGCGCGGAAATGCGGTTCGACAGAGTCGCCACCGAACTTTATTTTTCCCGAATAGACGGGAGAGGAAAATATCGAGAAAACCTCATAAACGCGGAAGGAACACGGCTGTCGCAACCATATTCCTGGGTTCGGGAGTCGGTTACACGAGGGGAAGGTATTAGCACCCCTCATGTTCGTTGTACTCAAGGGAACCTCTTAATTCGAGTTGTGATGGGTGTTAGCTAAACTTAATTCTTCTCTTCTCACTACTAAATGCTAAAGGATACTATAAAGGGATAAAGACACTAGGGGAAAGGGGATGGTTATAGGATAGGGTGCTCGCCAAGGATTGGGGCCCTTGTGCCTACGTATGCTCATTCGGACGAGAATGAGAAATTAGAGCGTCGTAGTTTGACTACGGGAAAGGATGGGGGAAATGGAATATGAAGGGGATTGTGCTCACCACGATCATCGCAATCTTGTGCCTACGTATCTTACATTCAAGAGTGAATGAAGAATCAGAGCGTTCGTAGTTCGTGGTAATGACCACGAAAGAAACTGGATTTGAATTGGATTTGAAGTGAGTACGGATGACGATTACTCGAAGTTTAAGAAAGACTTATCGGACCCAAGTAATTGGGAGAGCGAACCAAAGACTTGGAACACTCTCTTTTTCATCATGAAGGAATGTTATGTTTGAAAGGATAAGGTTGAAATGATGACGGTCACTTGAAGCCTAAGAAAGACTTCACAGACCCCAAGTAATCGGGAAAGCGAACCAAAGACTTGGAACACTCTCTTTTTCATCGTAAAAGAAGGTTGTTTGAATTTGAAAAGGTGTATAAAAGGATGATATTGGTCGAATGACGACTATTTGAAGCTTGATAAAGGCTTCTCGGATCCAAGTAGTCGGGAGAGCGAACCAAAGACTTGGGACACTCTCTTTTTCATCGTAAAAGAAGTTGTTTGAAAGGTGAGTGAAAGGAGATGGTTAAATATTGTCGAGTTTAATATTATTTAAAGGCGTCAATTACTCACACACGAATAAGATAACTCGCATATAAACAATGGAAAGCAAGCTTAAAGACTTGAACCCACTCTTTACACCTTGAAAAGGATTGAATAGTTGTTAGTTGATTGATAGTTTGTTTTGAAAATCCTCTTGACGTTGGATCAAGGGTTTGACTCATTATCGCGTGCAAAACGTGCTGAAAATGAAATGGTTTGAAAGAAGAGACCGACTTGACTTACGCATCAAGGGTCGAGTCGTAATAGGTTGATGGCGAATGCGTATGAGCACTCGACTTACGGGTTGTTTGAAAGTGGCTCGATGATGAATCGAGAATTAGTTTGAAAATAGTTTGAATCCGCTCTAGTCCCTATGGGTGCTCCTAGGAGATAAACTAGTAATCAAAGAAATGCGAAGCATACATCGGAATGGGGAAGGGATACATATAAGTTACACGGGATTGCACGAAATAAAGGGGTCTCATTGTCAGGTAGCCCAAGAGAAAGTCGTGTGTGTGCATTGTGTCCTAAACTAAACCTCGAGCAAAGTCAGACACAAACTTGATAATAAGATACCTACAAATAACCAGAGATCCAACAGTCCACCAATTTGGCTTTTAGGAGTTTCGATAATTTATTAGGTATTTTCGAATATGGGTGAATGAATGAATAAATATGATAATAAATAATGTGAATAAATATGATAATATGAAATAATATGAATAATATTTGACAGAAATTAAGTTTAATGTTAGTTTACCGAAATAAAATCGAAAGAACAAAGGTGGTCTCGGATCCTTTGTTTCACGCCACTAATGTAACGGTTAAACGGTGGAAGTCTCGTCATCGACCCAAAACGGCGAAAAAATGCCCAATAATAAATGCGTAGTAAAAATCAACTTTAAAAAATCATAAACTTCTAACATTATAAATTTAAAAGAAAATAATATTATAAAAACTACATACATAATATAATAAAATTCGTTTTAAAACTAATATAGAAATATAATACAATATGTTTATACAAAATTATAAAAGAAAACATTAACAATAAAATATCATTTTTTTAAAAGAAATAAATGAAACAGGGGGGTATGTACAAATCCAGCGGGTGTATGAAAACAAAACAACAAGGGATCCTTTGGGCCTTGAGGGCCCATCACCTTTCAGCAGAACCCGTAAAAGGGGAAAGGAAATGAAAATGGGGGGGTGAACAGATGAGCTTCAACCAAAAGCTTCATCAGCCCATTACTAGCAACCCAAATAATTTAAATGAAATAAATAATAAAAAAGAAAATAAAAAAAATAAAACGATACATTGACAAAAACTGAAAAAAAATTGGATCCCAAATCAAAATCCTTCACTCACTCGTTCTCCGCTTTGAATCTCTCTCTCACCCTGTTTCGTTACCCTCTCCGTCAATTGCTTGCTTTCTCCATTTTTCATTCGCGGTTTCAAACTCCCAACCTCCTCTCTGTCCGTTTGATTCTTTGGTTGTGCGAAAATGGATTTTCGATTTGGTTGTTATGATTTTTGGGGTTTACAAGTTTGGCTATTGTTGATGATGAAGGTTGGAGGTTATTTCGGATTTTGGTTGAGAGGTGATTAATGTGCTGATATGGGTTTTTGAGTTCATCGCTTCTTTCAGTTACGAAGAAATGTGAAGAAGATGAGTGCGATTCGTGAGTGGGTTCAGAGCCAGAGTTTCGGTTTGTGAGATTGAAGGTCTGGGTTAGTTGAAGATGATGGAGAAGGGATTTTTTGAAGAAGAAAGAGGTGAGATTTCGGTTGGGGTTTTCAGCATAAGAAAAAAAAATACATCGAGCTGAAAATGAAATAGTTGGAGGTTAATGGGGATGTTGTTTCGAGTGGAGTTTTTTTGTGATTTTTCAGAATGAAAGCCATAACAGTTTAGGAGATGGGCATTTGGAATGGATGATGTTGTTGGTTATTTGAAGTTTGTATGAAGGAGATGAAGCTGGGAAGAAGGGGCTGCGGCTAGGGTTTTGATGTTGTATCAGTAAAAGGATTTCATTTTTGCTCTGAAGGTTGTTTTGAAAAAAAAACGAATATTGTGAGGGGAGAGTGAAGGTTTGATGGTGGTGATGAATAGTGCGGCTAGGGTTTTAGGTTTTCCTAGAAGAGTAAAGGACTTGATTGAAGTTTGGCTTTGGTTTTTTTTCTGAGATTTTTGGAGATATTGTTGTTATTGTTGGTTGGGCTTATCGCTTGAAGAAAGAGTGTATTGTTATGAGTCTGTCGTGGTTTTTTCATGAATGTTGGGGAAGAAGATTAGGGAAGAATGAGCTATGGTGATGCATTTGCGGTAGATTTGTTGGCTGTTGGTCTGAGAGAGTTTTGAGGACGATGAATATTGGTGATAAATATGGGCTGAAGGAGGAATCGAATTTGAAGATGATGAATGATTTTTGTGGTGGTTTGGAGAAGAATATCTTGATTCGTGAAAGGTTTTTGAAGAATAGAAGGTCACATTTAGGTATGTTGTGATTTTTGTTGAAGAGGAGGGATTTTGGGGGTAAACCACTGAAAGAGAAGAGGAACTTGTTTTTTGAAGTTTTCTCTTTTTCCTTGAGATTACCGGTTGAGGGGTTTTTATCTGGTTTTCTGAAATCAGTTCCCACCCTATTCTCAATTCTGTCAGTTTGTTTTATGGTACAGAGATAGCAGCAAGAGCCATGTGATGTTGGTCTGGCGTGGTCATCTGAATTGGGGTTGCAGGGTTTGTCTTATTCTGCAGACTCACTGCTGGTGTAGGTTTATTGATCTGGTGTGATTTTGTGCAGGTACAGCAGGCTTGGTTGTAGCTGGAGGTACCGTTTTTGTTTGTTTTCTGCAGGGTGTGAGCTGTGTTATGTAGGTATTGTCTAGTGTAGCTCTGAGGTTGTGATTCTCTCCCTTGTGTAATGACAGTTTGTTATTGTTGCAAAATGAAGGACTCCTAAAATGTGCGATGGTGAGACCTGCTATACCTTTCTTTTTGTTTTGTTTGCATCAGGTATTCACATTCGTACGAGTGAAAACTTGGCAGAGTTCGTGAGGGGTCCCTTTCAAGTTTTGCCAATGGTTGTGAGGGTATTTTGAATTGTGGTTATTAAACATTTTTGCCGTTTGTATGATTTTCTTGGCTTGAATTTTTTTATGCTGTGAATTGCAGGTACAAAATTTTACACACAAAGGTCTTGTTGGGCTGCTGAGAAATAATGTTGCTATTGCGGAAAGGACGTCGTACACACTGTGCGTTGTGGGGATTTGGAATTTCTCCGTACGCATTTTCCTTTGGTGTGCCGCGACTTGTCTCGTGTGAATATCGAATGTATGCGGCGAGTCACAAGGTATGTACTCTCACTACCAATTCACTTGTCACATTGCTGTGTTTTCATCCATTTCTGTTTCCGGTTCTTTTGCTTCATGTGCCCAAAATGGTATTAAGGGATTTGCTGTTTTTCTCTTTTCATGTGCAAGTCGTGGCTTTGATGTCGTACGAGACTCATGAGGCATCTAACCTACTCTGCACTTGCAGATTCTTTCCTTTCTTTTGTTTGTTGTGGACCTTTGAAGATGACTGTATGCAAGCTAGGGATGCCGTTTGACGTCATGGCTTTTGGTTCAACCATTTAGAATTGCTTTACAGCATGTCGAGGCACGTAGCTTCAAGAACTCCCTCTAAGGTTATGTGAAAAAAACAGTGTATTAAAGCGAAACACATTTTCCTTTCCCGTTGATGCCTTCCTTCTTCTATTGTGTCGTATTACTGCCGGTTAAATTCAAGCCACAATTGTTGTCGTTGTATGCAGGTGAATCGTAAGCCAGTATGGTGTGGTTTGTTGCATATTGAAAGGTTGGGCTGCAGCCTGCGTCGTGACAAGTTCCCTTTATGCATTATTATGAATCACGTTGCCTGAGATTACCATGTGCAGTGCAGTCCACATCATGACGGTAACTGGAGCTGTGAATGCGGATTAATCCCTCACTTTTTGTGTTTTTCGTTCTTCTGGTATATATGCTTAGTTTCCTGCATTTTCTTGCCTTGTTGTTTTGTAGATACATGTGCTGAAAGTTGTATGCATTGAATGATGGTTTGGCCACTGTAGGTGAATTCTGAAAGTTTCCTTTTCATGTTTCACAGGTTTCACGCGACGTCGGCCTTGCTTATAATTCGTGGTGTATGCTGTTTTCGGTTGTTCTCCTTTTGCTGCATAATGAGGAGGCATTTGTTGCAGGTTGAATTCGGTTTATGCGACTGCATTACGGTAATGTGCCGCTGCAGGAAGGCTATTGTTGAATACTTGTAACAACTGCAGATATAAGCCAATGCCGATTATGGAGGAATGAAGGCAACTTGAAGATGAAGACTTTCAAAAGCTTGAATGAAGTCCCAAACAGATTCAAAATTTAACAGACTTTAGATCTGGCTTTTGTAATGTTAGCTTCAATTGTTGGATACACAGTGTACTTCAAATTCCAAATTCATACATTTTAAAACCTTGTTAATGTTTAGTTATCAAAACCGATGGTTTGCCTCATGGAGAATAATGCTGCTGTATTAATAAATTGTTAGTAATTTGGTATCAACAAGGCATAATGAGGCTTTGGCTGATTTCCAAAAAAACTAGACAAGGCCTGAGGACCCTTCAGCATGGCATAGTGACATCAACATGGCTTAATCCATCTTTTGCATCAAAATGTAATTGTATCTTTAATTTTTAAAACCACCCTTAAGTATGTCTTAAAGATAATCATATTCTAAACTTTGCAAAACCTCCAATTATGAATAGATATTTTGAGGCAAGATTTGAGTTTATTTATCTTTCAATTCGAATTGAACCCCCTTGTTTGAGCACAAATTGACGGCCTCTTGGGAATCATCTATTATCGGCCAGAACTTCCATGTGAGCTCACAAACACACTTTAAGATATAAACACCCTCATTGATAAAATCGCTCCTGGAAGCACTTCTAAAAACCATGGTCTTGTAAACAAACTAAACACTCCTTTAAACACGTATTGATCATGCCATGAGCTCTCTGAAGCGAATTTCAATATAATCTGAAACGTGAAAAGATTCCAGTCTTGTATCTTAATATTAACTTAGCCGTAAATCCACAAAGCTCGAAACAACCCCTCCAATCACATCTTATAGAAAACAAAATGAACCAATTGAAAAGAAGTAGGTCTCCTTGTACCATGATTCCAACTTGAAATTAACTCATGCCTTATAATTGAATGCATAGAAAGGTTACCGGTCCACATAACCACTTGGTATAAGTAAATCTCAAAAGGTAGGACAAATTTGGGGTATGACAGTTTGATGCACATTACATTACATTTTCAAAAACCTTTCGGGCCTCTGTTAGAGTGTAAGACCCATTACATTTTCAAAAACTCTTTGGGCCTCTGTTAGAGTATAAGAACCATTACATTTTCAAACCTTTTGGGCCTCTATTAGAGTGTAAGACCCATTACCATTTTTAAACATTTTGGGCCTCTATTAGAGTGTAATATCCATTACCATTTTCAAAAACCTTTTGGGCCTCTGTTAAAGTGTATGACCCTACCATACTCCTCAAAACTTTCTTCAATTTCTCAAAACATTCAATCTTTCAAAACTCAATCTTCAACTTTCATCAGACAAAGCCTTATGGCATTCAATATTCAAACCTTTTAGGCCTCTATAAGAGTACAAGACTCATCACCTTTTCAAGTAAACCATGCTTAGACATGGGCCTCTGTAAGAGTGTATGACCCAACACCTTTTCAATCCCTCCACTATCTATAATTGTCATATACTTGTTCATATTAAGTTTCTCTTGACATTTATAAACACTTCATCCCTAGTTTAAACTTAGTTCAACATTAGGGTTCCCTCAACTACAACTTAGTCCAAACCCCAGTTCCCCTTGGATAAAGTCAACTTCATCAGCAGCCTCCTCTTGGACTTCATACAAGGACCCTTAGGCTTCATAAAAGCATTATAGCCTTCATCTTAGGATTCATACAAAGACCATTAATTCAAAACTCCCCACCCAGTTAAGTTAGCCTCCACTCAGGCTATAATAAACCTTTAGATTCACATCTTAGGCTTTGAATAAGATACAAATAAACCTTCAGCTTCACATCTTGGGCTTTGAACAAGATACTCAAATAATTCAAATTCTCCCTAGAGGTGAGACATTGAGTCATATCTGCAGGAAGATATATTTTCTATACACCACAATTCAAAAATCAAACATTAAAAGAAAGATGTGGAATTGCTTAGGATTATTTAACATCCAAGTTCAAATATTCTTCCCTTATGTCATTATTCTCTAATGTTTGTGATGAATAGGTGGGATATCTCCTTTAAGAATAACAATTTGTCTTTTCTTTCAAGCCAACAAGACTTTTGGCTTCATATCTTGGGCTTTGAACAAGATACACAAATTCCCTTTTAGCTTCATCATCTTGGGCTTTAAACAAGATACAAATTCCATCCATAGTTAGGTGGAACTACGAATGCTCTAATTTCTCAATTTCCTTTTGAGGATATGTAGCCATAAGATTGCGAGATCTTTCTGAGAACACCTTTAAATAAAACCCCTTAGGTCCTTGTACTTTCATAAAACAAAAACCATAAAAACATCTCATATTCTCATCCTCACCCATAGGGTAAAGCTTTCCTAATTGACAGTAAACAACTTAAGTAGATGAAATAACTGATAGCAAAAATTTTATAAAAGGTTCCTATAGAGTACTGTAGAGACTCAGGGTGTTAATAACTTCCCTTAGTATAACCAACCCCCGATTCCAGATCTCTTTGCATTTGTAGGGATAGCACTCACTACGCCAGAGTTGACTTTTAGCAGCGCATACAAAGACAGCGCTTTTTAAAAAAAGCGCTGCTAAAGAGTCATTAAAAAAAAGAAAAAAAATTGCCTACCAAAGACAGCGCTTTTTGATAAGCGCTGCTACAGTTTCATTAAAAAAATAGAAAAAAATTGCCTACCAAAGACAACACTTTTTAATAAGCGCTGCTAAAGGGGTGTCCTATGAAAGCGCTTTTCTAAAGCGCTGCTATAGGTGGTACATAAGAAACAAAATTGCCTACCTACGAGAGCGCTTTTTCTGTAAAGCTCTGCTATATGGTGGTACATAAGAAAGCGCTTTAGAAAGCGCTGCTATTTGTCATTCCTAAGGCACACATTTGAGAGCGCTTTCCTAAAGCGCTGCTAAAGCCATTAAAAAGCGCTGCTGTAGGTTTAGTTAGAATTAAATTTAAAATACCCACCAGAATTTTTAAAAGAAATAGAACAGTCATCGCGTATTTCTTTCCTTCTTCTCCTCTGCGAACGTTAACGTTGCCCTACCTAATCCGACCGTCGCCCTCCTCCGTTGTATTTCGCCACCGTTCACCGTCCATTAACGACAGCCTCCTCCATTGCATTTCTCCGCTGTTCACCATCTGTTTACGACAGCCTCCATCCGTCTGCATTGCATTTCCTCCATTGTTACGGTATTTGAAGTTTTACTCTGGTTTTCTTTCTTACTTATCTTTTCACCATTGTTATTGTTTAAAAACTTATGTATGCATTGCATGTTATATATTTTGTATGTTTTAGATTGACAAACAAGAGTTTGGATTGAAACCAATGAATTTCCCTGGGAACTGTTTGGTGTTTATATATTTTGATTCAACTGATAAATTCAGAACAAGAGTAAAATTAGAAACCAGGTGAATAGAACCAATAAATTACGATAGTGAGAGATTGAAGGTTAGTCGATATTGAGAGATGAATAGTATCAAAAAAGTGAAGTTAGTGTGTAAAAGTTGTACAAATATGGTGATGGTTGTAAGGAAAGGATTTTATGGCGAAAGAGTTATGTTTGATTTTCGCTGTAAGTTGTAGTTTGTTGTGTGTTCATGTTCACGTAATGGAAGAGAGTAAGACCATGAAAATTAGTGATGAGTTTATATGAGGATGAATGTTAGTGTTGTTAAGTGATGGCTTGGTGGTAGATAGTTTTGCAAAGTGAATAAAGAATGGAAGAGATTGATAAAAGTTGTACAAATGGAGAATGAATACAATCAAAAAAGGAAGTGAGAAACCCATGTTAAACGTTTTAATATGATTTGTTTTGGTGGATTATCTAGTATTTTTGTTTTGGTTAATTATTAATATGATTTTAATAAAATTTATATTTTGTCTGTTATAGGGGTTACCTGTGAAGAGCAAGGTTGTGATCATTTCCAAGCATCCTACTGTGTAGCTTTCTTAGAAGTTAGTGATTTCTTTACAGGTATTCTCTGTTTTTATTTAACTTTCATAGTTTAGTTTAGACTACTCAATTAGTATGGATAAAAAATGGATGTCTGCTAGTCGATTTTCAAAAGAGTACGAGAGTGGGGTATCGAAATTCGTTAAGTTTGTTGTTGAACACGCCAAAGACCCCAGTAGGATCGCATGTCCTTGCTTAGGTTGCTGTTATGGGCGTCGAATTGACGATGTTCAGTTGGAATCTCATTTAATGAGACATGGAATTGATCGGAGTTACACATGTTGGACATTACATGGTGAGATAAGTAATGAGAATTTTGAACCCCGGAATAATACGACCTGTGCTTCAAAGGACAATGGTAGGGATACATATGATTGTGATCGAGTCGAAGAGATTGCAGAAGCACTTGAAGAAGATCTTCAAGATTGTCCCTAGATGTTTGAGAGGTTGGTAAGCGATGCAGACAAACCGTTGTATAAAGGTTGCACTACTTTCACAAGATTGTCCGCGGTATTAAAGTTGTACAACTTAAAGGCAGGTAATGGATGGTCGGATAAAAGTTTCATAGAGTTGTTAGCCCTACTTCAAGAGATGGTTCTGAAGGATAATGTTCTTCCCAATCGAACCTATGAAGCTAAAAAAATGTTATGCTCTATTGGCATGAGCTATGATAAGATACATGCTTGTCCAAATGATTGCATTTTGTTTCGAAATGAATATGCATCATTAAACGAGTGTCCTAAATGCGGTGTATCTCGGTATAAGAAAAAGTTGTCACCAGCAAAAGTCTTATGGTATTTTCCTATAATTCTGAGATTCAGACGCATTTTTCGTAGTAAAACAGATGCAAAACACTTGACTTGGCATGCAGATGATAGAATTATAGATGGGAAGTATCGACATCCGGCAGATTCACCACAGTGGATGAAAATTGATAATGATTATCCTGATTTTGGAGAAGAAGCTAGAAACCTTCGCTTGGCATTATTGATTGATGGAATGAACCCGCATGGTCTGCAGAGTATCTCATATTCCACCTGGCTTGTAATTACTATGATTTATAACCTACCTCCATGGCTATGTATGAAGCGTAAGTACATGACGTTATCTATGTTAATTTCTGGCCCTAAACAACCAGGGAATGACATAGACGTATACCTGACACCTTTAATTGAAGACTTAAAGAGTTTGTGGGAGAACGGTGTGGAGGTTTATGATGGATATAGGAAAGAAAGTTTCAATTTGAGGGCGATGTTGTTTGGCACAATTAATAATTTTCCAGCATACGGAAATTTATCGGGGTATAGCATTAAAGGTCAATGTGTGTGTCCTATCTGTGAAGAAAACACAGATTAGACGCGGTTGGAATTTGGTCAGAAGAATGTCTTTCTTGGTCATCGTAGATTCTTAAATTCTAGTCATCACTACCGTGGGTGGAGAAAAGCATTCAATGGAAATTCAGAACAACGTAGAGTTCCACCTACATTGACCGGCGAACAAATTTTTGAAAAGGTGAAAGATGTGAGTACTCATTTTGGCAAGCCTTTTGCACATACTATTGTCACACGTGGGTGGAAGAAGAGGTCAATTTTATTTGAGTTGTCGTATTGGAAGTCGTTGTATGTAAGACATTTTCTTGATGTTATGCATATTGAAAAAAATGTATTTGAAAGTGTTATTGGTACGTTACTCAATATACAAGGAAAGTCTAAGGATGGCCTTAAAGCAAGAAAGGACTTGGTATCAATGGGAATAAGAAATGAATTAGGACCCTTGAAGAAAGGAAATCGCACATATCTACCACCTGCTGCTTATACTTTATCTAGAAAGGAGAAAAAGATATTGTGTAAGTTTCTGAGTGAAGTTAAAGTTCCAGAAGGATACTCTTCAGATATTAGAAGACTTGTTTTTATGAAAGACCTTAAGTTAAAGAGTTTAAAGACACATGATTTCCATGTTATAATGGAACAATTTCTACCAATAGGTATACGTTCTATTTTTCCAGAAAAAGTGAGAGGATTGCAGGAACATACTGAGTCGGGTGTTAAATATCCCTGAATATTATGGGCGTGTGAGGGGTAAGGGATTTGGTGTCACTCCATCACAGCTGTATAAGAAGCCAACGAAAAAAAATCCTACCAATAAAGAAGTGATGGATACGTTGGAGGAATTGAAAGCCCAGATTCGGGAATTACAGAAGGACAAAGAAAGATACATGTCGGAAAGGCGCGGTATAGAGGGTAAAGATGCTAGTGAAAAAGATAGTATCGGTTGTCCGCAGAAGCTTCCAGAGGTAATTGTATATAATACATTGAATTTAATTTAGTACAATTTTCTTAATTGACACATTAATCGGCATCATTATTTGTTTAGGGCATTTCACCTTGTTGGCTATATTTATCGTCACCGACTTATCGCTTGGTTGGCAAGGGAAAGGTGCATAACAATGTGGGAGAATTACTTCACCATAAATCGCTCCCTCCTGGATTTTTAAAAGTATCGGTTGATATTGCATTAGAGGGGGTGCATTGTTGCCTATACCAGATGAAGTTTCAGACGCAACAGTGGTGGGAGACGCAATAAGAGCGTATGTTGCATGGCCGGAAAATCTCATTCACATAGATGATGAGGTATGTTGAACATCATTATGAACCTAGCTTGTAATATTAAAATGTGAAAACGACCCATAGATGAAAGTTATTCTTACATTTACATTTTCTTATTTACGTGATGATCTTAGACTCCTACAAAATCCAAATCAAAAGACGATAGAATTATTATGCGGGATACTGATTCGGCTGCATCAAAGAAACAGGTACTAATACAGTTACATGGTTATCTTATTATACATTAATTACTGAACTTATATATGACTTTTAGGTTCATGATCAGCAGTTGCAACAAGTCAGCAAGGGTAAGATGCCTGAAACTTCCAAGGTGCCCAACAAAAAAAAGACTGAGTCAAATAAAGCATATGTTCCTCGATTTAGGATGTGCCTTGAAACATATTTAGGAACAACAGATGTGACTGAGGGTGGCATCCGTCAAATACCTATGGAGGAAGGTATTTTCGGTTTTGAATATCCTGAAACACTTGCTAAGGACGATTTTGACCAGGTTTTCCAACATTCTGAATTGGGCGTCGGTGTTATACATTCCTACATCAGGTACTCCGATCCATTTTAATTAAATAATTGAACATTTTAAAATTTGCTCATTTAACTGAATATTCTAATGTTGATTATGTTTTTCTTTTAGACTCCTGTATGACAAGTTATTGGTCCCGCATGATTTGACTTCCATATTCACATTCTTATCTACTAGATGTATCAACGCACGGGCAATAGAGCACACACCAGATACAATCAAAGATTACATGGTCCAAAGATTTATGGCGGCGACTACAGAGAAGTTGTTCTTGTTGCCATATAATACTGGCCATGGGTTAGATTTTATTCTAAATTCATTTATTATAATTATTTGATTTTTTCCATTAATCTATATAACATTTCCGTCTAAACTGTTGTCTTATTTTATAGTGGACACTGGTTGTTGGTCACGATTAATCCGATGAAAGAAATAGTGTATTATGTAGATTCATTGGATGAGGATACAACAAAATATCCTGATCTGAAGAACATGGTTGATACGTAAGTGATGAGATATAATATTCTGAATAGTTATATATATTTATTTATTATGTGACATTGTTCTAAATATGCGTTTATATTATATTAGAGTTATACAAATATTCAGAGCACAAAGAGATGCAACAGTGCCAAAAAGCAAGGCTAACAACATCAGCTGGATCAGAGTGGAGGTATATTTTCCCATGTTTGACTATTATAGTGGTTCTACTTGATAAAACTATTTAAACTATATATCTTGGTAAATGTTCGTTTGTTTTTTCCATTTACAGTGTCCTCGTCAATGCAATGGAATTGACTGCGGATATTTTGTATTGCGCTTTATGAAGGAAATTATCCTTTCCGGTCAAATAGAGATTCCAATCATGGTATGGATCAATTCATAAGTTATATGATTCATTTTGATAATTAACCGATATTTCATCTAAGTAATTAGTTTTAAAATTAAATCGTGCATGTTCTGTTATATTATGTAGTACTTTGATGAATACAAGTGTGGTACTTACTCGAAAGCAAGATTGGAAGAAATTAAGGAGGACTGGTGTCAATTTATTCTTGAGTTGAGAATTGTATAACGTATCTATTTGTAAAGTTATCGAATTTGTAATTATATGTAAATTGAATGTATTTGTGATGTTGTAAATTGAATGTATTTGTGATTTTGTAATATATTTAAGCAGGTTTATGTGTATTAAAATGGTTATGGGCAAAGTGATGAATACACATAAATAAGGCCAAAGTAATTGTTATATATAAGGCCAAAATGTTGAATTAAAGGCCTGAATTATAAGCAGGGAATGTAATTGTTATAAGCAGGTTTATCGAAAAATATATAAAAAATATGATTATTTAAAAAAAATTTTAAAATCGTAAAGAATAGACAGCGCTTTTAAAAAAACGCTGCTAAAGGGGGAAAAGAGAGGCCAAAAAAGCGTTGCTAAAGGGGACAAAGAGAGGCCAAAAAAGCGCTGTTATAGGTTGGAAAAGCGGGGGTCTAAGAAAGCGCTTTAAAAAAGCGCTGCTATAGGGGGGTCAAAGAAAGCGCTTTAGAAAGTGCTGCTATAGGGGGAGGGGAAAGCGCTGCTATAGGGTGAAAAAATCGCTGCTAAAAGCGTTGGTGAAGGGAGGAGAAGGGGGAATAGGCAGCGCTTTAGAAACGCTGCTATATGGTAACAAAAGCGCTTCTAAAAGCGTTGCTGAAGGGAGCCTTTAGCAGCGCTTTTTCCATAAAAAAGCGCTACCTTTACCTTTAGCAGCGCCACTTTTAGCAGCGCTTTTAAGCGCTGCTAAAGGCCAAAAAAAGCGCTGCTAAAGGTCTTTTTTGGCATAGTGACTTGCACGCAGGGTTAGTTTAGATTTCTTCCCCTTCCTTTTAAGCATCATAGGATAAATATTATTATTTCGAAAGTGGTACAAGCACGGTTCACAGGAATCTTACCATCTCAGGATTGGGTGGGGTCACGAAAATCGGTCCACAGAAAAATGGCAACTTTACTGGGGACTGTCCCATCCCCTAATAAGGTTAATCCTATTTTGTACTCTTTTTACTAGTATTGTTAATATCATATCATTATTCACTATTACTTTCAAAATTATATGTTTACTTGTCATACATGTTTAAATACATTTGTTTTGGGAATGTAATTAATACACATGTCGTGAGAAAAGGTCCTAACTTGGACTTGAGAACATAATTTAAGATAGGAGGTGTTATAGTGCGTCACGAGTCTTAAGCACGTAGGAAAAGATGAGTGGATGCATTTCTAACCTCATCTTAGGGTACTTTGTGCGCAAAACATTTGGATCGTTAGCGTGAAGTATTCGATCATATGTCATAGACTTTAGTGCAATACACATCTCAAACAAAGTTAATTCACTTCTCTAAAATCCTTGAAAAAACTGTAATCTATTTTATCCTTCGGGATTTCCTATCAAACCTTTTCAGAAAGGGTGTGTTATTTTCGTTCCACCGTAAACCATCATCGACCCTAACTCCTGGAATGTGAACTTAGCATCGCTCATAAAAGACACTTAACCACCCTTGGTAGCACGAACTACGAACACTCTGACTTCTTCATTCTTGTTCGAATGAAGATACGTAAGCACAAGACGGCGAAGTCTTGGTGAGCACAATCCCCTCATTCACTCGTAGTCCTCTGAACTACGTTAGCTCTGACTTTCCCATTACACGAGGGAATACGTAGGCCTAGGACGGCGAAGTCTTATTAAGTATCCTTTTGTTTTCCTCCCTTTAGTTTTAGTTTTCGTTTCCATTTAGCAAGTAGACTTTAAATAAACACACCCTTTGATTAGAACAACATGAGTGGATCCCGTTGAGAACAATAGACGCGAGGGAGTGCTAATACCTTTCTCTTGCGTAATCGACCTTCCGAACCTAGGATTTGGTTGTGAGACCATGTCTTCTCCCTTTTGAAGTTTCTTCGATCATTTCCTTTCTCCCTTCGGGATAAATAACGTTCGGTGGCGACTCTATTTTTCCGCCGGTTGTTTTTCGCGTTGCGACACTTAGCAATAAAGTTATGTCTACTATCTCTTAATAAAAAACTATATTTTTTCAAGTGGATGTCATAGCATTTCTCTAATAATTATCTCAAGATCAAAATATTATTCTTCATGTTAGGAACATAGTGGACATTGGATATGAATTGATGACTCTCATTCTTCAAACGTATGAGAATTTTACCTTTTCCTTTGACCGGTATCTTTGAGTCATCTCCAAATGAGACATTGTCAGTTGTCTCTTCATTGATCTTTACGAACATGCTTCGATCGCAACACATGTGGTTGCTTACGTCGACGTCGAGGTACCACTTGTTTCTTTTCTCATCAACTTGGCTTTGGCATGCGAGCAACAAAGTTTCTTCTTTTCCACCTTTTTTCTTCTACAAAGTTATCTTTCTCCACAACCTTCTTCGAGAATCTACACACAGATGCATTATGACAGATCTTATTACAGTTGAAGCACTTGATTTGTGATTGTCGCACCTCGACCATGAATTTTCTCTTCGACGACCTCTTGTTGCTTGTGGATTCCAACTTTTTTCTCCATTGTTGAAGTTGTTGGGGTAGTTATTATAACCGCCTATTTTTTCTCCTCCATTTCCTCGTCCACATCCACGATCTTGGCCATGACCTCGCCCTTTTTGAAAGGAAATCACGATCCAAAACGCTTCGAAAATTAAAATTTTCCCTTTCGTAATCCTTACGGATGGGCATGATTAGTGATATAAATGATTACCTCTTGTGACGATAAAACCTTTGATGTTGAACCTAAGGAGTGATCATGAGCGTTGAATGATGAACAAAGCCTCTACTTAGTCCACAAGAACAAATTCCTTCAGTCTTAGTGTTAACTGCTACAATTTAAGGCTTTGAGTGTGTGTGTGTGTGTGTGTGTGTGTGTGTGTGTGTGTGTGTGTGTGTGTGTGTGTGTGTGTGTGTGTGCGCGTGTGTGTGTGTATGGGGGCACACGCGTGAGAGAGAGAGAGAGAGAGAGAGAGAGAGAGAGAAGGAAAATATGGTTAGAGTTTCACAGTCCAAATTTTCATCAAGAGTGAATGCTTCTACACAAGGGTTCTATTTATAGAATCACTTGTGTGGACTGCAAGCTAAAAAGCCCACTTAAGTGCACGCGTACCATATCTTATGTTGTATCGTATATCACCTAAGCGTATGATACCTTACCACATCTCATATTCTACTTAAGTGCATTGTATCTTACGGTGTTCTACATTTACTTAAGTGCGTTGTACCTTAAGGTGTTCCTTATTTACTCTACCTCTAATCAATTTGTCCTTATGTGTGTGACCCTGTAGTTTTTCACGACATTGCCAATTATATTATATCACGCATTTAACATAATAAACAATGAACGGTATCTAGCAACACAACACTACTATCCAAGTCACGAAAATGTCATGTTATTTGACAAAACCTTTTGTGATAATACTTGTACGTACAATTACCCTTTTTTTCTTATGTCTATAATGGAAACAAGGCATATACAGTGTCATACTTGTCCAATTCAATATTGGGTCCGTACACATTTATCCTGTTATGCAGGATGGCCAAATTCTATCTAGGTCATTCATGTCCCTCGGAATGCTTTGTGGAGTACCCATCAAATGTCTTTATGGTCATCCAGTTACGGACAATGTTAGATTAGCAATAAAGTACTTGACTCTATATCTAGGGTCCATAGTGGTTTCAGGTCAAAGGATGATATACACCACTATTACCATGAGAGTAACTTATGACACTTTGCATAACATTCTATGTAGTACTTTCATAGCGGGTCAATCTAGTACAAATATTACTCCTATTATTTGTATCTATGTTAAGACTTGATAACTTCTTATCCATGATCCATGAGATGTGATCATCAGTCTATCTACATAATAGTCTTAATGCTTTAAGGTTATCACACTTCACAATAAAGCTCGACTACAAATACTTTAAGAATAGTGTTCTTATGTTTAATGGGATTTCATGATTAAGTCACACTTAATATTTCATAAATGAACTTGCTATTCTAGAGAGTTTATTATTTTGGAAAAGCAAATATAATAAAGAAATGTCTTTTATTAATAAATAATTCGATACAAGTACCAAAAGTATTGGCCTCTATGGCTTACATCAACACTTTTTGACTATTATAATTCGCATAGTTTGCTTCCTTTGCATTGAGTTGTAGTAGTTGGTCCATAGCCTCCATTTGTTAAATTTTTCTCTTTTGTTTTTTTTCATATGCTTGTAAGGAATCCATGAGTTGCTCAATAGTCATGGTCTTTAAATCTTTGTTTTCTTCAATGTTGGTAACAATGAATTCAAAATATTAATTTAAAGTGCGAAGTATTTTCTCCTTGACTTTCACCTTATCAAGATCTTCACCATTTCTTTTAAGTTGATTGACTACGGCTAATACTCGAGAAAAATAATCTGAAATTGACTCTAACTCTTCCATAAATAAATGTTCAAAGTCACCTCTAAGAGTTTGAAGACGAATCTTTTTCGCTTGTTCCACTCCTTTGTTGCAAGTTTGAAGCTTGTCTTATGCTTCTTTGGTCGTCGTTGCATTGGAGATCTTCTCAAATGTATCTTCATCCACCAATTGATAAATGAGGAAGAGAGCTTTCTTGTCTCTCTTTCTTGAGTTCTTCAATGTCTCCTTTACACCTTGACTTAGCGAGATTTCATCTTCTTCCTTGAAACCTTTCAACGATATTCCATACATCTTAAGCTCCTAGTAGCGCCTTCATCTTGATACTCCAATTGTCATAGTTGTTCTTTATGAGCATCGACATTTGAAAAAGAAAACCTTCATTCGTCATCTTTTGAGGATCTTGAAGCTCTTATGCCACTTTGATGAAAATAAGTCTTTTGTGTTTAGAAAAATGTGTTGGAATATTAGAGGTTTGAATATAAACTTGATAGATAGGAGAATTCTTTATTAAAGAGAGAACTTTGTATTTTGCTTGATTCAAAAGTGTAGGATTACATATCTATTCATAGTACTCTAAGGAGAACTTTAGACACATTAATTCTAGAGAGTTCTCAACTCTACAAATTCCAAGAATATTCTAAAAAATATTACAATCCTAAGAAATATCTAGACACTCCAAAAACTACAAGAGTTTTTTAGAAACGTTACTCAAAATTACCTAAGACCAAAATAACTAAGTCCAAAAGTTCAAAACACAAATAATAAGGTTAGACTTAAATCAAGTTTAATATTTCAATAAGTCGGTGGCGCATAAACCTTATAGGTGGTAGTTTGACGACCACCACCACCGTCATAGACAGTTTGTTGAGGTGGCGCCGAAACCTTAAAGGCAGTGGTTTGACGACCACTATCAACGTCAGGGACTATTTATCAAACTGGATAAACAAGTTTCTTTGTGATATAATTAAACTTTGACTAAACTAAAACTAATTTGTAAGATGAGAATGTCACTCTATATAAACCTTTATTATATTGTATCTCACTCATGTAAACACTATTAAATTTAATTTTTGGATATAAACCTGTGTGATCCGATTTGTCTATATAACTTGCTTTTTCTATTACACCCATTTATGCCCATTTTATGCAAGCACAATTGAATAGTGTTTCATTTTTAAAGCAGAGTTTATGTCCTGTTTTTGTTTTTCTATTTTGCATATCTTTCTAATTTTTTTATACACTGATCCTTGTTCTCATTTAGGTTCTTAACTCTTAATTCATGGCTTTAGGTGGCATCATTACCCCATAGCTATTAAATATTAGAAGAATGAGCTTGAAGAGAAGTGTTGCATAACCTTTACAAGTACAAAATGAGTTGAAGGCTTAACACAAGCTTTTTATATAGATCCTAAAAGGTAATGAATAGATGTTCTGGTTAGTTAAGATTCTCTCAAGTTTCATTTTCTATTCTCTTCTCTTCTCTCTACCTCCCTCCTTTTCTTTTAGTTTTATCTTAATAAAGTTAAAACACCAAATCATGAAGCTTGGATATATACACTTAGTTGAAATTAGATAGATCTACCTACTCACTATTCATGAATGATGAAATTAAAGTATTAAATACAAAAACACAACTCATTATTATTAAATAATAAATGCTTCCACACACAACACGTGCCTGTGTTACTGTAAATCTTCCCTATTCATTGATGAAAACAGCTATGCGTTGAATCAAACTCTTAGCTTTATCACAATCTGGATTAAAAATATGAAACACATGATCCTCCCCATGAGTTTCATAAAACTCAGCACTTCCTTTCCAACTACTGTTAACCAATTTTTTATGATAAAATTTCCCTCTTTCCCTCAATATATCTTTCTCAGCAACAGTAACAAGCACTTTTTCAACACACAATCCTTCAATATCAGGAGCTTCTTCCACAAACGGATTAATCAAAGGATCATCATTTCCTTTATCAGAAGGACAAACAAATTCCCACCATTTATCAACCATTTTTTTCCTTTCGTAATCACTTATCTCCACACCAATCGGTTCCTTCCCCCAAAAGTAAGGATTCACCATAATAAGACCCAAAATCTTGAAGTTCACGAAATTGTGATCCTTTAAACACATGTAGTGTCCCATGTTAGCGCCAGCACTGTCACCTGCTAAGAAAACTCTGTTAAAGTCAACTTTTTCTTTGATCCAGCTTTCTTGGCCCTCGAAGCGGTCGAAGCCGTCTTCGACGGCGTGTGAAGCAACCCATTGAAGTGCTTCCCAACAATCATTGTATGCAGTTGGAAGTGGATGTTCCGGTGCTAACCGGTAATTAACCGATATAGCGATGATGTTTGCTTCGGCTACAAGATTGTTGAGGGAGTTATGGTAGAGTGGATCAGAAGGTGAAGATATGCAATAGGCACCACCGTGGAGGTACAGAATTAAAGGAAGTTTTGTTGAAGTTTTTTTGGTGGGTGAATAGAGTCTTGCTGTGACACCGGTTTTTGGGAGAATTGTGATGTCTTTGGAGATAACGTTTGTTTGAGGATCGAGGCCGGGAGGAGCAACGTCAATGCCGACTAGTCTCTCGACGGTTCCGTTTGTGTGGACACGGAGGTAAGGCGGAACGTCGACAGAGATTTGTGGATCCATTTCTGGAGAGAAGGGAAAGATTGGGAGTGAAAGTGTGAGTTGATGATGATGCTGCTATTATTTAAGTACTAGTTTGTGTCAAAAGTCATAAGAGAAGTCGTTGTTAGGTAGCAACAATTTTCAATGGATGTGGAACCCATCTAGTGATTAAGTGAAGTCTCTTGTGTTAGGTAGTATAAACGAGTACTTTAAAGCTGTCTATTATAAAACTTAAATTTAATATACATAACTTTTTTTTAAAATAGTTGGAATAATACTTTTTTTATGACAAAATAGTTGGAATAATACTGACCTAACCATACATGGCCGACCTCAGTGGCGCAGCAAGAAAAATTATATAGTTTGGACAAAAAAAAATTAAGACTACAAATTCACATTAAATATAATTTATAAATTATCTAAAATAAAAGAGATAAAAAAGATATGCAAATGTCATTTTCTAGACTTCTTTGCAGTGAATGTTTAAATAATATCAATATCATCCAGTAACTTGAATATCTCTCGCTCAGTGTAACATACCATCAAGTTATTGAACCACACATCATTGATCTTATTGCGCAATTTAGACTTGATAATCTTCATTGCTGAAAAAACTCTTCCAACAAATGCTGTCGACACCGGCAATATCAAAGCTAACTCAATAATTTTGTAAACCAATGAAAATACCAAATGTTTTTCAGTTTGAACCATCTTCATAGCCAAACTTTGAACATCTGTACAACTGGAAAATGAAGCATTTCTTTTCACTTGAAGAACATAAGTTTCAAGTTGATCCCTTATTGTTCCATGGTCATCATCAGAAAAGTTTGCATCATAAATATCAGCAAGACGAGCAAGCTTATCAACATTAAACTTGGAGAAAGAGTTCTTGAGGTTAAGACATGAGAAGCAATCAAGGATAATGTCACTAATCTTTGCACGGATGAAGATTAGTGATAGTCCTCCCTTCTTCCCTTGAACGGCCCCGAACCAGTATTTCGTCATCCATATTTGGCAGCGGAATACCTTTAGTAACACAAAATCCTAGGACATCAGCAAATAAATTATCCCAACCGATCTCTCTTGTTATGGCCAACCGAGCTTTGACAACATCAACTAATTCCATGGCTTTTACAATATTAAGATATTTTCTTTGCAAGACATTTGAAAGCACGTTTGTGATACCAAACAACTTTAACATTAACTTCAAAATAAAAGCAAATGTAAATCTCTCCATTTTTTCTATTAAACTCGCTGCTTGAGATGATCCACGTCCATCTTCATCAACCATACTAAGCACCTTTAACACAGAGGACCACATTTGATCCAAATGAAGCAATGTAGTATGATGTGAACCCCATTTAGTATCCTCGGGTCTAGTGAGACTAGATGAACAACTACTAGCAACAGATACAACAACAAATTGCAAACGGTGAGCATAACAATAGACATAGAAAGCATAAGGGTTTTCATCTAGAATCTTTCTTTACAAACCATTAAATTCATCTCTCATATTTGAAGCTCCATAATATCTTTGCCCTCGTATCCTTGAAATAGATAAAATGTGCTTATCGAGAATACCATAAAGAGCATCCTTTAATAACTCGGATGTAGTATCTTTTACATGGTGTAGAGCAATAAATCTCTCCACAACATTCCCCTTGTCATTCAAAAACCTAAAACAAATTCAACAAGTTTACTTGACGGCGTAGAGAATAATAGGTAATGAAAATTGGAAATTTAAAAATACAACTATTAACCTCAACATCACCGTCATTTTCTCTTTGGCGGATATATCACGTGACTCATCAATAAGCACGGAGAATTGTATATCACCAAGTTCTTCCATAATCACCTTGATAACTTCATGTGCAAAACACATTGCAAGTTCCTTTTGAATGTTACTGGAAGTCATTGTGCAATTTTTTCCATCACGGTCAAAAGCATCCCTCACTTGTTCATTCTTAGATTTTACCCAATTTACTATATCTCTAAAATTTCCCTTATTTAGAGAAATAGAGGATTCATCATGGTCACGGAAAGCCATGCCTTTTGCAATGAGATATCTTGAACAATCTACAAAACAAGTCAAACAAATCTTATACAACTCTTCTGATTCCTTGGTTGCTTTAGCAAACTTACTTTCCACGCTTTGTCTTTGATTATTGTAATCATCATAGTGCTTGACACATGAATTGTGCAAACTATTATGACTACCAACGTGATCTTTCAAGCCTTTCGATGCATGCTTCCAATCTTTATATCCGCTTTTAGTGAAGACTTCAAAATCAAAGTGTTCAGCCCTCCCGGATTTCTTAAAGATAAAGCAATAAAAACAATAAGTTGCATCCTTGATCTCATTGAATTCTAACCATGTATAATTCTTATACCATGATTTACTAAATGCTCTTTTAACACTTCCAAATAGAGTACGAGGAAAGCTTGGCAAATCTGGTTGCAGTGGACCCTTCAATATGCATCCCCTCCTCACTTGGTCTTGAATATCCGGAGCATACTCATTAATTTGTTTCATATGACCTGGATCATGCACAATCTCATTTGGGTTAAACTCGTTAACCACATTAGGCGGCGGTGGTTCTGGTTCTGATTCTGACTCAACCAAAAATCTCCTCATCTCTGGAAAAAATTCCAAACATAATCACTTATAAAAAAAAAACTTAATTCATTATCACTTAATCAATCCAATTCCAAACATAATCACTTATAAAAAAACATTGAATTCATTATCACTTATAATAAGCATATCAAATCAAACTCCAAACAAATCCAATTCCATAAGCACTTATAATAAGCAAATTCAATTCCAATTCCATAAGCACTTAGCATAGCAAATCCAATTCCAAACAAATTCAATTCTATAAGCATAGCATAAGTAAATTTTTACTGTCATCAAATTGGTTTGGATTTTGTGCTAAAATTGTAGAAAGTTTTACTGTCATCAAATTTTTACTGTCCAAAATTCAGTTCCATTCAACCAATTTTCTATAATTTTTACTGTCATAAGAAAATTTGTAGAAAATATTTAGATTGTTCAAAAGAAATAGGTTTGGATTGTTCATAAGCAAATTTTCATTCATAAATAAATTTCCTATGCTAAATTTTCATTCATAAGAAAATTGGTTTGGATTGTTCATAAGCAAATTTTCTACAAATTTCCATTCAACCAATTCCAAACATAACAAATTGTAAACCAATTTCAAACAAATTTCATCAACAATTTTCTACAATCCTCGTTCAACCATTTTCTACAATTTTCTTTTGCCATCAACAATCTCACATTCTCACTGTCAACAAATTTTTCTACATCATAAAATTGTAAATAAGCATAACAAATCTCACTGTCATCATCAACATTCTACATCAAAAAATTGGAAATAAGCATAAAAAATTATAAATTTTTCCACATAAGCATAGCAAATGACAGAACTCACAATGGCAAATTTCAGAACACAATGAAAGTAGCGGCGTGGATTTTGGATTTGCGGAGTCGGACGGTGTTGGCGGAATAGTGGCGGTGCGGCGAGATGTGAAATGGAGGAAGCAATTTTATTTCTTCTATTTTGTGTGAACTCTTACTTTCTTTTTCTATTCAATTTTCTTTTTCTTCTCTATTTCTTTTCCAATTTTTTTAAACTTATTTTGTTTTTTTTAAACAACAGAAAAAAAATATTGGGCCCCCTAGAGCCTGGGCATGTACCCAGTCTGGCCAGGCCCAAGAACCGCCCCTAGCTGACGTGTATCTTAAAAGAAATTTAATGCAGAGGAATAGAAATTATGCACTCGGTGCTCCACCTAAACGTAATTGTACAGTCAGATGCCACGAAGGGACAAAACAAAACAAGAATTAATTTGTCATTGTTGTTTTGGATTTAAAAAAACCGTGGTAGTTGTTAGTGAGAGTTTAGAGGATTTTTGATGAGGGAGAAATTTTTTTAGTAAAACAAATCGTTGAAGCTCTTATATATCACAATGGAGATTTTTGAAATTGTGATGTCGGTAACAATGATATCTCTACACATTTTTGTAACATTTATGATTCATTGTAATTTGATTTATTGATTTGATTAGTTTGTTCGTAATTTGATCTTTTATAAAATTGTATCTTATATTTACATTTATATTTAATAAATTTGGTTTGATCTATTTTAATGTGTTTTTTATCATGAACTAGTTGGTCAAAAAACTTAACATATGTTTGTCTTGAATCACAAGTTAAAATATTTAAATAGCGTGTTTTTGATGCATGATTCCAATCAAACATATAGCTGATTTCAATCAATAATTTATTTGGAAATCAAGATTTTGGCTTTGTACTTTTGATTTGAATTAATGAATTTCCTGATTCGAACCATGATTTTCTTTGACTTGAAATTTGAGAAAACAAATTTTAAAAAATTAATCATGATTCAAATCAAGAAATTGATTAACTCCAATCACAAGCCATTTTCATATTTTATCACATTGGTTAAAGTCATTTTTTCTTTGATTCAAATTATAATTGTATGATTTGACTCGCCTCAGTGTTCATTTTTCTCTCACTTTTAACCTCTGAAACCTATATAAATCTTCTTTTTTGTCAATTTTTCCAATAATGATTAAGAATAATATATTCTTACACATTAACAAAAAATTGTCGAATGAGTTCTTTTATGATCAAGTAAGATTAAAAAAAATACATATTTTCACAAATCTTGAGAAAAACCAAATAGTGTTTTTCTTTTCACAAACACATCATATCTTTGATTCAACCTTGCAAAAAGCTTTCTAGAATGTTGTTCTTGTGAGATCTAGATTGTGTTGTGTAAGATTCTTTAAACAACCATCGTCATTTTTTACCTTGAACCAAGAAAATATTTTTGTGGTGCTCAACTCTAAAGATTGAGTGTGACTGGTAGATCCAATGTACAATATGGAAGCCAATGATTTTGAAATTTTTTACTGTGCGTATCAGGATAAAGAACTGTTTTGTGTCAATGGTATCTAAAGATCGAATTCCAGCAAAGAGAAAAGTATTCTCAATACTCCATTGACGACTTTGGTGGAACTATGTAAAGGTTGCTTGTTATATGAACTATTGATATATGCAAGTATACACATTCAACTAGTAGCAGTGATCTAAATGTATGAGTACTAATCCCATTTAGATTGTAATAACTTAAATTAATTCTCATATTAAAATCTTGTGAATAGCCATGAATAAAAAGGTAACAACAATATTGGGTTGTCACAGATTCAGGCTGAAATACAATAAATGATAATTGATAATGAAGAAGTTAAATCAATAGCAAGAGACATGTTGAACAATGATCTATCAAATGAAATTCATATTTTATGAGTGTTTGGTGAGATCTATAATGACAAATGAGGCAGAAGGTGATCTAGTGGTATATGTCTATAACATCAAGGCATATGCATTATGTCAAGGGAACAACTCTCGAGGTGTCATGATAACACTAAAGCATGCCTATTTGTGTTTTCTGGTTTCCCCTATGGTTATAGTCCTTTATCTCTAAAGTGATTAATCTAGTGAATATGTCTATCCTACTATTTTCAACCATATTTACTTATGAAATCCGTTAGTTAATAGATCTCTCAACCCTTAACCAACTTTTGCATGTTTCTAAGGTGATCAAGCAAAGAAACAGATGTATAAAATTATTTCACATGGTAAAATGCATCATTCCAAACCACACCATGTTAGCACAAAATACTAATTTCATTAAACTTCACGTTGTTCAACATAAAGTGGTTTAGCTCATGATAAGCAAAGAAATATAGCAACAAAAGTTCTTGCATTTAATATTTCTAAAAACAAATGAAAATAAAATCTAAACCTAAGTAAGACATTATACTCCTTGCAATATTTCAATCAAAAGGAGGCAGGTTTTGTTACACTAGGATGCTTAGAACTTCTTCAATTGAGGGAGAATGGAAGGAATTCTTCACTACTGGTACAAACTTCTTATTTTTCTTCTTCTTCTTCTTCTTCTGCAAGATATTTTTTCAGGGTAATTTCTCAAGTTTCCAACTTATGAACCTCTCTCCATTTCGTCCAATAGGTTCCTTTTATACCCTCTAACTTTTAGGATTTTGTCTTGTCATTGGATCATATGCCTTGTGGATACTCCTTGTTTTTGGCCTACTAATTACAACATATTCCTTCTCTTTTCTTTCAAATCAGCTTCAGATAGTACAGTTCTATCATGCATGGGACAAAATATCATGTGGCAGGTCTGTTGTGCAGACAAACAATAGTGTGTGTAATTCTGTGCATAACAACTTTTTCAGCATTTTGTCTTGTAGTGTTTGATCTCATCCATCCATGTTTTCCATCAAACTTGCACTCCAATCTTCACATTTTTTCCACGTTTGTCGTAATTCCATGGACCTATATTCCTTATAACCTCCTTCTCACCTATGACTTTGCTGAAAATTTAGGTTAAAGTGATACTTCACTTATATTATGCCAGAATCATTATGCAACAGTCCTGCATAAGTGACAAATATATAAAACTCACAAAAGAGAGCACATATTGTGCTTTTTTAAAAATTACTTAAAATAGAAAAAATGAACTTGAATTAACCTAATAAAGCTTTCTAATAAAAAAAATAAAGTCAAGTGTTAAGGGTTTGAATCCCTCACAAATAGTGAGCTACCATTGGTGTAGAACAAAATTAGGAGTTTTCCTATTATTCTTGAGTAGAATAAAGTATTAGATAAGGAAATGGTAGGACTAAGTAAAGGTCGCTGCAGAATGCATGCTTGGAGTAGAATCTTTGTGGCTAGAAGGATTTTTGGATTAAGATCAAGTGAATATCTTGAAAGATTAACAGTTTTAGTGTTTTGCTACAACAAAAGGGAAAATCAATTTACACTTGTGTTGGCTAAAGCAATTTGTTGGCTTATAGTGTTAAATGTTATTGATTATTTGATGTACTAAAAATACTCTTGTATTAAATTTACAAAATAGTAGAATACTCTATGAATTTTCAATGGTGAAATAATTGAAGAGTGTTGTGAATCAGATGTCTTAAAGCAAAGTATAAATGGTTTCTTAATGATCAAGAAACACATAAGGGATAGGGTTAACAAAGAAAACAAGGTAAAACAACAAGGAACAACAAGGATTGGTTATAAACCGTTATTCTTTCCTTTCTCTTAGAACAAGATTACAAGTATACAAGAATAACAAAATAACCTCTCTCACTTGAAATTAGGATTTTATCTTCCTATTTTTCCTTATTGCCAAGATTGAGAAACTAGCATCCTATTTTTAAGAAAAATAGCACACTAACCTAATGGGCTTTTTAAAAATTATCCATTACAAGCTAACTTAGGGTACAAGCTAACTTAAACAATTGAGCTTACAAGCAAGGCCCAATTCAACATGCTAACAACCCTAGCAATATTGACTAATGCATGTTAGAACAAACTTCGACTACAAGACGCATTACTCCGACAGCAGCATGCAAACATACTTCGACCTCATGCTTAATTCCTGTCGAACCAGAAGCTGCCCTTCGACCATACTAGAGTTTGATCCAACATCTCACAAATCTCCATCTTAGATCTAACTCTGTAACATCAAGAAACTAGCCTTCTTCATGCAACTTTATTAACTACATACAGTGGAAAAACTTGCAACTGGGCAACATCTTAGTGATCATATCAATAGCATTATGATCTGTCGAAACCTTCAGCACTTGGACTTCTCCACGCTCGATTACCCCTCTGACGAAATGCAGCCTCACATCAATGTGCTTGGTTCGCTCATGATAGGTTGAATTCTTCGACAGGTGTATTGCACTTTGACTATCACATTTAACAGTGATAACTCAACCTTAAATTTTTATTCCTTTGCAAAACCTTCAAGCCACAATGGTTCCTTAACAACTTCAATTAGGGCAATATATTCTGCTTTGGTGGTTGATAAGGCAACAAACTTCTGAAGTGTTGCTTTCCAACTGATTGATGTCCCAAACATAGTGAACACATATCTGAAATAGATTTTCTGGAATCCATACAACCTGCATAATCAGAGTTGACATATCCTTCGATTCCTGCTTTAATATCTTCACCCAAGGCTCCATCATAAATTAGGACTCTATTCAGAGACCCATTTATGTACCTTAGATTCCACTTCAATGCTTGCCATTGAGCCTTTCCAAGATTCGCCATGTACCTGCTTACAAGACTTACTGCATATGTTATGTCGGGTCTAGTACAGATCACAACATACATCAAAGAACCTACTATGTTAACATATGGAATGCTATTCATATAAGTTCTTTCAACATTAGTGTTGGGACATTGATTTATACTCAGCTTGAATTGAGGGTTTGTCAGAGTCAAAAAAGGCTTTGAATTCGACATACCAAATTTTTTGAGAACCTTCTATAGGTATGCCTTATGAGATAAGCATAATCTCGACTACTTTCTATCTCTTCGGATGTCAATCCCAAGAATCCTAGACGCAGCTCCCAGATCCTTTATGTCGAACTTCTTATTGATTTCAGCCTTCACCCTCATTACATCTTCGACATTGTTACTTTCTATTAGAATATCATCCACATAGAGCAACAAAATAACAAATGAATTACCCAATCAAAATCTGAAGTAAACACAGTGGTCGAAATGACTTCTGATGAAACATATGCGTGTCATAAACTTGTCGAATCTCTTATTCCACTTCTGAGGAGATTGTTTCAGTCCATATAAAGATCTATTCAGTTTGCATACATAATCTTCCTTCCCCCTTTCGACACACCCTTAAGGTTGCCTCATCAGAATTGTTTCATCTAGATCACCATACAAGAACGCAGTCTTCACATCCATCTGTTCCAGCTCAAGGTCAAAATGGGCCACCATGGCAAGCAACATTTGAATGGATCTGTGCTTCACAACAGGAGAGAACACATCATTAAAGTTGACACCTTCTTTCTGAGTGAACCCCCTAGCAACCAATCTTGCCTTGTATCTCTTTGACGCCACTCCTTCGATTCCTTCCTTAACTTTGAAAATCCATTTACAGCTGACTAACTTGGCTCAAGCAGGTTTCTTGATCAGTTCCCAGGTGTTGTTATCATGAAGAGATTTCACCTCATCATCCATGGCCTTCAGTCATTCAGTCTTCTTTTGACTCCTCATAACTTCCTTATAGTCTCTAGGTTCTTCATCTAGAACCTCACTTGCAGAGATTAAGGCATAAGTTATAAGATCTGCATACCCAAGTCTCTGAGGTGGCTTGATGACTCTCCTCGACCTGTCTCTTGATAACAGGTAGTCATTATTAGTCTCTTCATCTTCGACAACATCTTCTGCATCTTCTTCGACTTCATATGGGGTATGCAATTCAGCACCAACATGCTCCACCTCAACAGGAATCTCTCCTTGTTCCAACTCTTCGTCAGCATCTTCAATTTTCTTGAAAGTCATTTCGACTTCATTGAAACTTACATCTCGACTGGTGATACACCTTCTGTGACCTGGATCTAAGCACCATAGCCTATAAGCTTTGACTCCTTCAGGGTATCCCATGAACATGTATTTGAGAGCTCTAGGTTCAACCTTGTGTTGCCTAATATTAGCATAGGCCATACATCCAAATACTCTCAGTATGTAGAGACTAGGTGGATGTCCCAACCAAACTTCTTCAAGTGTATTCATTCCCAAGGCAGTCGAGGGACATCTATTTATCAGGTAAGCTGTTGTCAAAACAGCTTCCGCCCAAAACACCTTCTTAAATCCAGCACTAACCAACATGCATCTAACCCTTTTAAGGATTGTTCGATTGAATCTCTCAACTAAGTCATTTTATTAAGGAGTATCTGCTACAGTCTTATGCCTTGCAATCCCAGACTCAACACATTAACTGTCGAATGCTTCGTACAGAATTCAAGGCCATAGTCGGTTCTTACCCTCTTAACCTTTCTGTCAGTTTGAGTTTCGACCAGAATCTTCCAGCTTTTGAAATTCTCAAAAGCTTCATCCTTCGTCTTCAGAATGAATACTCATAGCTTTCTAGAATAGTCATCAACGATGGATAGAAAATACATTGCACCTGTGTGAAGGATTCCTTGCAGGCCCCTAAAGATCAGTATGAATGTAATCCAAGGATCCATGTGTTCTTTGCTTGCCTTTATTAAACTTCGCCCTACAGGATTTACCAAATACACAAGATTCACAAAACTCCAATTTTTCGACTTTGTCACCTCCTAGCAGGTTCTGCTTCCCTAATTCGACCAGGCCTCTTTCGTTGACATGGCCCAATCTCATGTGCTATAATTCTATCTTCGACATAGGTTTCATGGATGCAACATTTGTCGAACCACTTACAACATCAGCCTCGAGGGTATACGAGCCTTATTTCTTCACACCTCTCAAGACTTCCGTCGACCCCCTCATGACTTTTAGGATACTTTTCTCTCCTTGAAAAATGTATCCCTTTCTGTCAAATTCACCAAGAAAAATCAAATTTCTTTTAAAGTCAGGTACATACCTGATTTCAGTCAATAACCTTATTGACTCATCATGGAGCTTGAATCTCACAGATCCAATACCTATAATTTTGCAAGAGTTGTTGTTTCCCAGCAGCACTGATCCACCATCTTGATCACATAGCTCCTCGAACAATTCTGTATTTAGAGTCATGTGCCAAGTGCAACCTGAATCCATAATCCACTCTTTTCTCGAGTCACCACTTGAAACCACAAGAACATCAGATGAGTCTAAGTCATCTTGAATAACGGTTGCATTTCCATTACCTCTATGACCTTTCAGGCATTCAGGGCACACCTTTCTTATGTGACCCTCCTTCTTACAGTGCTAACATCGAATACCAGATGTTTCGCCACTATAAGATTTCTGTTGACTTTTACCTTTCTTCTTGTCGAACTTACCATCCTTTCGCAAGAATTTTCCCTTAACGGCTAAACCTTCGCCCACTGCCGAAGGTTTATGCTCCTTTCTGTTGCACCCCAAAATTTGCCCAACATTTCTTCACCTAGCTTGTGTTTCATTTCATTCACATTAGCATTATCATTTGCATTTCATTGACATGTGTGCAGGAGATCAAGAGGTATGATTACAAATTAAGAGCTATACAAGACTATGAAGCTAGTTAAGAAGGCTTATTCAGGTGCTCAAGGGTTGATATCTTTGTCAGAGAAGGTAGAAGATCCTCTGTTGAGAGTGGTTGAAGCCAAGTGTGTAGGTCTCCTAACTTGAGAGTTGTGGAAAGCCATCAGATGATTCTGAGGTCATAGAGATGGACTTGAGGTCATGTGAGAGCTCATGAGAAGTGTTGGAGATCACTTTGAGGCCTAGACAGGTCATTATGCAAGATTAAGAAGACTCAGCCATGATTGGTGCAGCTAGGGTTTGACTGGGTCAACCCCAAGTCAACTGATGATTTGAAGAAGGTTGAGACTTAATCCAACAACCATGTGATTATGGATTTATACATTGAGATGTTCTAAGGATGATTCCAAGGTTAACTCATCATGATTGAGGAGTTTGAGAAGTTTCAGGCTAGGGTTTTTAAGACTTGACAGTGTAAAATCCCCTAGCTTGACCCCTGACTTCCAGGCCATTTAACTCAATATATGATTGTCATCTCATCTTGACCCCAACATGATTGTTGTAGTGAATGATCTTAGCTTTAATTTTAGTACTAGAAGTCCTTGATAGGGTTTATAGAACTCAAGTTATGAGCCAGACAAGTTACAAGTCATCTGAGGCATGTGAATTTGGAGCTTGAAAGTTACCCAACTTACATGATACTTTTTCCCAAGAAGGATGAATCCTATGAACTTTTGGTCAACATGAATGTTGTTCCTTATCCTCTTAGCTTTCTAGAGAGTACTATAAGTCCATGATAGGATTTGTAGAACTCAAGTTATGACTTTGACAAGTCAAGGGTATTTTGGGAAGTTGTGATGATGGGTCATTTTTGGTTATGGGTCATTTTCACCAACTTAGACATCTCAAATGAAATTTTGTGCAAATTGAAAGTTGCTCAAAATGGGTTTTTAACCTTGACCATGTATCAAGGAGGCATTGAAATGGCTCAAGGAGAGACTTGATTCAAGAAATTGTGAAAAAGGAAGAATTAAAGAGAATTAAAGACCAAAAATTCAAAATAAATGTTATGTGTGCAAATGAGGCAAAATAATAGCATTTTTTGAATGGAAAATACATTTTAGAAACATTGGAAATATTATATTTTTGATTTGAGTTCAATTTCATGGACTTTTATCTCATTGCTTCATGATGAAGTAACATAACATACACGAGCCATTGGATTGAAACAAGGGGGGAATCACCACCAGTCATGTTCAATATCTCATGAGAAGTGAATGCAAGCTAGCTGAGGCCAAAACAGAGAGGAAACCGTGACTGCCATGAATGAGATTTTGGTGAGAATTTGAAATTCCAAAATCTCATTCTGAAGCTTTGAGAAACTTTTGGATGATTCCATCAAGTTCTATATAAACCACTGAATGTGTTCAGCCATTTTTTTTTGGAGGAGTTTGAAGCTGGTAGCAGAAAGAGCAATTGAAAATTCAGAGTTGCAAGTGAAGATCGTGTTCTGAGTTCAAGGAGGAATCAAGGCAAATTGAAGGTGGCATTAGCTTCAGAAGGTGATTTAGATTGAATCTGCATCATCTTGAAGGTTGAATCGAGCAAGAAGTGCTTATGTTACACCTCTAAACTCAGGTTGGTAACTTTCATCCTTGTGCATAATTTAGGAGGAGATAGATAGAAATCAATAGGTGGTTAGGATCCTTGCAATGTGTAGTTGGATTCTAGACCAAGAAATCATGGAATAGAGACAAATTAAGGTGTTGATCATTTTCTGTTGAGGCTGAATTCTAGAGATTCTTGGAGAGATAATCAAGATTAGATAGCATAGATTGATCACTATGAGGTGTAGATTGAATTGGTACCATTAGTTTGAAGAATGGTGATGATCAAGATTTGGCCATATTCTGAAATTGTTGTCGTGTTTTGGATTAGAGAGAGAGTTTGGCAATTTTGAATGGAGATTTATGATCAGTGTGAGAAACTGAGGAGATTGATGTATGGTTTTGTGATTTTGGCTGACCTGCGTGAAGGACCTCACCGGAGAAGACGGTGGCGCCACTGCTCAGGCCACCGTCTGAACTCTCCCTCCATCTGAATTCAAATTGGGGACGAAGCACATGAGGCGTTGGATGGTGTTTTGACCCTTGACCAAGTCCATGAATCCACGGCCACGATTGCTTGAAAAGTCTGAAGATTGACTTGCAGCTTATACGCACCATTTCATTTAAGTTGAAGCATTGGGCTTAAGACTCAGACTGCTACCCACACCCCCACTTTGGCCCATCCTTTGAAATGAACTGATCTGGATTACTATTTGCCACGCTGGTTTTATTAATTTCTATTGTTTTCTTTTATTTTCATCATTTCATATTAGTTTAGAATTAATTCACCAAAAATAGGAGAACTAGTCAATTAATTCCTAGTTTTTCCCCCTGATTCATGATTGAATCTAGAATTTTATGGAATAAAAACATTAGGAAAATCATGCATTTTTCTTTTACTTGCATTTTTTACATTTTATTTGATAATAAAATCACAATGGTTGATACCTTTGTTTGGTGAATTTTGTTTGAGCATTTAGTATTGCTTTTGTGCTTGATTTTTGGCTTGTGATTAGGCTAGATATGTATGCTCCCCTCAGATTTTTATCACATTTTTGTGATGAATTTAGGTGTTGTTTTAGGACTAGAACTTTAGGAGCTCCCTTTTAGGGTTTAGGTATGATACCTTGAGGTTTAGAATTTTATTTGGAGGACTTAGAGGATGATTTAGGTCCTGATTTTTTGACTATAGGTTATTAGTGTATGCATGTTCCCATAGAAAATTAATCAAATTTTTAGAATGTGTTTTAGTATTTTTGATAGAATATTTCACTTGTATGTTCATTCGGTGCTTCAATGTTGATGATTGATGTGGAGGGGACTCAAAATTGGACTTCCTTGCATAGTGGGCTTTTGGATCTCATTGGAAGACATCATGGACTTGATGGAGCTTGTGTGAAGTGGCTAGTGGAGCTTGGATTGAAGATTCCCTTCCTTTTTTGTTAGCTTTGAATAGCTTAGGAAATTGGGGCTTAAGGAGAGAGCTTTAGAAATAGATATTTCTTCAAATAATGGTTGGTTTTGTTCCCATTCCATTCTCCTCCTATGATTCAAAGTCCTCGTGTTTAAGTCTAATATCTCCTTTGGAGGGATGTGTGACATTTACAATGAGTAGAACTTTTGAGGATGCCTTTCTCTGATAACTGGTTGAGTGTCAGACAGGATTCCTTTGGTTTACTGTCTGCTTCCCATTATCAACCAACTTCCCTGATGATTATTCTCTTCATTCTTGGTGGAGCCTATTGAAGATTGAAGCTTGAAGATGGAGTACCTTTCATTCCCTGAAGAGGATAGACTTGAAGAACAGTTACAGACTGTGGACTGAACTGTTATCAGAGGATTGCTTTGCTGTGAAGCTGTGGAAGCTGTTGATCTGCTTTCTTGACTGTCTGTTTTTCTTTCTGTGCAACTGTATTGATGTGACTTGTTTGATTTGCTTGATGCATTAAAATAAGTTCATGTTTAAATTGTTTTAAGCTAGGAGCATGATTGCATTAGAGGTTGAGTTGCTCCCTCTGCTTGTATTTTTACTGTGTGGCTTTGCTTACGGGTATTCGGTAGAGCTCTGCTCCCTTGCCTGTGTGGTTTATGGTTTGCTTGATGGCATTTTATTTTCTCTTATGATTGTAGTTATTCATATCTGGCTTGAGGTCGAGACGAGCTTGTGGAGGCTGATGCCCCACACACATTTCCTCCCTCACTTGCATTGCATGCATTTTACAGTCGTTTACTGTTTAAGCTGATGCTTTATCTGTTTCCGTTTATCATTGACATGATCCCCTGGGAATCTCACTTCCTTTGATAAGGAAGTGATGATTAGAACTTTAGGTTGAAACCTATGCATGATAACTTCTAGGAGTTCCCTGTTTCAAACTTCAACCATAGGATGAATCCTTGGCATGACAACATTAGGACTTGATAGTCTCCCCGTAGTTGTCCCTTTCTCTTCTCATCTTGAAACAACAGTAAAAAACATAATGAAGGCAAGTTAGTACAAGCGCGATACGAGCCTTAAGCTACATGGGTAATGATAATTGAGCGGCCTCCTCTCAATCGTCTAGAATGTTTAGTATACGTCCCTTGGACGATATGTGACGCATTCGTTCCCAGGTCATAGTCTCTAGTGATGTGCAAACTACAGACAACTAAAAAACAGTTCTTCCGTAAAAAACAGAAAACAAACTTCAAACCTTTTGCCCTGTGGGCCCATAATTCAAAGGAAGCTTTTCTGAAGAAAAGAGTGTCGTTAACTCCCAGTTCTACCGTAAAAGGTAACGCCTAAGTCTCCAAAGGTCGAGCTGCATACACCAAACTGCTGGAACTGTTTGTTAACCCTACTCGAAAAAACAGATGAATCTGAATTCCCGTAATCCGTATTATCCAGAACTACGTAAGCTCTGATCTCTCAAGCCTGTTGAGAGTACGTAGGCACAATGCTGACATATTGGCGAGCCACCTTCCCCGTAACCCGTAGTTAGCCGAACCATGTTGTCTCTGATTTCTCATTCTCTAATGAGAATACGTAGGCATAAAGTGTGACGCTTTGCTGAGTCATTTTCTTTTCTTTTCAGACCGGCCTTGATAGGTAGATAGTAAACCAACCCGTCAGATAAACACAACAAGCGTGGATCCCATCGAGTACGATGGACGTGAGGGGTGCTAATACCTTCCCCTTGCGTAACCGACTCCCAAATCCAGACAATGGTTGCGATGATCTTGTCTTATACCCTTTTCATCAGGTTTTTCCGATTGTTTCCTTTCCCGTTCTGAGGGATAAATAACGAAAGGTGGCGACTCTTCTGTTTTTCCGGCACCTTATTTTCGCGGTAGCGACAGCTGGCGACTCTGCTGGGGACTTGATAGTTTCCTGGGATCCAACGTCCCTTATGCGAGTCAATTTGGGGATCCAACGTCCCCTGCGAGAGTCAATCCTAGCGCTTGTATGTTTACTTGTTGGGTTATTGTTATTTATCGCATCTTATTTCCCGCACTTTATTTTCAGTATGATATGATTATCTGTATTATTGTGGAAGGGGCATTCTGATGAGTGAGAAGCCAGACCCAGGCTTGAGAGCTACATAGTATTAGAGTGGGTTAGTGGAGGACGTGTTTGCTTTGCTTGCATCTGTTCCCATGTAATCCACACTTAGACGAGGTTCTCTTTGATGGCTTCCTATCAGTCCTTTGGACTCGAGGGGTTGTTGGATCTGAGGATTGTCGACTCTGGGAACCGATCATTTGGAATTTAGCTAAGTGAGGCCGCTTCAAGAGATGATGATGCCACACCTCCTGGGTATCGTATCGTTATTTCTTGAAAGTCTGTGACGCTGATGACCGCATAGGATGCCGAACCTTTTCTGTGATTAGGTCCGTACCTGTGAGCAGGGTCGGGTGTGATGCAGGAAACCTTAACCCCCAGACTACCTGGTTTTCTTGACAGTGAATCAGTTTTGTTGATATCAGAGGTTCTCATCGTCAGATATGTGTTTGTTCTTGACGGAGCAGATTTATGGTTTGGTATCAGGGGTTTCTTCTCATCAGAGATATGTTTATTCTTGACAGAGTAGTATTGTGGTTTTGTTGATACAAAGCCTTCATCTCCTCAACAGCACAATCATCTTGATCTCCTGCTGCATGATTGCATTTTGCATTGTTTGCATCCTCATTTGCATGTCATTAACGTGTGTCTGTGTTGCAGGTGCATATTTCTCCCCTGGTTCTAGTGATCTTGATCCTCATGGCAGATACAACATCTCTGAAGAAGACAGTGGCTTACAAGCTACCAACACCAAACATCCGAGAGTTACGGACTTTGATTTCTTTGGATGATAAGACAGTGATGGAGAGTTTCAGAAAGAGTTATGGGAGACTCCTGGGTCTTGTGTATAAGCTTCCTACGTATGAGTTGAATGGCCTCTATGCTCTGCTACAGTTTTACGACCCACAACTCAGATGCTTTGTGTTTCCAGACTATGTCCTAGCTCCGACCTTGGAAGAGTACTCTGACCTATTGGGGGTGCCTTTGATGAATCAAATGCCTTATTACCGTGTTGAGGGTGAACCCAAATTGAGTAAGTTGACTGACGCTCTTCATGTAGATGAGTCTGAATTGGAAGGGATGGTATCCAGAAAGATTGGAGTTCATGGTTTCCTTTTGCATTTCCTGATGGAAAAAGCCCGAAAGTTTGCCGAGAAGGGTCGCTGGGATGTATTCAATGCCTTCTTAGCCCTTTGCATCTATGGGATCATGCTATTCCCAAGTCATCCGGACTTCATAAGCATGGATGCTTGCCATATATTTGCCTCCGGAAATCCAGTGCCCACTCTCCTCGGAGACGTCTACCATTCAGTTCACAGCAAGAATGAAAACCGAAAGGGGAAGAACGTGGCATGTTGTACTCCTTTACTGTACAAGTGGTTTACTAGCCATCTTCCTAAGTCGGGGCCGTTCATTGATTCTGCTGAGTCTTCACCCTGGTCTGCGTGTTTGATGGGTTTGACTGCTGACAATATTATCTGGTTTGATAGAGATCTACTGGGCAAAGATATTGTACATAGCTGTTATGGCTTTCCTAACGTCCCCTTGGTCGGAAGGAATGGATGTATCAACTACAATCCGTCTCTCCTGATACGACAATTTGGGTATGCACTACGAGGTCCTCCTGAAGAGGAAGAGATACGGGAATCTCTGTATTTCACAGGGTTTCTTGAAGGCGACACTTTGATCAAGGTACAGAATGCTTGGAGCAAAATTCACCGAAAGGGGAAAGTATTGCTATGAAAAAAACAACAAGAAGGCCTTTGATCCGTATGTGACTTGGGTTCGAGAAAGAGCCGCCAAGTTTCTAATGCCGTTTCCTGCTGTGGAACCATTGTATCCTCCTGTGTACAAAGAGCCTACCACAATTGATATTCAGAGATTCAACCAGGTACTCCAAGAGAAGGAAGAGCTACGAAAAGCCAATGAAGAGTTGGAGAAAGAGATCGCTTAACTCCGGAGGGAGAGAAGTGAAGCCACTTATACCTGCAAGAAGCAGACTGAGATGATCAACCATCTAGGCTCCAACCTGACCAAAGAAACTGATGCTAGGGAACGTCTGGGGTTGGACCTGAAGTCAGTACATGGCATGTTGACAACCAAGAAACAGGATTTGGACAGAGTGTACCGGAAGTTAACCCAATACGAGAGGGTCTGGAGCAGCACCCTAGCCAAATACAAAGAGCGGGAAGAAAAGCTGAAGCAGGAAGTAGCCGAGCTAGAAGCTCAGATTACGGTGAAAGATAAGAAGATAGAGGTTAAAGCCTCACTACGACGAGACGTCCAGTATAGATTGGCTGAAACCGAGGCGAATTTACAAGATTTTCAACTCCGGGCTGATGCTAAGAGGAGTAGAGTCGAGAACCATTCTGAAGAAGTTGTTTCTAGGAGCGTTGCCGAGAACCTCCTAGAGTCCATCAGGCAGAGGGACCTGCTGGCCCAGGGTTTGCTTACTCAGTCAGATCATCCCGCTAAAAAGAAGTTGTTAGCAGATCTTCGTGCCCGTGGCCGCACCTGATCTTTTTGTATTTTCTTTGTACATTTTATGCATTGATATGCTGATCACCGCCAGGTCTGTTGGTTGGGGTCATGCCTTGTTGCTTCAGTTGTATGTGATTACTGTTGTACGCTACCCGAGCAGGATTTTCAGATAAATATATGAGGATTTCTTCTCCATGATTGGATGATAGACTTTATTTGTCTCGGAAACTAGGATCGGGGGGAATCTCCCCAAGGCACAGACACACGTTTGCATTTGCATGAAGCATTCGCATGACGAGCACCTTGTCGTTTTTCTAACCCTTTGTGTATGCAAGTTGTTCCAGGATTGACCGAAGACCGATCCACCGCTATCCGACCAGGGCGAATCAAGCTAGAGCAATGGAACAAGTGCAAACTGATGTTCAGGAACTCCGAGAGAGGATGGACCGCTTCATGGAGCTCATGCAAGTGGTTGCCAACGGCCAAGACCAGCTCAGAACATTGGTCCAGCCTCTGATCTCAAGGGTTGACAGCAACGGTGTGTTGCATGGAGGGAGCGTTCCAGTCCCTCCACCTGTTGAAACTCCTCAGGGTGGCATCCCCGTGACCGGAGGGAATGGAAGTGGTAACGGCAATATGATCACTAACATCGGGCTCAATGGTAATACGACTGGCGTCGGTAATGGAAACTTTGAGGCTAATGGCAACACTGGACTAGGCAATGGCAACACAGGTGCTGGAAATCTGTATGGGCCTCAGCCATGGCTAGAAGATCACCAAGAAGATTTGTTCTCACAGAGGAGTGCTGAGGGAGAACTGACTGCTGAAGCACGTCTGAGGTTTAAAGCACTAGAGGACAAAATGAAGAATTTCGAGAACCTGAACACTATGGGTGTCGACATGACTAAAACTGGGGTTGATTTCTGATTTCAAGGTGCCTCCTAAATTCAAGGTACCCGACTTTGAGAAATACAAGGGCACCACCTGCCCTCGTGTCCACTTAAGATCATACTACCGAAAGATGTCCGCTCACTCTGAAGACGAGAAGCTGTTGATGCACTTCTTTCAGGATAGCTTGTCCGGGCCATCCTTGGAATGGTACGTGGGTTTGGAACCCACCAGTGTGCGCACATGGAAAGAACTGGTTGAGGCCTTTGTACACCATTATCAGTATAACAGTAACTTGGCTCCAAACCGGGTTCAACTGCAGAACTTGTCACAAAGGAACAACGAGGGGTTCAAAGAATACGCCCAGAGATGGTGTGAATTAGCAACTAGAGTTCAGTCGCCGATGGTTGAACGAGAGCTTGTTGAGATGTTTGTAGCCACTCTCCCGAGGGTCTATCACAAGAAATTAGTCAGTGGCATGTCAGGGAGTTTCTCAGATCTCATCATTACTGGCGAGCACGTTGAAAATGGGATCAAATTGGGGAAAATTCAAGGTGTTGATCTATCCTCAGCTGGAGGAGGAAAGAAACCATACAGTAACAAAAGGCGTGAAGGAGAGACGAGTGTCGTGTCTAAAGCTCGAAGGAAGGGTAAGGGGCAGCACCAATAGGTGGCTAGCATAACCATCCCCGCAGTCCAACAACCCCAGCCGCAACAGCAGTCGTAACAGCAGCAGCCGAATCATCAAGGGTACAGAAGGTATCAGAACAGGGCACCTCTGGCAAGTCGTCACCTTGAGACACTGCCCATGTCTTATGCTCAGCTGTTACAGACTCTGCTTCAGTTACAGCTAGTCCAGAAAAGAACCCTGGCTCCCTTGACAGGGGCACCTCCGCAGGGTTATGATTCGAATGCAACGTGTGATTTTCACTCAGGGGCACCCGGCCACACGATAGAAAACTGCAAAGCCTTCAAACACAAGGTACAAGATATGGTGGATGCTAAGATCATCAATTTCTCAGATAATGTGCCGAATGTCACAAAGAATCCTATGCCGAACCATAGGGGAGGTAGGGTGAATGCCATTATTGAAGAAGAGAACTTAGATTTGTTGACTTATGTCAAGGATCTGAAGACACCGCTTAGCTTCATTAAAGCCAAGCTGATGAAGAGAGGCTTCTTTCCGGGCTGTGGAGAATTGTGTATGGGCTGTGCGACTCGTCCTGATGGATGTGAACAGTTGATAGTGGGGATTCAGAGTCTGATGACCGAAGGAATCCTGCAGTTTAGCCGAAGGGACGAATGTGGATCTGGAGAAGTAATACTGAAGCAGGATGATGAGGTTGCCACCATCACCATCCCTCGCCAGACGATAACTATTTCTGCACCCAGGCCGCCCACAATTACCATCACAAAGGCTGGGCCGATACCTTTTGAAAGCACCAACGCTGTCTCGTGGCATTATGGGGCAGACGTCTACTGTAACGGACAGAAGTTGGAACTGGAACCATCTGGGCAGTCTGTGGATAACCTAGTGGGAATTGGCGGAATCACGCGCAGCGGAAGAGTATTTGCTTCACCTGAGATTGTGGTGGACAAAGCAGACAAAGCTGAGGAAATTGATAAGGGAAAGAGTAAAGTCGTTGAGGAAACCCCTCGTGGGGTAGAGAAGGACTTACTTGTAAAGGACGTTGAAGAGTTCATGAGGTTGATCAAGAAGAGTGATTACAAGATCGTGGATCACCTTTATCAAACACCCTCGAAAATTTCCATCCTGAATTTGTTGCTGTGTTCGGAGTCACATCGCAACGCGCTGTTAAAGGTTTTGAATGCCACGTATGTACCGCAGGAAATCTCGGTCAACCAGTTGGAAGGGGTAGTAGCCCACGTAAATGCTGGAAACGGGTTAGGGTTCACTGACCTGGAGCTGACGCTGAAGGGAAGAAACCACAACAGTGCCCTGCACGTATCGATAGAGTGTAGGGGAACAGTTATGGCTCATGTATTGGTGGACACTGGTTCATCGCTCAATGTTTTTCTGAAGAAGGAATTGATGAAGTTAGACACTCGAGGATTGATTTGCACACCCAGTGACCTGGTTGTGAAGGCTTTCGATGGAACCAAGTGTCATGTCTTTGGAGAGGTAATGCTGCCAATCCAAGTTGGGCCAAAAACTTTTGACGCCGTCTTCTACATCATGGACATCATGCCAGCCTACAGTTGTCTGTTAGGCCGGCCATGGATCCATTCTACTGGTGTCGTGACCTCCACGTTGCACCAGAAGCTCAAGTACGCTGTCGGAGGCAGCATTATAACTGTATGTGGCGAGGAAGATATAATGGTGAGCCATTTGTCGTCCTTCAAATATGTCGAGATGGATGGGGAGATCCACGAAACCCTATGTCAGGCATTCGAAGCTGTTAAGGTCAAAGACGTAACTCTAGTAATGACTGAGAAACCAGAGATGACTCTCTCTTCCTTCAAGGAAGCCCGGGCCGTTGTTCAAGCCGGATCTACCCCAAGTTGGGGGCAGGTTCTAGAAATACCTAACAAACAGGACAAGTTTGGGTTAGGATACTCTCCTACGGCTGAAGCCTCCTCTTTTCACAGTGCGTTGCGAGGTAAAGGGCTGATCCAGTTTACTAGTGGCGGGGTGATATTTGAAAGTGTCAACGCAGTGTCTGAAGATGGCGAAGACAGCGATTGCGACCTGGACTCTTGGATCCAACCAAGAAAACTAGGCCAGAGCCTCGACAACTGGTCCATCAGGGATACCATCCAAGTGACAGGCAAAGGGATTCATATAGCAGATGACATCGACTCTGAACCTTCTACGACTCACTTCGACTTCGATTGCCCGATCTATCAAGCTGAAGAAGAGATTGATGAAGGCGAACACCTTCCCGAAGAGCTGGCCCACTTGTTGAAACAAGAAGAGAAAGTTATTCTGCCTCACGAGGAAGAGATTGAGATTGTGAATCTGGGTTTTGAGGAACTTGTCAGGAACGTCAGGATAGGGGCTGCATTGCAGAGTGATGTCAAGCAGAGATTGGTCGAGATACTGAGAGAGTATAGTGACATCTTTGCTTGGTCATACGAAGATATGCCCGGACTTGATATTGACATTGTGGTCCACCACTTGCCGTTGTGAGAAGATTGTCCTCCCATTAAGCAGAAGCTTAGAAGGACACGACCAGATATGGCCGTTAAGATCAAAGAAGAAGTGCAAAAGCAGCTTAATGCTGGCTTCTTAGCGGTCACTACTTACCCTCCGTGGGTCGCCAACATAGTGCCTGTACCGAAGAAGGACGGTAAGGTACGAATGTGCGTCGATTATCGGGATTTGAATAGGGCGAGCCCTAAAGATGATTTCCCGCTCCCTCATATTGATGTGTTGGTCGACAATACAGCTCAGTTCTCCGTATTTTCGTTCATGGATGGCTTCTCCGGCTACAATCAGATCAAGATGGCGCCGGAGGACATGGAGAAAACTACGTTTATTACACCTTAGGGGACATTTTGCTACAAGGTAATGCCCTTCGGTCTGAAGAACGCAGGGGCCACTTACCAAAGAGCGACGGTTACTTTGTTTCATGTCATAATTCATCATGAGATTGAAGTCTATGCTGATGACATGATTGCGAAGTCCCAAACGGAGGAGGGACATCTGGTCAATTTGCTGAAGCTTTTTAAGAGGCTTAGGAAGTTCAGGTTGAGGCTGAATCCTAAGTGTACTTTCGGAGTACGGTCGGGAAAACTACTGGGGTTCATCGTGAGTGAAAGAGGCATTTAGGTTGATCCTGCGAAGATAAAAGCAATACAAGAAATGCCAGCGCCAAAAACTGAAAAAGAAGTTCTTGGTTTCCTGGGCAGAATAAACTACATTGCAAGGTTTATCTCTCAGCTCACGACCACGTGTGAACCGATGTTCAAACTACTGAAAAAAGATCAGGCGATTATCTGGAACGAGGATTTCCAGAAGGCATTTGATAAGATAAAACAGTATCTGCAGGAACCTCCGATCTTGATACCCCCAGTAGCCGGAAGACCCTTAATCATGTACTTGACAGTTCTTGAGAACAGTATGGGGTGTGTTCTCGATCAGCACGACGAGACAGGCAGAAAGGAGCATGCCATTTATTATTTGAGTAAAAAGTTCACAGATTGTGAATCTCGTTACTCGATGCTGGAGAAGACGTGTTGTGCACTCGCCTGGGCTGCCAAACGTTTACGATAGTACATGCTCAACCACACAACCATGCTAATTTCGAAGATGGATCCGATCAAGTACGTCTTCGAGAAACAAGCGCTTTCGAGCAGGATTGCCAGATGGCAAATGGTGTTGACAGAATATGACATTCAGTATGTTTCCCAAAAGGCCATCAAGGGAAGCGTATTGTCTGAATACCTTGCCGAACAACCAATCGAGGATTATCAGCCGATGAAATTTGAATTCCCTGATGAGGATATCATGTTTCTCAAGGTGAAAGATTACGATGAATCGTTGCCCAACAAGGGGCCAGATAGGAAATCCCAGTGGAAATTGATATTTGACGGGGCGGTTAATTCTTACGGAAGTGGCATTGGGGCGATCATCACGACTCCCCATGGATCCCACATCCCGTTCACTGCTAGACTGACGTTTCTGGTCACCAATAACAAAGAAGAGTACGAAGCATGCATCATGGGTCTAGAAGAAGCAATTGATTTGAGAATCAAGAACCTAGATGTATATGGTGACTCGACACTTGTGATCAACCAGATTAAAGCGGAGTGGGAGACTCGTCAATCGAATTTGGTGTCGTACATGAATTATGCCAGAAGGTTGCTTCCGTTCTTTGATCGAGTGGAACTCCATCATGTGCCCAGAGCTGAAAATCAGATGGCTGATGCCCTAGCCACGTTGGCTTCGATGTATAAAGTCAATTTTTAGAATGAAGCTCCAAGGATTGTCCTTTCTCGTCTTGATAGACCTGCATTCGTCTTTGCGATCGAGGAAGCCTCTGACGGCAAGCCATGGTTCCATGACATCCAGACCTTCCTTGTGACTAAGGAGTATCTGGCGGGAGCGTCAACCCAGGATAAGAAAACTCTAAGGAGGTTGTCTGGAAATTTTTATCTCAATCCTGATGGAGTTCTGTATAAAAGAAACCACGATCTCGTGCTACTCAGATGTGTAGATGAGAAAGAAGCGAGTATGCTCATGGAAGAAGTCCATGAAGGCACATTTGGTACGCACGCCGGCGGGCATGCTATGACGAGAAAGATCCTGAGAGCAGGATATTACTGGCTGACGATGGAGTCGGATTGCTTTAAATTCACGAAGAGATGTCACAAATGCCAGATTTATGCTGATAAGATTCATGTGCCGCCGTGCCCGTTGAATGTCATGTCCTCCCCGTGGTCGTTCTCCATGTGGGGCATCGACATGATAGGCAAGATCGAGCCCACTGCACTAACGGTCATCGCTTCATTTTAGTAGCCATCGACTACTTCACCAAGTGGGTGGAGGCAGCCTCGTATGCTAACGTGACCAAGCAGGTGGTGGCTAAATTCATAAAGAGGGACATCATCTGTCGTTACAGAATTCCCGAGTGGATCATTACTGATAATGGTTCGAATCTGAATAACAAGATAATGAAGGAGTTGTGCCAAAGTTTCAAGATTGAACACCACAACTCATCTCCTTACCGGCCGAAGATGAATGGCGCAGTTGAAGCGGCTAACAAAAACATTAAGAAGATTGTACAGAAGATGGTTGTGACCTATAAGGATTGGCACGAGATGCTGCCATTTGCATTGCACGGTTATCGTACGACAGTACGTACATCAACCGGGGCAACTCCTTTCTCACTGGTGTACGGTATGGAAGCTGTCCTACCGTTAGAAGTTGAGATTCCTTCTTTACGAGTTTTGGTTGACGTGAAACTCGATGAGGCAGAATGGATTAAGAACCGACTAAACCAACTCAGCCTGATGGACGAGAAGAGGTTAGCATCGATTGCATATGGTCGTCTATACCAAAGCCGAATGAAGAAAGCTTATGATAAGAAGGTGCGTCCTAGAAGCTTTCAGACGGGTGATCTCGTCCTGAAAAAGATTCTTCCTCCACACTCCGATCACCGGGGCAAGTGGACTCCCATTTACGAAGGTCCGTACGTCGTTAGCAAGGTCTTCTCGGGAGGAGCCTTGTTGTTATCCACAATGGATGGCGAAGATTTTGCATCCCCGGTGAACGCGGACGCAGTTAAAAAATACTTTGCTTAAAAAATGACCCGCTGGAAAGAAAAAGAATATCCAGGCAAAAATGGGGCATCCCGGCGAACCATAAAAAAGGGAAAAAGGTTCGGGCAAAAGTTAGGGATATAAATGGAAAAATGTACACCCGCAAAGTCGAAAACCTGGAAGGGCGACTTTGGTAAAAAAGGGTATCCCGGTGAATCGAAAACTCGAAAGGGCGATTCAGGCAAAAGTTAGGGATTTGAAAAAGCAAATGATTGCGTTCCGCGTATGGACTTTCATTGTTTAGTGGTTTGGAAGACCCGAGGTCCATTTATCTGAATCAATCTCTTCTGAAGCTGAAGCGTCGGAGAAGTATCGAAGTCGAGTGGGTCATAGAGGGATCAACTCACGGTGTTCGTCTACGCCATATTGCCGACATTTGTGTATATACTGATGTATATTTATGTTTTTATATTTGCGCAGCTTCCTCATTCCAGGAGCTTGCATCTGTTGTAAAACATTTTTACCCATTCAGGGGTTCGTTATCAATAAAATATATACTATTCAGCAATTCTGTGTGTTTGTTTAGCATTTATTTGTTTTGTTTGTTTAGCAATTCTGTGCGCATACATAAACTTACTGGCCTAGGCCGCTGATTGTTGAAACAATGAATTACTTGAACATTGTCACGAGATGATAACCTTGATAGGTCCCTTTGAGAAGGGTATCTTGTCTGTTTGTTTGTGTTGTTGCAGGTATGGCATATTCCAGGCAGTATGCCGTATGTTTCCCAAGCAGGATGATTCCTTCTTCCCCCAGCGAGTTCGGCAGCGTATCCCCACAGAGCCTGAACATGGGATGGTGAGCGTTGATATGTCTCCCCAAGCAGAGAAGATTCTCCCCAATCAGAGGTATCCTGAAGGATCATCATTTCCCTAGCCGAGTCATGCGCTGAAGTGTATGTCCATTCACCGGCACTGGGTCAAAGTGCAGTCTTCTCGTAGAAGACTATTCGCAAGTATGCGGCTTTCAACAGTTCAAGACTGAAGTCTCCAGCGGAATTGAAATTCCCCACAGAGTTGTATTCTCCCCAGCAAGCAGCACGGTTTCTTCTTCCTCAGCCGGGCCGGCAAATCCCCAAGAGAGCCGAACCTTTGGGAGCCGTCGAAGCCATGATTGGTGCCCCCCAATAGAGTGTTGAATAGCTGATGCTGTATTTCCCCATCGGAGTCGTTATCTCTAGGAAAGTTTAGCCGCGAAGGCCTCGCAGTTTATTTCTGCGATTGATATTGTTTCCTCAGCAGTTGTGGTTCGTATACCCGGTTGAGCAGGTTCAGGTCCTCGAAGAACCTTATTCCCCTGCAGCAGTCGTCTGAAGTTCGTTTCCCCAGGCGGAATCCAATTGAGATCGGTGTAACTTCTTCTCCTTGACAGGAGGACTCTCCCTTCAGCATTTATTTTGCTGATGGGGTCGTAGCATTTTGCATGATTGCATAGCATTTACCCTAAAAATGCGTAACATTCCCACTGTGTGGAGCATTGCGCCATTGTCTAACATATGCATATGAAACATGAGCTAGGTCGTTACCGTTCTTATTTTGCAGGTGTTCCTCCGCATAATGGTTTGCTCAAGATGATTCTTGAATTCCCCAGTAAAGTTGCTTGCCCAAGATGATTCTTGAAGTCTCCAGCGAAGTTGTTTGCTTAAGATGATTCTTAAAATCCCCAGGGAAGTCACGAGAGTTGGTTGCTCAAGTTGATGCTTAGAGTCCCCAGCAGGGTGTTTGCTCAGGACGATTCCTGAAGTCTCCAACAGAGTTATTGGTTCAGGATGATTCTTGAAGTCCCCGGCGGAGTTGTTTGTCCAAGATGATTCTTGAAGTCCTCAGCAGAGTTGATTCACCCGGAATGATTTCTGGATCCCCGAAGCGGAGTTACTTGATAGTTCTCCAGAATCCCCAGCGGAGATATGTCATCCCCAACATGTTTTCAACAGAGAAGTTGAAATTTCCCTTGAAGACTTGGTGATTAAAGTCTGGCAGTAGTGCCAAATCTCCTGACTTACTAATGAAGTCCAGCTGCGATGTTGAAGCAGTTCTCCCAGCTGACGCGGAGTGTCTGACGGCAAAAGAATGTATATCCTTATTGGTCCATGATGGATTAAGGAGTCCATTTAAAGACTCATTGACGAAGTCCAACTGCGAGGTAGAAGCAGTTCTCCCAGCTGACGCGGAGTGCCTGATGGTAGAAGTTTAGATATCCCTATTTTGGTTCATGATTGACCGAGGATTCTATTCCCAACTTACCGACGAAGTCCGGCTGACGCCCGAAAATTTCTTTGAATGCCCGATGGCATAATTGACTTGATTGTTAAAAGTTCCTAATGACCTGATGAGTCTCGAGGAATCCTTCTGCCGCAATATCGCAGAACGCCTGATGGCAATATCAGCTATGTATCGCCGGTTACCGAATGACCAGTGATCCCTTGATGACTTGAGAAAGAAGCTGAAGCGAAATCTGATAATCATCCTGACGGAGATTTGAGAGTAGCCCTTCACGAGTTACCGAGTAACCGGTGATCCCTTATTGACTTACTGATGAAGTTCGACGAAGATGTTGTCGATGTTCCTAGCGACATGATAAGTCCATAGGCGACGATAAGGAACTCTTCTGCTATGACGCAGAATGCCTGACGGCATGATCAATCATCCATTACCAATTACCGTGTAACCGGTGATCCATCGATGACTTGAGGATGAAGATCTACAGCAAAATCAGATGATCATCCTGATGGAGGTTTAAGATTAGACCCTTCGCCGGTCACCGTGTGACCAATTCCCCAGTAAGTTGCCGTGCAACTGTCATGTTCAGTTTTGAAGATGTTCCTACCAATCCAAGTATCGTTTACCTGTACGGTTGGAAAAACCACCAGTTACCGCGCAATCGGTGATCCCTTGATGATTCAAGGATGTAATGATATCAGATAAATCAGAGAATCATCCTGACAGAGGCTCAGATCAGTGTTTCTCCAGCTAGTTGTCGTGCAACTATTATTTCAGTTCCCGAAGATTTGTCCTCATCAGAGTATCGTGTACTTGCGCAGTTGGCAAATTTCTGGGTTTATTGGTATTCAACCGCCTTTTACCTTGATTGTTTGAGAGCCTTTCTCTTCTCACCCAGTCAGGTCCAAGCCGTTTGAATAGGGGTAGCTGTTGCACCCCAAAATTTGCCCAACATTTCTTCACCTAGCTTGTGTTTCATTTCATTCACATTAGCATTATCATTTGCATTCCATTGACATGTGTGCAGGAGATCAAGAGGTATGATTACCAATTAAGAGCTATACAAGACTATGAAGCTAGTTAAGAAGGATTATTCAGGTGCTCAAGGGTTGATATCTTTGTCAGAGAAGGTAGAAGATCCTCTGTTGAGAGTGGTTGAAGCCAAGTGTGTAGGTCTCCTAACTTGAGAGTTGTGGGAAGCCATCAGATGATTCTGAGGTCATGGAGATGGACTTGAGGTCTTGTGAGAGCTCATGAGAAGTGTTGGAGATCACTTTGAGGCCTAGACAAGTCATTGTGCAAGATTAAGAAGACTCAGCCATGATTGGTGCAGCTAGGGTTTGACTGGGTCAACCCCAAGTCAACTGATGATTTAAAGAAGGTTGAGACTTAATCCAAGCGCCATGTGATTATGGATTGATACATTGAGATGTTCTAAGGATGATTACAAGGTTAACTCATCATGATTGAGGAGTTTGAGAAGTTTCAGGCTAGGGTTTCTAAGACTTGACAATGTAAAATCCCCTAGCTTGACCCCTGACTTCCAGACCATTTAACTCAAGATATGATTGTCATCTCATCTTAACCCCAACATGATTGTTGTAGGGCATGATCTTAGCTTTAATTTTAGTACTAGAAGTCCTTGATAGGGTTTATATAAATCAGGTTATGAGCCATACAAGTTACAAGTCATCTGAGGCATGTGAATTTGGAGCTTGAAAGTTACCCAACTTGCATGACACTTTTGCCCAAGAAGGATGATTCCTATGAACTTTTGGTCAACATGAATGTTGTTCCTTATCCTCTTAGCTTTATAGAGAGTACTAGAAGTCCATGATAGGATTTATAGAACTTAAGTTATGACTTTGACAAGTCAAGGGTATTTTGGGAAGTTGTGATTATGGGTCATTTTTGGTTATGGGTCATTTTCACCAACTTAGACATCTCAAATGAAATTTTGTGCAACTTGAAAATTTCTCAAAATGGGGTTTTAACCTTGACCATGTATCAAGGAGGCATTGAAATGGCTCAAGGAGAGACGTGATTCAAGAAATTGTGAAAAAGGAAGAATTAAAGAGAATTAAAGACCAAAAATTCAAAATAAATGTTATGTGTGCAAATGAGGCAAAATAATAGCATTTTTTGAATGGAAAATACATTTTAGAAACATTGGCAATATTAGATTTTTGATTTGAGTTCAATTTCATGGACTTTTATCTCATCGCTTCATGATGAAGTAACATAACATACATGAGCCATTGGATTGAAACAAGGGGAGAATCACCACCAGTCATGTTCAATATCTCACAAGAAGTTGAATGCAAGCTAGATAAGGCCAAAACAGAGAGGAAACCGTGACTGCCATGAATGAGATTTTGGTGAGAATTTGAAATTCCAAAATCTCATTCTGAAGCTTTGAGAAACTTCTGGATGATTCCATCAAGTTCTATATAAACCACTGAGTGTGTTCAGCCATTTTTTTTTGGAGGAGTTTGAACAGGTAGCAGAAAGAGCAATTGAAAATTCAGAGTTGCAAGTGAAGATCGTGTCTGAGTTCAAGGAGGAATCAAGGCAAATTGAAGGTGGCATTAGCTTCAGAAGGTGATTTAGATTGAATCTGCATCATCTTGAAGGTTGAATCGAGCAAGAAGTGCTTCTGTTACACCTCTGAACTCAGGTTGGTAACTTTCATCCTTGTGCATAATTTAGGAGGAGATAGATAGAAATCAATAGGTGGTTAGGATCCTTGCAATGTGTAGTTGAATTCTAGACCAAGAAATCATGGAATAGAGACAAATTAAGGTGTTGATCATTTTCTGTTGAGGCTGAATTCTAGAGATTCTTGGAGAGATAATCAAGATTAGATATCATAGATTAATCACTGTGAGGTGTAGATTGAATTGGTACCATTAGTTTGAAGAATGGTGATGATCAAGATTTGGCCATATTCTGAAATTGTTATCGTGTTTTGGATTAGAGAGAGAGTTACGCAATTTTGAATGGAGATTTATGATTAGTGTGAGAAACTGAGGAGATTGATGTATGGTTTTGTGATTTTGGCTGACCTGCGTGAAGGACCTCACTGGAGAAGACGGTGGCGCCACTGCTCAGGCCACCATCTGAACTCTCCCTCCATCTGAATTCAAATTGGGGACGAAGCACATGAGGCGTTGGATGGTGTTTTGACCCTTGACCAAGTCCAAGAATCCACGGCCACGATTGCTTGAAAAGTCTGAAGATTGACTTGCAGCTTATACGCACCGTTTCATTTAAGTTGAAGCATTGGGCTTAAGACTCAGACTGCTACCCACACCCCCACTTTGGCCCATCCTTTGAAATGAACTGATCTGGATTATTATTTGCCACGCTTGTTTTATTAATTTCTATTGTTTTCTTTTATTTTCATCATTTCATATTAGTTTAGAATTAATTCACCAAAAATAGGAGAACTAGTCAATTAATTCCTAGTTTTTCCCCCTGATTCATAATTGAATCTAGAATTTTATGGAATAAAAACATTAGGAAAATCATGCATTTTTCTTTTACTTGCATTTTTTACATTTTATTTGATAATAAAATCACAATGGTTGATACCTCTGTTTGGTGAATTTTGTTTGAGCATTTGGTATTGAGTTTGTGCTTGATTTTTGGCTTGTGATTAGGCTAGATATGTATGCTCCCCTCAGATTTTTTCTCACATTTTTGTGATGAATTTAGGTGTTGTTTTAGGACTAGAACTTTAGGAGCTCCCTTTTAGGGTTTAGGTATGATACCTTGAGGTTTAGAATTTTATTTGGAGGACTTAGTGGATGATTTAGGTCCTGATTTTTTTACTATAGGTTATTAGTGAATGCATGTTCCCATAGAAAATTAATCAAATTTTTAGAATGTGTTTTAGTATTTTTGATAGAATATTCCACTTGTATGTTCATTTAGTGCTTCAATGTTGATGATTGATGTGGAGGGGACTCAAAATTGGACTTCCTTGCATAGTGGGCTTCTGGATCTCATTGGAAGACATCATGGACTTGATGGAGCTTGTGTAAAGTGGCTAGTGGAGCTTGGATTGAATATTTCCTTCCTTTTTTGTTAGCTTTGAATAGCTTAGGAAATTAGGGCTCAAGGAGAGAGCTTTAGAAATAGATATTTCTTCAAATAATGGTTGGTTTTGTTCCCATTCCATTCTCATCCTATGATTCAAAGTCCTCATGTTTAAGTCTCATCTCTCCTTTGGAGGGATGTGTGACATTTACAATGAGTAGAACTTTTGAGGATGCCTTTCTCTGATAATTGGTTGAGTGTCAGACAGGATTCCTTTGGTTTACTGTCTGCTTCCCATTATCAACCAACTTCCCTGATGATTATTCTATTCATTCTTGGTGGAGCCTATTGAAGATTGAAGCTTGAAGATGGAGTACCTTTCATTCCCTGAAGAGGATAGACTTGAAGAACAGTTACAGACTGTGGACTGAACTACTGTCAGGGGATTGCTTTGTTGTGAAGCTGTGGAAGCTGTTGATCTGCTTTCTTGACTGTCTGTTTTTCTTTCTGTGCAACTGTATTGATGTGACTTGTTTGATTTTCTTGATGCATTAAAATAAGTTCATGTTTATATTGTTTTAAGCTAGGAGCATGATTGCATTAGAGGTTGAGTTGCTCCCTCTGCTTGTATTTTTACTGTGTGGCTTTGCTTGCGGGTATTCGATAGAGCTCTGCTCCCTTGCCTGTGTGGTTTATGGTTTGCTTGATGGCATTTTATTTTCTCTTATGATTGTAGTTATTCATATCTGGCTTGAGGTCGAGACGAGCTTGTGGAGGCTGATGCCCCACACACATTTCCTCCCTCGCTTGCATTGCATGCATTTTACAGTCGTTTACTGTTTACTGTTTAAGCTGATGCTTTATCTGTTTCCGTTTATCATTGACATGATCCCCTGGGAATCTCACTTCCTTTGATAAGGAAGTGATGATTAGAACTTTTGGTTGAAACCTATGCATGATAACTTCTAGGAGTACCCTGTTTCAAACTTCAACCATAGGATGAATCCTTGGCATGACAACATTAGGACTTGATAGTCTCCCCGTAGTTGTCCCTTTCTCTTCTCATCTTGAAACAACAGTAAAAAACATAATGAAGGCAAGTTAGTACAAGCGCGATACGAGCCTTAAGCTGCTTGGGTAATGATAATTGAGCGGCCTCCTCTCAATCGTCTAGAATGTTTAGTATACGTCCCTTGGACGATATGTGACGCATTCGTTCTCAGGTCATAGTCTCTAGTGCTGTGCAAACTACAGACAACTAAAAAACAGTTCTTCCGTAAAAAACAGAAAACAAACTTCAAACTTTTTGCCTCGTGGGCCCATAATTCAAAGGAAGCTTTTCTGAAGAAAAGAGTGTCGTTAACTCTCAGTTCTACCGTAAACGGTAACGCTTAAGTCTCCAAAGGTCGAGCTGCGTACACCAAACTGCTGGAACTGTTTGTTAACCCTACTGTCACTACTCAAAAAATACGGGCAACGACGGGGAAGGCAAAAAGGAAAGGACAGAAGAGTCGCCACCGAACTTTATTTATCCCATGAGGGGAAAGGAAAATATCGAGAAAACCTTAAGAACAGAAATGGATAAGATGGTCTCGCGACCAAGAACGGGTTCGGAAGCCGGTTATGCGAGGGGAAGGTATTAGCACCCCTCGCATCCATCGTACTCGATGGGAACCATTTGTTTGTCGTGTGTGATTATATTTGCTTAAAGATTTTACTATATATATAAAAAAAGGTGTTCCAAAAGATAGGGAGAAAAGGGTTAGAAATAGGGAAAGGAGGTAACAGGGAAAAAGAGAGAAAGGACGGACTCGGTAGGACTTCGCGGTCCTAGGCCTACGTATTCTCAACGGATATGAGAAAGTCAGAGTCGACGTAGTTCGGAGAACTACATATATAAGGGGGAATGTGCTCGCCAAGGATTGTGGCCCTTGCGCCTACGTATCTTTACTTGAACGAAGTAAAGAATCAGAGCAGCCGTAGTTCGGCCTACGATTTGTTGATGTTTTTATGGATGATGCTATCGTACGCATTCTAGCAGTTAGGTGTATTGCTGCTCGCTCGTTGGAGGCTTTGGCATTACCTGTTTGCGGTAGAACGGACGTATCATATCCTTTTTGAAAGATTAGTTTTCGCCATGCGAGGCAAGACGTCACATTTGATTTGTTGAATTATTTTTTTAGGGGCGAGATAGGTCCTCGGATAGTAACCCCTACGGGTAGTACCCAATTCTTTATCTCAAATTTTTTTGTTATGAAAGGGTCTGGCGAACATAGCGTCTTCGGATTGAAAGACGAGTATCAAAACAACACACACTACAGTGAGCATCTCGACACTCGGAGAGGAAGAAGTCTACACTTAATCCTCTCTCTTTAGTTCAATACAAAGAGAACTTCATTCTCTTATTAAAGTGTTTTTGGTTTTGAATGGTAAGTGCTTTTGCAACAGAGAACCCTACGGTAAACGTCAGCACTCGGGATAGGAGAAGGCCTACGCCTAACCACTCCACGACCATTCAAGTTTTTGTTACGAAAAGAAGTTTAAAAATGTGCTCGGTACGAGACCGAGGTTTTTAGGTGACAAAGGTTGCGGGAGGAATTTGTGGGAAGATAGGTGGCGGATAAAGTCACGTCTTTGTATTGAAAGACGAGTATCGAGACCACCCACACTACAGTGAATATTCCAACACTCGGAGAGGAAGAAGTCTACACTCAATCCTCTCTCTTTAGTTCAATACCAAGAGAATCGATTTATTTATTGTAAGTGTTTTGAAAATGCACTCGGTACGGGGCCGAGGGTTTTTTAGGAGAAAAAGGATCACTTGATGTTGGATCAAGGTTTATTGTTTGTAAAGATGTTTGAAGTGATACGAACAAGGTCGATGGTGGACGCACAAGGCGGTCGACTTACATGGTCGAAAATGGCTCGATAAAATCGAGAGTTTGTTTTTTTTTTTAAATGGTTATGTAATCAAGAGTCAACAAAGACAATAGCAATATTCACATATTAAAATCATACAAACATAAGGGGTTAGTCGGCTAAAAAAAATGAGACATGCAAAAGATAAAACATCACTTTTTTAAGGTAAAAACAAACAAGAAAATAAAATGAGCAAACTGATCAGTTCGCGCCGCGAACTGAGAAAAGTTTTGATTCTGTTTTTGACAGTTCGCGCCGCGAACATGGGTCGCGCCGCGAACTGAAGCGAAAAATACAGTATTTGCTGTATTTTTTGCTGTCTTTTGTGGTTTTCTTTCCTTTCTATTGGTTTTTAAACATGGCTTTTTGGTCCCCTTAGAACCTTACATGATATACACAGTACAATAACACACAAGAGAATAAATGAAATGAATATAAAAGCAAAAAATAAAAGGAGAAAGGTTTGAAGAAATGGATACCAAGAGCTTTCTAACCTTCTTGCAAGTACTCCAATGACCTTTGTTGGATGTGTTCTCTACTCTTCACTCTATGTTGTGAAGCTTCTCCTTCTCAATGGTCCTCTTATGCTTCTATATCACTCTCTTTTTGGTTTTTCTCCCTTTCTATTTTTCTGGTTTTTTGAGGTTTCTCTTGCTCTCAATCCCTCTCAATGTTGTGTATGTGAATGGTAGTGAATCCTCTCTTTGTTTACAGCCCCTTGCCTTCTTATCTCTCCCTCTAGGGTTTTCTCTTCCCCCCAAACATCAGATTTTTTCATGGGGCAATGTCTCTTGCCACCTTTTCTCATGTCACTCTCTTTCTTTCCATTTCCATGTATATGGCTATGCTGCATTTTTCTGCACTACTTTCCCATGCTGTCTTTTTCTGCAGCCCTCTACATTGCCCTCAATCCTTTCACCTCTTTGTTGGCTTATGCTTGGACTACCCTCTTGGTCAATGTTAACCTTTGGACAGAATTTTGAAATTCTGATTTTTAGATGCCTTATCATATGCCATTCCCTTGGTCATGTGACATGTATATTTTGTGACATGAGGAAACTTGCCACCTTTTGCATGGGACTGTTTTGTTCATTCATATTGCTCATGGTTGAACATGCATGGTATTGATCTTGAGATATTCCAACATTGAATTAGCTCTTAAATATTTTCCTTGCATGTTTGTAAGCACAAAGAGGGTCATGTGGACTTGATGGAGCATGGGGGATACCATGACATGAAGTTATTTTTAGAAACTTGAATTAAGACTAGAAATAATTTAATTTCCTAAGTATTACCAAGAGTTTGGATTTTGTAACAAGTGTGACATTCTTGCAAATGTCATGAAATTTTCTTTGTAATATTCTTGAATCTAGCCTTGAATTCATGAATCTTGAATTTGGAATGATGGGCTTCCCTTATGTCATTGAATTTGAAGAAATGAAGAAATGAGTCAAGCCTTGAAAGAGGGCAAATTTTGGGGTGCAACAGCTGCCCCTATTCAAACGACTTGGACCTGAAGGGATGAAAAGCAAACGCTTTCAACCATTCGAGGTAAAAGGTGATTGAATACAAAAGAACCCAAAAATTTGTCAACCGTGGAATGAAACCTCTGACATCACCGTCAGGCACCTATGACAGGTAGAAAATCTGACTTCGCCATCAGTCGTTGATCAAATACAAACACCTGACCTTGCCGTCAGCTCTTAATAGCATTCTAACTTCGCTGTTGGAACTCAACATCAAATTTGTGAAATCTGACCTCACCGTCAATATTCAACATAATCTGTAAAAACATCTGATTGGTAGAACATCTGATCTCGCCATCAGTCCTCCATATCCTCTGATTTCGCCATCAACTTACAACATAATCTGACTTTGTCGTCAATTAAAATCATCTGACTTCGCCGTTATTTCTCAAACCATTTTGACGTCGCCGTCAACCCTCTACATGATCTGACTTTGCCATCAATTCTCCACATAAAATTTGGAAAAACACCTGACTTCGCTGTCAGTCCTTATCATCAAATTGGTAGGACACTTGACTTCGCCGTCACCCCTCCACAATCTGACTTCGTCGTCAACTCCTCTCATAGTCTGACTTCACCGTCAATTCTTTACATAATCCGACCTCGCCGTTAACACTCAACATAACCTGACTTCGCCATCAACTCTCTTCATGATCTGACCTTGTCGTCGATTCCCAACATGGCTTGACTTCGTCGTCAATTCTCTTCATAATCTGACCTCGTCGTCGATTCCCAGCATGGCTTGACTTCATCGTCAATTCTCTTCATAATCTGACCTCGTCGTCAATTCCAACATGGCTTGACTTCGTCGTCAATTCTCTTCATAATCTGACCTCGTCGTCGATTCCCAACATGGCTTGACTTTGTCGTCAATTTTTCATAATCTGACTTCATCGTCAATTCCAACATGGCTTGACTTCGTCGTCAAGTCTCTTCATAATCTAACCTCGTCGTCAATTAACAAAATCATTTGACTTCACTGTCACTTCATTTTGCTAAAAAGCGAGCATCGAACTCAAAGGTCGGCTCAACCCTAAGTTCAGAAGAACATTCGTCGATTCACCATCTGGGTGAAGAAATCCGTTGGGGAAACATGAACTTGAATAAATAGACTCCGCTAGGGAGACCGATAAGATGAACACATTTGTCAATGACCTGGCCGGAGGTCTGGATACCACGCAGGATTGAGAAATATACTGATAACTGCTGGAGATACGCTTGAAAACAAAGGGGTGGCAACCCGGCTTATGTTTTACATGCATATGTTTGAATATGGCGTAATGCTCCATACGAAATGGAAATGCTACGCGTTTGGGAGGATGTTATGCATGATGCAAATGCAAAGGAAACACTTTAGCAAAATAAATGCCAAAGAGAAAGGATTAATTCCGCTGGGGAAAAGACTAGACACGTCTAGTACAAATGTTGGGGAAAACAAACCCTGGATGGTCTTCTGAGCAAACTTCTGGGTAAAATTGTTCCGCTAAGAGCAAACCCACCCCGCTGGGGATTAGACAATGAGGGAACCAATATCAACCTTTGCTTGGGGAAATGAGCAACAAACTCAACAAACACAACTTCCGCTTGAGGAATGAGTCAATGACCTAGACTCTGAGGGGAAAAAGAGCCAATTGCCCAAACTTTATGGGGAAAACAAATTTCTGAATTCGTTCCACTGCTGAGGGATAAACCCATACCCGCTCACTGGAAACGATCCTGCTCTGCTGGAGACAAAGCACTGGGGATCGCCCATGATTTTACTGGAGATGCCCCTGTCTGGGCTGAATATTGATTTGAAGATCTGATTAACCATGGGGTTGAAATACGTCATGCAATACACCCATGGTATTGAAAAGATGCCCCTGACTAGGCGAATGATTACTTTGAAGCTCTCAAATTTGTCCAACAAAAGTTGTACAATCTCCGTGGAGAACGCCCACGGTCTTGCGGAAATGCCCCTGACTGGGCTGATTATGATCTTGAAAATCTTCGAAATTGATCTTGAATCTGATCTCGCGTATGTGAATACTTGATGATAATGATGTTCATAAATGGAAATGCAAATGCAAATGCTATAGTGGAGATACAAGAGCTGGGGAGTATGATATGATTATAGGTATGCATATGATGCAAGATGCTTATGAAGTCGAATGCGATGCGTATGATGCATATGATAATGCTGGATGCAGGCAGGTGATTCGGAATGCAGGTGATGACGTGGTGGACTTTTGGTGGTTGCCAATGTAAATTGGACTTTGGGTTGGAAGTACCAGATGAGGGCTGGTATTCGAAAGGTAGACCAGATGGGACTGGTTGGCGAAAGGTTAAGTTTGTCAAAGGAGGGCTGATTTTATGGTTTGCCAGATGGGAGTTGGACTTTGAAATTGTGTTTTCCAGACGAGGACTGGTTAAACGGAAGGCTAAAGGAAGGGTGACCAGATGGGAGATGGTTTAAGAACTGACATATACCAGGCAAGGCTAGGTATTTAGCAAAGGGTTGACCAGATGGGAGCTGGTTCAAAAGATGACATATACCAGACGGGGCTAGGTATTCGGCGAAGGGTTAACCATATGGAACTGGTATTGGAGGTTTCGGTTTGTTTTGATGGGTGACAGGTTTAGGCTGTGGGATGAAGAATCTAATGACAGCAAGGCCCTTTCGGAAGGTTAAGGTTATTGGGTGAGGTGATGGTATGGTTCCTCGACACTCGTTTTGAACTCAACAGTTCCTGATGAGGATGAACTTGCTTGAGTAGCTTGCCATGAGATGCCCTCAAGATGGCTTGCCCCAGAGTTTGTACCACGAATAGATTCATCATTGTTTAACTGATTCTTGTGGTTGGCTTCAACACACTTTTGAAGTAGCTTGCTCTTGAAAGAGCGTTGAAGCGACTTGACTTATCCTGATTGAACATTGGAGGGATCTATCCTTAAGTCAAAGAAACTCTGGGTCGCCTGCCCCTGATTGGCATGATCCACTTTTGATTAACCGCTTCTTGATGATCTGCCCCATGATCAATTGATGCTTGGGGATTAGCCTCAGACTGGTCGATTCCAACTTCTCGGATGTCAATGCCCCAGATCCATAGGGTGACAAGGTATACTTGATTTTGATTCAGACTTCTGAATAATTCAGTCCTGTTTGATTGCTTCGTGTTGGAATTTCCTCGATGCCAACTACTGACTTGCAATTAAAATTGTTTATTCGCGAATGATAATCTTAATGCGACGTTCATGCAAGTTTGAAAGAAATGTCATTTATTAAGTGTCGTGATTGTGAGACGAATGGACCGTTAGTCCAAACATTGTGCTAATTTGATAGGTGTGAAAGATATAGCAAGGATATTGACACCAATGCTGATGATTAGCAAAATTGTGAGGAGTCAGTTTACGCAACCTCGCAATAGTATGCTTTTAGATAAAACCTCGCCTCAATTAGGTCTTTCGAGGGTTGTAACATGGTCTAGTTCACGGTTGTAAAACAAAGGATATAAGGCTCAAAGTATTATTTGTACCCACCCCTTCTTCGTGATGATCTCCATACCTACGCTCAGTTAATTCTGCACATGTTTACCTTGATGGTGTAATCTTGATGGTTCAAGGTTTGCTTAAAGTGGCAGCCACCTTATTTTGATAGATGTCAGTGGCTCTTAATTTGGGTGGCCACTGAATCTTTTTTTGCTGAGGATTTAAGGACCTCTTTTGATTTTTTTTTTTTGATCCCTAACTTTTGCATGGACTGATTTTGCTTGTCAGATCCATCGGGATTGACTTGATTTTTTCTAAGTCTCCTTTTGAGGTGCTTGACTTAGCAGGCTTTTGATGATTTTTTTTAATTTTGTTTGCGAATTGTGACCGCCATGTCGTGGGTCATTGATGAACAACCGTCTTCTGGATTTTGCTTTGTTGATTTGAATGCGGGATTGAATTAACTGAACAACTACCCTGCCCCAGGTTGAGTGTAAGGGTTTGAATGTCCGAAGAAACTCCTACTTCTAGGCTCGAAGTGGTTGACTAGGGATTAACTCCTTATATCTCCGGTGTTTAGGGGATTTGAAACAATGCATGTACATCATTGACGAGATTCTATCCAAAAGCATACAGTTTTCAATTATGGGTATTTCGTTTTCGTCATCCTCCCTCCAATATTTGCTAAAACAACAGTGATATAATGGAGTGGATAAAAGTGTATGTGTCTGTGATAAGTGGTAATAATGAGTGAATACGACGTGACCGATTCGGAAAATGCATAATCATTTCATTAATATCACCATTCAAAACAACAATGTTTAAACACAAGTAGCAATTAACAAGAAGTAAACTACAAATGCAAATGATGAAAAGTGCCTGAGGACTTCCAATGTTGAGGACGTCTGCCCGTCTGGACCACTGGCTCCTGGAAATGACCCTTGAAACCTTCAGGCTTAGACAGCTGAGAGGTTGACATGGACAACCAAACTTCCTTCTGGAAAAGAGATGTACCCTTTGTCAATTAGTTGTTGCACCTTGGCTTGGAAGGCTTTGCACTCTTCAGTCGAGTGCCCCATGGATCCTCCATGATATCCACACTGAACATTGGGATTGTACCCAGGAGGGTAAGGTTCTGGCATAGGCTTAAGAGTTTTAGGCTCCACCAATGAGTTTTGAATCAAAGGCGAGAGAAGCTGATTGTGCAACATAGGTACTGGATGAAGAGGAGCAGTCCTTCTTTCCAAGTTGTTGTTGGGCCTATTCTGATTGCGGTGCTGATTCGGATGACCTCGGCCATGGGCTTGTTGATTTGTATGAGGAGCAACCCATAGCTTGTGGGAAGAAGCTTTAAGCATGGCCGATTTCCCATAAGGATAACATGGCACTAGTAATGATGCCTGTTGAGCAGATGAGGGACCACAGAGTTTTACTGGTATATCGTGAGAATACTCAATGTTTGCTATGAATGTGTTGGTTTCATCCTTGTCTTCCTCATGGAAATCATTGAAGGATTCAGTCTCACTGGCTTGGCTGCTGGAGGCGTCTTGGATTTGTCCACTTTTAAGGTAGCTTTCGATGCGCTCTCCTACAATTACAAGGTCAGAGAAACTTGTTGGCATACAACCAGTCATTCTTTCAAGATAAGAACCATGCAAATCATCGATGAACATGTCAATCAGTTCCTTGTCCGAAAGTGGTGGTTGCACTTTTGCTGCGAATTCTCTCCACCGCTGTGCATATCCCTTAAAGGATTCATTTTCATTCTGAGAAAGGCTTTGCAACTGCATGCGGGTGGGAATAGTGTCTAGATTGAACTGGTAAAACTTCAGAAAAGCGCTAACTAGGTCCCTCCATGATTGGATATGACTCCTTTCTAAATCTGTGTACCAACTTAATGATGCCCCACTCAGACTTTCTTGAAAATAGTGAATCATCAACTTGTTTACTTGCGGAGGATGACCATCAAGCGGAAGATCATACAATGGATTATTCGTCATGATAAATCCTTGTGGGGGATCAACATTCTGGCGGTCATTCTCTGGCATAACTACTTCTGCTTGCTTTATCTGACTGGCACTTCAAGGCCTCTATGCTCCTTTTGCTTCAAACACTTCACAGCTCTCACGAGTTCAGTAGGAGTGTCGGGAAATCAATTGCGGGTCATGAACAAGGATGGGTAAGCTTTTGGCACTGGTTAGGGTAGAAAATGCAAAATGATGCAGATATGCTTATGCAAATGCAATGCAATGAGTGCACACGAGAACAGATCCACATCAAGAATTAAAGTTACCAATCCTGCAAGACAACAAAAGGGTATCTCTCACCTCGGGTGGGCAATCTATTGCTTTATAATAGGGCATCCCAAAAGGCTTTTAAACAAAGTCCCATGCACTAACCCTCAAAAGTTTTCCATCATAACGACTACTCGTAAGACGGTAATCCCTTCAAAAGGATGAACACAGAGTTATGTTTTAGTAACCTTCTGGAATAAGGTTCTACAAGAGGTCCTCAGAATCACGGAATCCCACGTCGGAAATAAAACACCGTTACGACTACACGTAGGACATAATATTTCCAACGGGGTCTCATCTGAGCGGTGGAATTCGATCCAACTCAACGAGTCCTGTGTCTCGCAAATCAGAAAGAAACCACCTCCTAATCTTAGTGTATACTCGAAAGCTCGGGTAGAAAGCTTTATCCTCACAAACCATCCCAATAAACCCAACAGGTTAAAAAGAAACACAATAATAAAATAAAATAAAACATAAAAGCAAATAAAGCACAAATGCAACAAACAAACTAGGTTTGGCTTGCTAAGTGTCCCCAGCAGAGTCGCCAGCTGTCGCTACTCGAAAAATACGCGCAACCACGGGGAAGGCGAAAAGGAAAGGACAGAAGAGTCGCCACCGAATTTTATTTATCCCATGAGGGGAAAGTAAAATATCGAGAAAACCTTAAGAACAGAAATGGATAAGATGGTCTCGCGACCAAGAACAGGTTCGGAAGTCGGTTATGCGAGGGGAAGGTATTAGCACCCCTCGCATCCATCGTACTCGATGGGAACCATTTGTTTGTCGTGTGTGATTATATTTGCTTAAAGATTTTACTATATATATAAAAAAAAAGGTGTTCCAAAAGATATGGAGAAAAGGGTTAGAAATAGGGAAAGGAGGTAACAGGGAAAAAGAGAGAAAGGACGGACTCGGTAGGACTTCGCGGTCCTAGGCCTACATATTCTCAACGGATATGAGAAAGTCAGAGTCGACGTAGCTCGGGAAACTACAGATATAAGGGGGAATGTGCTCGCCAAGGATTGTGGCCCTTGTGCCTACGTATCTTTACTTGAACGAAGTAAAGAATCAGAGCAGCCGTAGTTCGGCCTACGATTTGTTGATGTTTTTATGGATGATGCTATCGTACGCATTCTAGCAGTTAGGTGTATTGCTGCTCGCTCGTTGGAGGCTTAGGCATTAACTGTTTGCGGTAGAATGGACGTATCATATCCTTTTTGAAAGATTAGTTTTCGCCATGCGAGGCAAGACGTCACATTTGATTTGTTGAATTATTTTTTTAGGGGCGAGATAGGTCCTCGGATAGTAACCCCTACGGGTAGTACCCAATTCTTTATCTCAAAGTTTTTTGTTATGAAAGGGTGTGGCGAACATAGCGTCTTCGGATTGAAAGACGAGTATCAAAACCACACACACTACAGTGAGCATCTCGACACTCGGAGAGGAAGAAGTCTACACTTAATCCTCTCTCTTTAGTTCAATACAAAGAGAACTTCATTCTCTTATTAAAGTGTTTTTGGTTTTGAATGGTAAGTGCTTTTGCAACAGATAACCCTACGGTAAACGTCAGCACTCGGGATAGGAGAAGGCCTACGCCTAACCACTCCACGACCATTCAAGTTTTTGTTACGAAAAGAAGTTTAAAAATGCGCTCGGTACGGGACCGAGGTTTTTAGGTGACAAAGGTTGCGGGAGGAATTTGTGGGAAGATAGGTGGTGGATAAAGTCACGTCTTTGTATTGAAAGACGAGTATCGAGACCACCCACACTACAGTGAATATTCCAACACTCGGAGAGGAAGAAGTCTACACTCAATCCTCTCTCTTTAGTTCAATACCAAGAGAATCGATTTATTTATTGTAAGTGTTTTGAAAATGCACTCGGTACGGGGCCGAGGGTTTTTTAGGAGAAAAAGGATCACTTGATGTTGGATCAAGGTTTATTGTTTGTAAAGATGTTTGAAGTGATACGAACAAGGTCGATGGTGGACGCACAAGGCGGTCGACTTACATGGTCGAAAATGGCTCGATAAAATCGAGAGTTTGTTTTTTTTTTAATGGTTATGTAATCAAGAGTCAACAAAGACAATAGCAATATTCACATATTAAAATCATACAAACATAAGGGGTTAGTCGGCTAAAAAAATGAGACATGCAAAAGATAAAACATCACTTTTTTAAGGTAAAAACAAACAAGAAAATAAAATGAGCAAACTGATCAGTTCGCGCCGCGAACTGAGAAAAGTTTTGATTCTGTTTTTGACAGTTCGCGCCGCGAACATGGGTCGCGCCGCGAACATGGGTCGCGCCGCGAACTGAAGCGAAAAATACAGTATTTGCTGTATTTTTTGCTGTCTTTTGTGGTTTTCTTTCCTTTCTATTGGTTTTTAAACATGGCTTTTTGGTCCCCTTAGAACCTTACATGATATACACAGTACAATAACACACAAGAGAATAAATGAAATGAATATAAAAGCAAAAAATAAAAGGAGAAAGGTTTGAAGAAATGGATACCAAGAGCTTTCTAACCTTCTTGCAAGTACTCCAATGACCTTTGTTGGATGTGTTCTCTACTCTTCACTCTATGTTGTGAAGCTTCTCCTTCTCAATGGTCCTCTTATGCTTCTATATCACTCTCTTTTTGGTTTTTCTCCCTTTCTATTTTTCTGGTTTTTTGAGGTTTCTCTTGCTCTCAATCCCTCTCAATGTTGTGTATGTGAATGGTAGTGAATCCTCTCTTTGTTTACAGCCCCTTGCCTTCTTATCTCTCCCTCTAGGGTTTTCTCTTCCCCCCAAACATCAGATTTTTTCATGGGGCAATGTCTCTTGCCACCTTTTCTCATGTCACTCTCTTTCTTTCCATTTCCATGTATATGGCTATGCTGCATTTTTCTGCACTACTTTCCCATGCTGTCTTTTTCTGCAGCCCTCTACATTGCCCTCAATCCTTTCACCTCTTTGTTGGCTTATGCTTGGACTACCCTCTTGGTCAATGTTAACCTTTGGACAGAATTTTGAAATTCTGATTTTTAGATGCATTATCATATGCCATTCCCTTGGTCATGTGACATGTATATTTTGTGACATGAGGAAACTTGCCACCTTTTGCATGGGACTGTTTTGTTCATTCATATTGCTCATGGTTGAACATGCATGGTATTGATCTTGAGATATTCCAACATTGAATTAGCTCTTAAATATTTTCCTTGCATGTTTGTAAGCACAAAGAGGGTCATGTGGACTTGATGGAGCATGGGGGATACCATGACATGAAGTTATTTTTAGAAACTTGAATTAAGACTAGAAATAATTTAATTTCCTAAGTATTACCAAGAGTTTGGATTTTGTAACAAGTGTGACATTCTTGCAAATGTCATGAAATTTTCTTTGTAATATTCTTGAATCTAGCCTTGAATTCATGAATCTTGAATTTGGAATTATGGGCTTCCCTTATGTCATTGAATTTGAAGAAATAAAGAAATGAGTCAAGCCTTGAAAGAGGGCAAATTTTGGGGTGCAACACCTACTCGAAAAAACAGATGAATCTGAATTCCTGTAATCCGTATTATCCCGAACTACGTAAGCTCTGATCTCTCAAGCCTGTTGAGAGTACGTAGGTACAATGCTGACGTATTGGCGAGCCACCTTCCTCGTAACCCGTAGTTAGCCGAACTATGTTGACTCTGATTTCTCATTCTCTGATGAGAATACGTAGGCATAAAGTGCGACGCTTTGCCGAGTCATTTTCTTTTCTTTTCAGACCGGCCTTGATAGGTAGATAGTAAACCAACCCGTCAGATAAACACAACAAGCATGGATCCCATCGAGTACGATGGACGTGAGGGGTGCTAATACCTTCCCCTTGCGTAACCGACTCTCGAATCCAGACAATGGTTGCGATGACCTTGTCTTATACCCTTTTCGTCAGGTTTTTCCGATCGTTTCCTTTCCCGTTCTGAGGGATAAATAACGAAAGGTGGCGACTCTTCTGTTTTGCCGACACCTTATTTTCGCGGTAGCGACACTTTCGTTCGTTCAAGTCCTTATAATACAAGGATTATTGAACTTCTTCAAAGGTCAAAGACTCCCTTCCATACAAGAAAGTTTCTTTGAAGTGATCATGTGTTCTGGGGCAAAGCACACAGCAGCAACAATGTTTGATCTTCATCATCGATCTTCACATTAATATTTTCACGATCAAGAATTAGCTTGTTGAACATATTCAACTACTCAGCCAACACTTTGTCTCCACTCATCTTGAATGAATATAAAGCTTGCTTCACATAGAGTCGATTCACCAGAGATTTGGTCATGTACAAACTTTCAAGTTTCACCCATAATCTCGATGATGTAGTCTCCTTTGATACCTGTCGAAGAACCTTATCACCAAGGCTCAAAAATATTACGATGTGGGCTTTCTCAATCATGCCCATATTTTCTTTTACCGTTAATGCATCGTTCATGGCTGCCTCTCCCTTCAATGCTTCCAAACAACCCTGTTGAACTAGTAGGGCTTTCATCTTCAAGCGCCACAGACTGAAGTCGTTCACTCCGGTGAACTTTTCAATCTCATACTTTGTTGAAGGCATCTTCTCCATGCTCACCGCACCAATTTGTTGTGAATCGACTGTCTTGAAACAAGGTATAAACGGTTTCTTTATGATCAAGAAACACACAAGGGTTAGGGTTAACAAAGAAAACAAGGTAAAACAACAAGGAACAACAAGGATTGGTTATAAACCGTTATTTTTTCCTTTCTCTTAAAACAAGATTACAAGTATACAAGAATAAAAAAATAACCTCTCTCACTTGAAATTAGGATTTTATCTTCCTACTTTTCCTTATTGCCAAGATTGAGAAACTAGCATCCTATTTTAAAGAAAAATAGCACACTAACCTAATGGAATTTTTAACAATTACCCATGAAATTATCTCTGCTCCCTTTCTTTTGATCAATCGGAGGATGTGTAGGTCATCTTGTTCATGAGGTCTTGAGTGGTTCTTGATGAACTTTCATCATTTCAAATCTAGTATTTGATTGATCATTGGATCAATTGAGGTACTTTGGATTGATGCATAAGGTTGTCCAAAGTATCATGAAGGATTGATTGATGTAATGGCTTCATCTTTCCTTGACTTAGGTCTTGATCCACATTATTTTGAATTGTGCTACATGTTTTAGGAGTATAATCTTTATATTATATCTCTAACATGTATGGTACATAAATTGTTATTGATCGGCCTCTCATAGTATGATCTTCCTTATAAATTGTGCTATGATTGCTTAACATAGCGTTGAATTTGTCCCTAATCGGAAAGTGATCATTTGGTCCAATTTTAGATATGAGGCATTTCTTAGTTTAGATGTAATTCTCCAATCTCCATAGTGTGTAGATTCTTTTCCACCTAAGAGAAGTTATGATACACTTGTTGATTTTATCTAAGTTGGATCCCTTCTCAAAGGATGATGCAAAGTTCTCATACTTGTTGGGTTGAATAATTGAGTAATATACTTTAAATAACAAAATGTCTTCCTCATTAACTTTAACATTAACACTAACACTAACTTTAATTGTGCTAACTTTTACTTTATGCCATTTATTTTTATGCACTTTTATCTTTATGGCTCTTTAGTTTTTTTGCTCTTTATTTTATGCTTATCATTTCATATCATATTTTTATCTTGTTTATATTCATGCCTTTTTCTTTGTGTCCACTTGGACTTTCTTTTTAAGACATTAGTAAAGGCTTAAACAATTAAAAGACTCTTAATGTTCCTTGGACTACTTGGGGACTATCCTTTACTCATTGATGATGGACTTAGAATTTGGTTCTTTGCCCTATGCTTTGGAGTTGTGACTTGAGACCTTGGATCTTATCTGACACTTTGACCTTGAGTTGTCCTCTTGAAGACTTGACTTGGATACTTGGTTTTCATTTGATGTTTGGTTATTATTGCTTATTTTATTGCTTATTGCTTGAATCCAAAGGATGAAATAATTTGGTATCTTGGTTAGATTTTTCTTTCCCTAACTTTTATTTTATGCTTTAGCATAATCTCTTCATCTCTTCCCCTTCTCAAATTTTCAAAATCTTCTCCATTTTTCAAAATCTTCTCTTTTTTCAAACTAGAACCACTTTCTTAATAAACCTTAACTTCGTCAAGTGCATTTTCAATCTATTTTCTTAAATAAAGTGCTAATCAATCTTATGCATATCAAGACCATTTCCAAAAGACTTAAAAAATACTTAACTCATTCAAATCATTTTGTGCCTTTTGTGCACTAACTTTTCTCATAAAGTTTAGACATGAGTCATTTCCATAGTGTAGTTGTGATCCTTCTATCCTCATAGTATCGTTTGAAATGAGTTTATTCTTTTCCAATTTAGAGAGTTAGTGACATACTTTTTGATTTTATCCAAGTTAAAACCCTTCTCTTGGTGATGCAAATGTCCATTTTCACATACTTGTGGGTGATTAGTTGAAGTTTTCTCCTTAAAATGATAAGTTTTCTTTTCATTTAAAAATGAACCATAACAAACCATTTTTTTATTTTTACCACAAACTACGAGTTTTTGATCCTCTATTGCACTTTGTGGGTACGTAGGCACGAGGCTTGGGAAGTATTGTCAAACACAAAATTATTTTAAAAAATATTTCTCTTCCCATCTCACCAATATTTTGAAAACAAAACTTTTAATCAAAACGCTGGATTTTCAAGAGGTTCATATAGAGTAGTATAGACATTTTGGGTGCTAACTCTTTCCCTTTGCGTAACGAACCCCTTTACCCTTGTCTCTATTTTTATTAGCTTTGGTTTTAAAACTTCTTTAGGTTTTATTCGCTCTTTTCCCTTTCCTTTGAAAAAATAAAAGTGCGGTGACGACTCTTGTTTTGTGAGTTAAGTTAATCAATAGCTTAATCTCAAATTTTCCCGCTACAAAGGGATTTCGATCAGGTTGATTGAATCTCGTTCATCAAGATTGATTCAGAATTCTCAAACTTTTGAGTTAATTCCAACACACACACACACACACACACACACACACACACACACACACACACACACACACACACACACACACACACACACACACACACACACACACACACACACACACACACACACACACACACACATATATATATATATATATATATATATATATATATATATATATATAAAGTAGCTTGAGCTAGCTTTGCGCTCTTGAAGTATAAAAGGTAGCCCTAGTTGGGTTATCCCGGTGTTGGTTACTTGGCTCATAAGCTAACAACTCCAGAGACCCATGGAACAACTACTAATGTTGCTAGGTGTGAATTTTGATATAATTCAGGATACTTGTCTTTAAATTTTAGTCGAGGTTTCTCGTCCTGCATTTTGAAAAATATCAAAAGCTATTATGAAAATATACAAAAAAGGGGAAAACTAGTGAATCATGAGGAAACTTACATATTTCAGCCAACATTCTTGATGTTTGTGTTGATAGAAATCTGGAGAATAATCCAAACTCAGATGGACAATAAACCCAAAAATTGCATTTCTTTTCACCGTCTTTAGCATGTCTTGCATGATCCAAGCAAGCTTGACAACATTCAACTGCACTATCTTTGTGGTAGGTAAGACCTAATCTTACTGGATGACATTCATATAGAATGGGTCTGCCGGGAAGAACCTCCTCCTTCGGATAGAATTAATACTTGGTAAATGCAAAGAAGATTGAACCAGAAAAGTAGATGCATAGTACTTCTAGTTTCTATCACATAATATCATGTTTACTCATTCCATGAATCTTAAAAGTTACTTTCAGTTAAGACGGTTCAGACTACGTAAACAGAAAGAAACTATTTTGACTAAAGAAATTGATATTACCAAAATCCCCTATCCCCTCAGGTTTGCCATCATGTTCTTCGTTAATGATTTGAGCGGGTATCCAAAGGTCGACCTCTTTGCAAAACATATCCCAATCAAACTCCAAAGCTCTTAATAGCATACCAAGAAAGTTGAATTACAATGATCTGTCTTAAACTCATGTAAAGTCCAAAGCTCTTAATAGCACTATGTTTAAACATATCTCACATTCAACTATCACAGGCATAACAGAAAATCAATGTGCATATCAGTCTCTTCACGAGAGATGCTAGAGTTAGAACTCCCCTCAACGCGAGCCAACCTAACCTCTTCAACTTTTTCCTTGCGCCAACTTTCATTAACTTCTGTATTTTTGAAAACATCATATGATCCAAGAGAACCGAAGTTTGCAATTTCGAGTTAACATGTACTTAATGAGCTAAAATGAAATGCAAATAAGCATGGGATTAGTTTCTATACACACTAACTGTTGGAGAAATTTCCCAAATATTAAATTGATAAATAATAATGGTTAGATTAACAGAATAAATGGCCAAAAGTTGCAACTGTCTAGAGTAGAACCAGAGGCCCTATAATGATTGGGTGCATGGTAAAAAGGTGCAAGTACCAGATTAACATAACTTTTCATGAAAAAGTTTGTTGTTATTGATATACAATGGTTTGCGAATGATCATGTTGGAATTAAATGAAACATTATTTCTTCTCACCAATTGGTACAAGTTTTTCTTTAAATAGAGATATTTGTTAGGCATAAAACATACACCAAAATTACTTGTTTCAAATGTCAAAAATTATATCTAAGTCATTCTTTTATTTTTCTATGCACAAGAATAAATAATGGAGCTTTATTCTGTAAAATAATGTTGATCGATATGCTTAATGTGAATGTGTGATTCATGTTAAGGTTTCCAAAGTATCCTGAAGGGGATTCGTTGGTTAACCTTTTTGCATCCAATTTGCATAAATTGGTGGGGGTGAATCGAACCTAAAGCTTAGTGTAAACACACGCTTTGAAATTTATTTTGTGCAACTTTTATCGTACCGTTTTCATCTTCTTCTTGTTCATGTTTTGCAGCAGACCCCCAACACAAGATCTAATAATCTTTAGGTTCGATTTTCGATTTTGATCCATATTTTATTTATAATTAATATTAAAGTATGCAATTTTAAATAAAATGGTAATAATTTTCAATGTCAGTGAAAGGTACACAGTTAATTCGTATAATTTTTAAAATTATGGAATTTTGATTTATGGATCTTTTTATTTGTTGTTAATTTGTGACTACAATAGGGAAATAAACATTCGTACTTTCTTATTCATCAATACGGTGAAAGGTACATAATCATATTAAATAAATATGTCATTTATACGATGTTTTAAATTCATGTAAAATATGTTGAAAATAATATTTATTTATGTTAAGTTTAACATATGAAATAAATTTATATATGCATGATTTATAAAATATTCAAGTATGTGAATTTGAATAATTAAGAATATGTTTGGTTTATGTTGTATACTTAAATATAAAATACATGTTAAATATTATTTTTGGTGCACGTAATTTGTTTTAATTAATAATGCATAAATTTTAGATAAAATAATTTGGTGGAAAAAAATCATGAATTTGAATATATGGTGCATGTATTGGTAAAATGAAATTATGTAAATAAAATGTTAGAAATATCAAGAATATGTTTAAATTGCATTTTAGTTTTTGCAAAAATTTATTAAATTTAAAATGATGTATCTCATATTATATGTGTATCATAATATGAAAGTATTATTTTTGTTCATCTTGATAATAAAAGTAATTTTGACATATTTTAAGTTATCGTAAGTTGAAAAATATTTATAGAGAAAAGTTATAGAAAATATTAACGATGTGAATTTATTGTTTACTTTGTATTGTGATTTTTATTTGGATATACCATAGAAAATTGTTAAATATGAAACATGAATTTATCACATAAAATTTGTTATGCATATTAGTTATGCAAAAAAATAATATTTATTTTAAAAGAATAGAAATGAATTCTATGGTGGTGTATTTATATGGAGTTTATAAATTACATGTTTGAATTTACTTCATGAAATAAAAGTTAATCATGACAAATTTGTTTGATCGTGGTTGACGATTGCTATAAATGTTTAATAAATTAAATATATTTCGGATATATTTAAGTGGAAGTAAAACTTCAAATTAAAAAGGTTAAAAAATAAAGAATGACATAAAATTTGTGTATATGACAAAATGAATGACAAAAGTGTCATGATTATAGTTTATCGAAACTATCAAGAATATAGAACATATGTTGTATATGGAAATTGTACTAATATGACAAAAGTTTTATAATTTGATGATAGATAACAAATACTATCAAGAGTACATAATGTAATTATATGCATAATTAGTTGAAAAATTGAATATTCCGAATTTATTAAAGTTTAGAAAAATCTTGCAATTCTTTGACGAAAGAATTGACAAAGATATAATGTCTTTGGATATAATTGAATACAATGAATACATCATTAGGGACGTGGAACAAGCTTGTATCTAATTAATCATCAATAGTGGAAACCCAACTCATACTTAATTAATGTTAAGTTTTGAGTTCAATGATGAAAGTACACTATTAGAATGATTGAAGTACTTAATGACAGATACATCCCAAGGGGTAAAAGTACTTAGACCACAAGAATAAGTGTGGTAGGATGGAGTTTTTCTCTTAATGGACATATAGCATATGTTTGTTGGAATGCATATGGGTACATTTTTGCTGTAGTCTACCCATATGAGAATGACGTGGTGCCGCTTCATAGAGTTCAAGGGCTTGACTCTTAAATTCTCATGAAAAAGATATGCGACACAAGTCCTTATTAAATATGTCATATTAATAATTCGATCTATGGTACCAATATTTTATGTGTGAGTTATGCATGCTTGTTCTAATGAATAATTAGTTCAAAGCTTGTCTACCAATCTATTTGGGGATGAGTGAAAACTTAACTTATAATAATGGTTAAATTAACAAAATAAATGACCAAAAGCTGCAACTGTCTAGAGTAGAACCAGAGACCCTATAATGATTGGATGCATGGTCAAAAGGTGCAACCACCAGATTAACACAACTTTTCATGAAAAAGTTTGTTGTTATTGATATACAATGGTTCACGAATGGTCCATGTTGGAATCAAATGAAACATTATTTCTTCTCACCAACTGGTACAAGTTTTTCTTTAAATAGAGATGCTTGTTAGACATAAAGCATACACTAAAATTACTTGTTTCAAATGCCAAAAATTATATCTAATCATTCTTTTATTTAAGTGCACAAGAATAAATAATAGAACTTTATTCTGTAAAATATTGTTGATCGATATACTTAATGTGAATGTGCGATTCATGTTAAGGTTTCTAAAGTATCTTGAAGGGAATTCGCCGGTTAACCCTTTTGTATCCAATTTGTATAAATTGGTGGGGGAGAATCGAACCTAAAGCTTAGTGTAAACACACGCTTTGGAATTTATTTTGTGCAATTTCTATCATACTGTTTTCATCTTCTTCTTGTTCATGTTTTGCAGCAGACCTCCAATACAAGATCTAATACTAACCTAGTTCTTTAGCAACTACAGTGCTACTGGAATTAAAGCTCCTTAGTCTATGCAAAATCTCATCAACTATTTGCTGCTTCATATACTGCGGCAACTCAACCACCAAACTCTCTATTGAAAATTCTCCTTCTAAAGCCTTCGCCTGATTGATTTCACAAACATTAACCGCTTTAACTAAATTGCTTTTAGTTCTTAATTTTAGTTCTTACCGATTCAATTAACTCCGCTGGTTTATATTCCATGCGGATTTGTATTGGTTCTTCCATTTTCTGAATCTGATCCGGACTATAAGATACAACAACTAGAATAAAAAAAGTAAAAAAGAAAATAAAAACTTAGCTAGTGGTTTATTTTTTTTATGTCTCATTAATAATGATTTTTTTTAGTCATAAGTGAAATTTAGTTTATAAATTACTCGGAGCTATAAAATGCTAAAAGAGACATACTTAATGGATCAAAATCAAAGAATTAAAATCTAAAGGACCAAAATTAAACAAGAGAGTTTCTTAATCCACCCCTTAATATTGTTAGGCACCTAGCAAAATTCCATTTATTCTTCCTGCTTCTGGAGATACATATTCGAACGCACCCTTTTTTTTTACGCTGGATGCTTCCGGAGATGCATATTCGGAAAAAGGTCCAGAGATACAACTCTGAAATCTTATCAGAACAGGTTTTTTTTAAATTAAGTTTTGTTGGTCGCAGATGAAAATTAGTTGTTGCAGATGAATATAAAATGACATACATTCGTAAATAAAATAATGATATATATATATATATATATATATATATATATATATATATATATATATATATATATATATAAAAGAAGTAATATGGTACATCAATGTCATAAAAAATATAGTACATCAAAAAAAATATCAATGTCACTACTGTGTATGCCTGATCGCCTTGTCTCTGTTGTCTCACCTGTCCTGGCACGATTCCTGCGGTACATAAGTCCCCCTCCTGCCACCGCAATGATGTCATCTAATACACGCCTGTGGTCAGACCCCTTAGGGAAGAAATCGGCGGCAATGTCTGCCCGCCCGATCTCCACTATCTCACAACAGCGAGGCAGGACATCTTGAGTGTGGTCCAGCTGAGACTGCTCCTCCTCTAATATCTCTTGATGAGCTGGTATGGGTACCCTCGGCAGTGGGAACCATGTAGGGGTGTGATACGGTGAAGAACCACATGGTATAGCCATCAATGCAGCTCCAGCCTGTCGGTGCTCTGGTCGCCCGAGCCTCTTCAGATACCATGTGCCTTTGGTAGTCGGCATAAATCTCTTCTATCTGCATACGAGTCAAGTCGAGAGGAGCGGAAACATCTGGGTGTCTGGGAATGGTCTGAGTGTAGCCGAACTGCCGCATGACGCACTCGAACAAATATGGAACAGTGATGGTCGAACTGCATGTCAACCATCCTGAGAATATGAAGATATTGTCAAACGGGCGTGTCAGACGATGATCAGCATAGACATCGTCCCGGATGTCCTCAGCATCCAGGCGATCGAGATAGACTCTGTAAGGGTTGAGAATGATTGGAAATTTGCAATGCTGAAAATTTAAATTTCTTGGCAAGATGCGCTTGAGGTAACCGGATACCCATATGTGGTAACCGGCTACCACATTCAAAAATGTCCAATTTAGCGTCAAATGGAGGGAATCCTGCACAGTCACCTGTTGCCACCTATTTTGAGCTTCGTTAAGCCTCTGAAAGTTGCCCTTGAATATTATAATTGTGAGAGTGCTTGAGATATCCTATGACCTGTCTCCTAAACTAAAAATAACCTGTTGAATAAAATACAATCGACCGCTCGATCATGGGCAAAATAAATGTCGGACCCTCTGATGCTCGCTGTTTGAACTCTTGCAACGAAAGGGAACCCTGAGCCACAAAAACACTTTGATCACATGTCTCGAGAACCAATGATATGATATGAGAAAATGCAAAATGTAGAGAAACACAAGCCATTTACAGTTAGAAAAAGAGAGGGCAAATTTTAAGGTGCTACAAGTATGAGAATATCACAAAGGAATAAAGTGATATGAATGTAGGAGTCTCAATCTTATTTAAGTTGAAATAATACAAGATTTTTATTAAAAGTTACTTGAGGGCAAGTAACAAGCTAAGTTATGAGTAACTAAACCCTCTAATGCTATGGATGAGTCATTTATTTGGTAATGTTTGTATTTATGAATTAATTATTATAATAACTAAGTATTTTATTCCTATATGATTTATTTTTTTATGGGATTAATGTTTTGCTCTATTGATAAAATAAGAATGATTTATAATTACCTATTAGAAAAACATTTCAATAGGTAATATTTGATTAAAATATAATAGATTAAATATCACTTGGACCTAAGGTTATCATCTAGAAACTATTTTGTTCTTGATGATTACATGTTTGAATTCATTTACAATTTACTAATAGCCATAGAAATTGATTTGAGTATCAAGGATATATTCGCTAAGTACTTAAGAATAGATAATATTAAGAACTAGTAATCTTAGGAGAAAAATTTATTTGTTACAAGTTCAATTTAGAATACCAATTTATTCAAGATCAAACTCTCATCCCTGACATGCTTTTCTCAAATTATTTTTTTATTTTATTAAATTTACTCATATTTTATATTTTTTTTAGTAAACAACCCAAATCAAAACCCCATAAATAGCTTTTTGTTCATTTAAATTTAAACCAAACCTTAGAATATAAAACAATCCTTGAGATCGATATTTCAATAACCTCTTATATTACTACATTGACAAATTAATACACTTGTTAATTTATCGATCAATGATCATTATGTATCTTGATATAAATTATGTGAGGATGGAAAGTTGTTTAAGATATATCTTGTATTCGTCCTGATTCTTTCAAGTTGTTCAACACATTTCCCTTTGTGATGATAATTGATTCAATATATAAGACCAACAAGTACAAGCTTTCTCTTTTGAAAATTGTTGGTGTACTTACTTCTACAGAGATAAGTTATTTGGTTTGCTTTGTTCTTTTGGAATGTGAAAATAAATATAATCTTAGATGGGTGTTAGAAGTGTGTCAAAATATGTTAAAAGACTAAGAAAACATGGAACATGTGATTGTCACTAACAACGATACCACACAGATGAAATGTTGTTGCCAAAAGTTTTCCTACATCCTATGTTTTACTCTGTAGGTATCATATAACAAAAAAAAATGTGAGAGGTAGACTTAATACACCGATAGAGACCAAACAAATTAAGGATAAAGACGGGAAAATATTCAAACTTAGTTAGATAATAAAAAACATAATGGATGACTAAAATGTTAGAATAAATTCTTCTACAGAGGAGTTATATGTTGTATTTGTCATATAATTAAGAAGGGTGTGCGTGAAATATCTAGATTTTTTAAAATATGTTGAAAATAAAATATTATACCGAGTGAAGGAGAAAATCGTTTGTGCATGGACTGTTCAGGTTAGACACTATGAGAATACCACAACTAATAGAGTGGAGTCTGCTCATGCTACCTTGAAGAACTAGTTGAAAAATAGTAAAGGCGATTTATGTAAAATTTGGGAGTAAGTGAACCAAATTATTCAAAACCAACATAACATGACACATACATCATTTGGTTGCAACATCGTAGTATCAGAACATGGATTCAAAGATAAAATTTTATATTCGTAGTTGATAAATAATATATCTCGAGTGGGACTGAACTTTATTTATAGAAAGTTGTGTGAGCAAAGAAAAAATGTTAAAATATCTCCAAGTGTGGTTGTAAAATTAGAAAAAAAAAATATGGCCTTCCTTGTGCTTGTTCAATTTCTAAGAAGTTGAAACTTGAAAGACATATATGTATGGATAAGGTCTACATGCATTGAAAAAGGTTTCGGTTTGATGATAATGGTGTGATCAAGGATGATAATTCGAATATTTATATTATGACATAAAGGGAGGTGATTCTAAAGAGATTTTTGAAAGCTCGTTATAACATGAAATTGTATATTAAAGAGAAGATGCACAAGATAAATTATCTAGAAACCATGAATATGAAATCATTTGCAGAGCTGATCAAAACTAAGAGTGATCCTAAGAGGGTCGAGTGAATTATGGACGTTTAAAAAAATTTGATTTAAAACAAAATCATATTCTAAATTAGATTTTGAAAACATTTTATAAAAAACGATTAAATAAGTAAGCAACAGAAATTCAATGTAAAGAAATTAAGTGAAAAATAAAAGAGATAAGGGAAAAGAGATGTTACTATAGATTTATAGACGTTTGGTTTAATGAAATGATTGACTCCTCTCCCTAATTATTGTTCTTGAGAGTATCTACGATTGCTTGAGAGCTTTAAGAAGGTTAAGCCCACGAACCCCCTTATACTAGGATATGAAATTTTTAGAATAACTTCTAACCAAACAGCAAACAACGCTTGAAGTGGTTAGTCATCAAATCAAACAATGGACGAGCTTGAAGTGATTAGTCTTCACACCAAAAAAGATTTTGAACAAACTAATCTCAAATCAAGACAAAGTTTTAAGTTGGATATCCTCCAAACTGAACCAAAGTTTTATACTGGTTGACTATGAACTGAACCATGATTTTTACCGGGTTGATCTTAAACCTACTGAGTTTTTAGATCGACCTGAACTCAAAAAATGTTCTAGACTGGACAAGCACATGCCCCTCAACTGGGCAAGGCTCAATCTAGTCTAGTTGAAGGACATGCCCAATATGGCACAGGGCACAATATAGTCGTTGGGCACAATATAGCCATTTGACATAATATAGCTGGTGGGGACATGCCCCTCACGCGCCTGACAGTTCACGTGACCACCTGCCCTTCCGAAAGTCATGGAGGCAGTTGGACCAAGTCAAAGATCATGCGCTAAATCTTCCATCTGGCAGTCCCTCATTGGCCGACCAGATATTTCAGTCACATGTGGGACCTTGACCCTGCGTTGGGGAAAAACTTATAAATACCCTCTCTTTTGAGAGAGTCAAGTATTCTAATCATTCTTACTCATACCTAATCATTGGTACTTGCTTTCTTTAGCCCAAACACTTACCTTGGCATCGGAGTACCTTGCAGGTACACCCCCTCCTCTCCTACAACCACTGTTGCTGCCCTACATTGAAGGCTAAGACGATCCATTATAATCACTCCAACCATGCATATGAACCTATCACCATCTCACAAGATGATAGCCCTTGCACAACGACCCTCATCGCCACCCTCAACAAATCTAACTATTTTCTCTTCCAACAAGGAGAAAAAATCCACAAGCTGGAAAACATCGTTGTTGAACAACCTCTTCCGCGAGGATCTCTCAACCCCTCTCGCCGATCTCGCTCCCCCTCTCAAAAGTGTCGCCGAGACGAACCTAAAAGTACCTCCCCTATCAAAGAACGATCTAAACTGGAGAAAGGCACTCGACATCTGCTCTGTACAATCAGGTACACTCCCCCACCCGACAATTATGGGAAAGTGCTGGAATATCCAAGCCTGAAATGAAAATAAAAAACACCAAGATCAAGCATTATCTCAAATATAGAATGAAAAGAAATGAAAAAAAAAGTCGAAAGATATAAGATTGTTATCACAAGTAGTGCCACGCTCCCTGCCACAGTCCTAGTCTTCCACAAACATCACTCTCCCAGCCTCGAATATTTGTAAGCCAGGATAGTCGCCCCTTAGTTATACTCATGGATCCGTGTAGAATCCAAAAAGTACCCCAGATAAGCAACATCCGTATATGTGGAGGAAGTGTCCACAAACAGCTGAGTGCCGACTAAAACTAAAAAAATAACATCTCAACACACGTTGTCTGTGTATCTCAACCTCAGTTGGATCACCGTCTGCCAGGCGTGCAGCAACGAGCGCCTCACCAAATCTATTGGTGAAAAAGGAGAACCTGACATGAGCCCCTCTGGTTTTATTCACCTCCTCCAGCACATCTAATGGATCAGACCCAACTCCTTGACCAACATCTCTCTCACATCCTCTTTCGTCATCCTATCGTGACAGATGAGGGTACTCTTGATCAGTATATGTAGCAGATAGAAGATGTCATCCAGTATGATCATGAGCTCGTCGTGCGGTAGATGAATGAAGGACATATCAGGGTGCCATCTCTCTACAAAGCCCGTCAGCATTCCATTGTGGATCACACTGTAACCGATCTCACAAAGGTCCTTCAAACCAGAGACGACAAGGACATCATGGAACCAAGGCTCATGTGGCAGCTCCAAAGATCATATCTTTCTCCTGTGGTTATAGAACTTCTACGGATTACGAGTCAGAAATTTTCCATAAATAAGAAAAAATGTTAATAAGAAACAATGGTACAAATTATAATTTTCCAATGAAAAAAAAGATACATTATGAGTAATGTTACCTCTCCATCCTAGACATGTCTAAAAGTATGGTCAACGTATCATGTCAGCAGGGGCATATCTGAGGGACCCCTTGGGAAAATCTCAGGCTCATCATCATCGTCATCACAAGCATCTTCCGATGGTGGGTCATCACACTCTGGAGGTGGCACCGGATCAACATTAGGAGGAGAATCAGGAGTATCCCGATGAGGTCTGCAGGAGGACGGGGCCTGGGGCCTGTGATGAACCCTCAGCTGAATCTCGACGCCTCCGGGATGAAGAAGTGGATGATGGGGTGGGATACGAGGTCGAGGGAATGTCCTGGACATGTGATGAAGAAATATGTGCCTCAACATCGGCCTCGGTAACGGTGGTCTGGCTCTGCTCGCGTCTCAGAGATACATGTTGTGAAACCCGTCCAAGTTACAATCTATCTTTTTTGTCTGCCATAACTCTGAAAGGTATAAACAATAAAAAACAATTAGATACAAATAAATTAAAAAACAAAAATCAAAAATAAAATTAATACTTTTTTTACTTTCGGATGTATACATGCGGAAAAACCCAAAATTCAGAAAATTAGACTTGTTCCGGAGTTACATCTTCGGAATTTCCCTAACGCTAATTTGTTTCGTAGATGTAGCTTCAAAACTTCCTGCAACTCCTACAACAACGTCAATGGCGTCCCCACCCAAGAAAATCAATTTTTTCAACTCCTGATCGTCAGTTTCAGCCAACAACAAACAATACCTATGTTGTCTCTAAACTATGTTTCTAAAACTATCTAACGATTTCTACCCCTAAAACTATATTCTAACTCGTTTGCGGGAAATACTTGAAAATACCTTGGAAACTCGAAAACCTACTGATTATATCGAGCTTTAAATGAGTTGGAGTGTCTTGACCGTTGAGATGAATGCTCCTTGTCGAACTTGATTAAAAACAATTAAGTTTGGTTGAAATTTTTTTTGAGGTTTGAGAGAGTTTGAAGAGTTTGAGGGTGAGAAGTTGAAAAATGAAGAATGAGGGAGGTGAAAGGACTCTTCCGTGAATGTATTCTGATTTGTTCCGGAGATATATAAACAAAAATATTCTGTAGATGTAGCTCCGGAAAAAACCAACGTTAAGTAAAAAACATGTGCTTTCGGAGATACATCTCCGAAAGCAGAGGGGTATTTTTGAAAGCACACATGGTGTCTAAGAACCCCAAATAATGGGGTAAGAAATTCTCATTAAACAATTGGAAAACCTAGAAACCATAACTGCATTTAGTTTTCTTAACATATCTTAAAAGATGAACGGTAAGAACCTTGTGTGTGAATATCAATTTTTAGATTTTCGGAACCAATAAAATATTTATCTATTAAAATAAACTACCACCAAACTTTCTAATATATCTTTTACTTTTTAAAAAATTCGTTTAGCAAAAGGGCATATTTATAATTAACAAATGTTAAAAAATTGAATTTACCTCCTTTTGTCACCTCATTCGTTTTCTACTTTTTACTTTTAAATTTCTCACTCTTTCTTTTATTCTCTTAATTCAAATTTCAAATTTCTCCCACATTTCTTTTTTTCACACTTTTTCACTTTCATTTTAATTTTTCTCTCTCCATTTTCTTTTTCTTATTTTATTTTCTTAAGTATAAATAACAAAATTTGAACTTCTTTTTTATTTATTAAAAAAAACAAAAAAAAATGGTGAAATTTTAAAACATAAAATTTATCTAAAATAAAAACATAATTATTTTATAATTATTATATATTAAAAATATTAATAATTTATATGATTATTGTTTGTTTTATAATTAAGTAACTAATTTAAAATTGACATATATATCTAAATAAATTTTATATTGTATCAAATTGAATATCACTTAATAATAGTGCACACAACTAACTTTATATTTTACGGGCCATTATCAAGACAATATCTATTTTATTTTAATCAACAATTGTTTTTATAAGAAAAACAAGATTTTTATTTTCAAATGTGATTTTTTTTTTCTTTATCCATCTCAAGAGACTTTTTTTATATGATTATTTAATATAATTGAATTTATATGATAATTATTTATTTTCAGTTAAATAACACATTATAAATTAACACTATAAATATTGTATATTGTATCAAATTGAATAACACTCAATAATAATTCATATTACAAACTTTCAATTTCATATGTCAATATCAAGATAATATTTATTTTATTTTAAACAACAATTATTTTTAACTGAGAGATGAATTATGTTCTGGCCTGGGCCCCGGCTTGACCGGACAGGCCCAGCCCAATAATATTCTGCCAAGCCCAATCCAGCTTGGACCACAGCCGTCGAGCACAGAATCCCCAGCGGGCCGGTAATGTCCCTCCGCGGGCAAAACCTTCCTCGTCTGTGTCGAGCACAAGACTCCCCCGTCGACCAGACACTTCCCCCTCCGCGGGCAGAACCTGCTCCCCTGTCAGGCAGGATAACGTGTCCTTCACACGTTCTCCACGTGCCCCCATCCGCGGGGACACGTCACTGACCAACTGCCAACCTCCGAAAGAGCAGGTCAAACCTACTTTCCAGAGATCACGAGACAGTTGGACTAGGCGAATACCACGTCCTGGTCTTCACTACGCCACGTGAGCCCTAGCAGCCACCTGGGTTGGGCCTGGCAATCCAGCCCAACGTAAGTGACCGTTGGCCCAGCACTGGGGTCTCTCTATAAATACCCTCTTCCACAAGAGGGTCAGATAATTCGATTCTTGCCCTTTTTCTGTACTTGTGATCACTCTGTCCATACGCTTACTTTAGCATCGGAGTGCCTTGCAGGTACACCCCCTCCTCTTCTTCAACACCGGTAAACATGTGTTAGATGCCAAATTTCACTTATTTGATCTATCAAAAGTTGGCATTTTTCACTCATTTTCGTCAATTAAGTGTAGAAAACCACTCTTGTTTTGTGTGGTTTGCAATATAGTGTGAAAAACTCTTGGTACCTTTGATTTGTGTGTTATTGTGCAGGAATTAGGCACAAAACAAGTAGTAAGACACAAGAAATGGGCAAGGAAACCAAGACAATATGCAAACCACCAAAATGTTGTCATGCTCACTAGGCGAAATCAGAGCTGCTGGAAGAAGCTGGAATCTGTCATGTTCGCCTGGCGAAGCTCAACGAGTGCCAGCGAAGGTTCGCCAGGCGAGTGCTGGTGAGTCAGGGCGAGTAATTCAAATTAAACTCCCAGACCAAAAGGGCATGAAGTTCGCCTGGCGAATGGGTCCAGCGAAGCTTCGCTACCATTCGCCTGGCGAAGGAGCTGGAGAAGGATCTTTGGATATTCCAGTAGCAAACCAACACAAAATTCGCCTGGCGAGTGATGCCAGCGAATATTCGCCTGGCGAATGTTTTGATTCGCCTGGCGAAGGCGCGACACACCAGAAGGGCGGTTTGTTTATTGGAGGCACCTTGAAGTGCCAAGATATTTTATGTTCGCCTGGCAAAGGGCTCTGTTCTCCTGGCGAATGGGCGAAAGCAGAACTACTTTTTGACACTTTCTAGTGCCTTATAAGTACCATGCTTTAGCTACTTTCAGGGGGACTTAGAACATTTGCAACATAACATTTTCTGACCTAGAATTGAAGATAGCTTAGTTTTTATTGCTTTTTGGCTCATCTTGTAATCTTGAGAAGTGGAAACACATCCATCATCAATCCTTTGAAGTGGATGTTCTTCATCTTCTCCATTTTCATCTTGTTTAAGCTACCCATGAGAATGAGTAGTTAAGTTCATCTTTTGTCAAGGTTAGATGTAGGAGATCATCAAGTTTTGTATGTAAATGTATTGATCTTAATTTGTAAACTCTTGGATGATGAATATATGGTGAAAACTTTGCTTTTATGATAACTATTTGTGTTGATTTATGATTGAAAGATATTTACCAACTCTTAAACTAGGTTTTCATCCATCTTTATTTGTAAGCTAGAGATAGTTATGAATGAAGGTGTTCATCTAAAATGTTAAACTTTAATGTTGTCATTTTGATAGATTGTGTGAGAGATCAACAATGGATCAAAATGGCAAACCCACAATGTGAGTTAGAAATAATCACATTGAGAGGATGTTGTGAATGTATTTATCATCTAAATAGAGTTTATGAATCTTGTTGATCGAACATATGCATGTAAAGCGATCATCGAACCCTAACTTTGGCAATCTTTATTTAAACCGTCAAATCATTATTTTATCGCATTTCTTACTTATATGCAAAGCTACCATTACTTTGAAACCAAACCTTTTGTTACTATAAAGTTACGAATTTAACAACTGTCGAACGACGACAATATCTCATAATCCATGTGGATACGACAAAACTGAGGTCCCTGTTCGCCTGGCGAATGGGCGGAAACAGAACATCTTTTGTTCTTTATTTAAGTGCTTTTTAGGTCAATAAATATATATATCTTGTTCATAACTTGGAATTATTCCATTTCTAGACATCAGAACTTATTTTCTCTTCATCTATTTTAGAGAGAGAAGTACAAACCCTAAGAGGGAGGAGGTAAGATCTTCGATCTCTTGTTGGGGTTTGGATGTAATCTTTTGATACCTTATGTATTTCATCTAATTATGTTTGTGAACTAGTTTGGATTTTCTATTGATTGAATATCTTTGATTATGTATTTGTGGGTCTTGACAAAACCATTTCACATCTTTGATCTCCGATTTTCTTCTATCAATGAACAAACCTTTGACATGGTTTTGAAGTTGATATTCATTTTATCTTCTATGGTGTTGTGTTGATTAAGTAGCATGGGTAGCATGGGTAGGATCAATATGATATTGTGTGGGTATGTGATAATAGTGATGAAAAATGATGTTCACCGACATTTGGCGGATTAGATGAATACATGTAAAAAGGGTTAAGCGTGTGTACGTATTCTGATCATCATGTTTTATGCGAAACAATTGTTTATCCGATATGGGTGTTATCTTTGTTTACCTGTTTATCTTTGATTTGAATCGTGATAGAGATACGCTTTTCGGATCTGGAACTAGGAAAATCACCTGTTAGGTCCTAAATTCTAGAGATAGATTTAGGCTTAGCATTTACATGAGTATCAGATCTTAATGCTCTGTGTTGTGTTTTTGTTGGGTGAGAGATCACCAATGAGACAACACGGTTGTTCTCTCGACGCCGCGTTAGAGATAAGCTTTGTCGTGAGTGATATGTGATGATATTACACGAATGGTTGCGTTGTGTTTAATTTGATCAGAAGAATACATGTGTTATCAATTGATGAAATCCAATCCCAACAAGACTCCGTTTATATTTCAGTCTTTATTTTATAATTTTTGTTTTTATTTATGGTTCCTTGAACCCTTTTAAACCAAAACTTTTGAACAATAAGCTTAGAAATGTAGAGGCCGTTGAACGGCGTTCATATCGCACTAATCCCTTGGATACGACAAAACTGGGTACTTAATATTTTTTTTGCTTGCTGCTTTACCGCACCAACAACAGACAGCAAGTCGACGACGCGTGGCAGTTAGCGATCCCCTTCTGATCAGGTCAGATCAGTGGCGCCGTCTATGGGAACATAAAACTTCCCCGTTCCTCCGAGCAGAGAACCAAAGTTTCACCAACATTTCGCGATCATGGCTAGCCCACACCACAACGAGACCGTTCACGACTTCATCCTCGCTCCCGCCGCGAACGGCGGCAAGCAAACGGAGACGTCCCAACCTCCGGAGACCGACGAGGGGGACGACCAGACTGCCTCTCCCTCGTCCGTGGAAGCAGCTCAACAGACTGTTCTCCGACCAAGGAGCCCCACAGCGTTCCAACCCATCCCTGTCCCGGGCGGAGCGGACCCGATAGTGGCCGTCCTCTTCGCGGCCATCAACCAAACAAATCAGCTGTTGTTCCAACAGAATGCACGGATTGGCGCGCTAGAGCACGAAGCCCCGTTGAGGTCCCCTCCGCGGGAAGACCAGAACGGAAATTCGAGGAGCCCATCTCCTTGCCCCCAGAATCGACGACCCCGACTAGAGATGCCCTAACCCGAAGTAGTGCGGGAACGGACTAGGTCCCCCACGAGACAAATCTGGGAGCGACGGCCAACCAGGGGGGATCCCCCGACCAGACCTCTAAGGGTCGAACCTCCAGTCAGGAGGCCGAAGGTGCAAAATCAAGCACCTCCGCCAAATGGTTCATCACCCCCTCGATCACCAACTCTCAATGACGAGGACGACTACAAGACCCCCTTGTCCCGAGAGATCATGGTTGCTCCCATCCCCCACGGGATGGAAAAACCCCCAGCGCTTTCGACGTACGATGGTACCTCCGACCCGGACGACCACCTGGAAGACATCGAGGCCATGCTCTACTATCGAAATGTCCAGGGAGCTATCAAATGCAGATTATTCCCGACAACACTGAGGAAAGGTGCCATGACATGGTACAAAAGCCTAGAGCCAGAGTCGGTCACGTCATGGAGGGTCTTGAAGGACCTCTTTTTGAGACACTTCACGGCATCTCGACGCCATCCAAAGACGGAAGCCATGCTGGGCGCCATAATCCAGGCTCCCGACGAGCCCCTCTGGAAGTACATCGAAAGGTTCACACGGGAGGCAGTACAGGTAACAACGTCATACGAGATGAAGCGTTACTTGATGGAGCAAGGTCTGCACCGAGACTCCAAGTTCTACGAAGCTGTGGCCATACACCGACCAGCCTTTCTACAAGACTTCCTCGACAGAGCCGCGCATTACACCCGGTTCGAGGAGACTCAAGCGGTCAACTCCGCCCGGGACACACGAGACCGAAAGACCCCTCGTGGGCCCCTAGAGGGCGGAGCCTCGAGCCATCGGCGCGGAGGAGATTGCCGATGGGAGGATCGTTCCCGCGAACAACATGAGCAGCGCGGTCCAGCCGGCCGATTCACGGAGTATACGGCTCTAGTCGCTTCTCGCGAGGGCATACTGGCCGAGTGCGCCAAAACGGAGTTTGTCCAGGCGGGTGTCCGCTTCCCCAGGCCGACACCCCCCAAGCCCAACGTGGACAAATCGAAGTTCTTCCGCTTCCATAAAAGTCACGGGGACGTTAGAGAGGACTGCATCCACCTCAAGGACGCAATCGAAATCTTGATCAAGGATGGCCACCTGAAGAGATACACTCGGGGAGGAGAAGCTCCGCGACAAGATGCCTCCGAGGCCAAGAGAGTCGAAGACCTCCCCTCTTCTGACGGTGACAACTGTCTGCAGGTTGCCCTCTGCGTCAGCCGACCTAAGGATTGGTTCGCGTACAGAGAATTCGGCCTCCCCGACGGACCTGATCTTCCCGACGAGCCTGTGCGCCCCACCAGTCGATGGGAATATTTTCCGAAGGCCATGGTTAACTCCGGCGGATCTTCGAGGAACCTATCCGTAGGATCGGTAAAGAGAAAGTTCGAGGAAATCATCACCAGCAACTCTGGCAAAATGAGCACCCTCGACAAATTTCGTGGCCGACCCAACCTGATCACCTTCTACCTCGAGGAGATTCTCGGGGGCTCCCCCAACTCAAACATCCCCCTACTGATATGGGCACAGATGGCAAACTTCGACGTCAGACGCATCCTAGTCGACGGCGGAAGCTCGGTGGACATCATGTACACCCACCTTTTCATGACCCTCCAACTCGATGAATCCAACCTGTCCCCCTACATGGGCTCTGACCTCCAAGGGTTCAACGGGACGACGACGAGACCGTGGGGGTACGTGGAGTTAAAAGTCACCTTCGAGGAAAAGGAAATGGCCAGGGAGGTCAATATTCGCTTCCTGGTCATCGAATGCCCATCCCTCTACAACTGTATCCTGGGCAGGACGACGATGGCAGAACTCACCGCGGTGCCCTCCACAGCCCACCTAAAAATGAATTACTACACAAGGCGGGGGGCCGTGGTCACCCTAAATGGCGACATCGAGGCTGCCCGGAGATGCTTCGAGGCCATGCTAAAAGGCCTAAGTACCATCGCCCAGGCAACCAAAAAAGCAGCGCCCACCACGACTCCGAAGAGCGAACCCAAGGAGCTCGCCGGCTCAGTAGACCTTGACAGCCGCTTCACTGAAGAGCCCGACCGCGAAGACGAATCCAGTGACGCTCCTACATCCAACGGGAAGCCCACCCATCCAACGCGCCCCATCCCATACGGTGACTTCGAGATTGTGACCCTCGGGGACGAAGAGACAAGAACCGTGAAGATCGGAGTCGGACTCCCCGACCTTGCGAGGAAACAACTGAAGGCCTGCCTCCGCAAGAATGCTGATCTCTTCGCTTGGAGCGCCGCAGAAATGCCCGGACTCGACCCCGAGGTCGCCTGCCATCAATTATCCATCAACCCAACTGCCAAGGCGGTAGTACAACGTAGGCGTAGACAGTCCCCCGAAAAGTCGGCAGCAGCTGAAAAAGCTGTAAAAGACCTCCTAGAGGCAAATTTTATTTCGGAAGCCCGATATTCAACCTGGTTGTCCAATGTTATACTTGTTAAAAAGAGTAATGGAAAATGGCGCATGTGCGTTGACTACACCGATCTCAACCGGGCATGTCCTAAGGACGTCTACCCCCTCCCTAACATCGACAACTCGGCGGGCTTCAAACTCTTGTCCTTTATGGACGCGTACTCGGGATACAACCAGCTCCCCATGGACGAACGCGACAAACAAAGCACGACCTTCATGACAGATTCAGGCAACTATTACTACAACGTAATGCCCTTCGGCCTAAAGAACGCTGGCGTCACATACCAACGGATGATGAACAAAGTCTTCTGGGGAGAGATAGGCGACATGCTCGAGGTGTATATGGACGACATGATCGTCAATTCCTACACGGAAGTCGACCACACGGCCCATCTCAGAAAGGTCTTCGACACAATGAGGAAATGCAGAATGCACTTCAACCCAGAGAAATGTACCTTCGGGGTCCGCGCAGGAAAATTCCTTAGCTTCTACTTAACCGAGCGTGGGATCGAAGCAAATCCGAACAAATGCTGCGCATTTTCGGAAATTAGCACGCCCACCTTGAAGAAATCCATATAATCCCTCAACGGCGTACTCGCCTCGCTCTCCCGATTCATCACCAAGTCCGCACATCACGCCCTCCCTTTCTTCAAGTTGCTCAGAAAAGAGGCCACGTTCAAATGGACAGAGGAATGTGAGCAAGCCATCCATCACCTCAAACGCGTCCTGTCTGAACCACCCGTGCTGACGCGACCCGAAGCTGGAGAAACCCTATACTTATACTTGGTCGTGGCTAACGAGGTCGTCAGCACCGTACTGATAAGGGAAACTCACGAAGGACAAAATCCAATCTACTTCACGAGCAAAGCCCTCCACGGTCCCGAAGTAAGATACCAGCAGATTGAAAAGATCGCTTTGGCCCTCATTACCGCCGCACGACGCCTCCGACATTACTTCTTGGCCCACACCATTGTTCTCAGAACCGACCAGCCCGTCAGGCAGCTCCTCGACCGACCAGACATGGCTGGACGCATGCTAAAGTGGTCGTTAGAACTATCTGAGTTCGACATCGTCTATGAAAGAAGGAAGACCCACAAAGCTCAAGCCCTGGCCGACTTCGTCATCGAGATGACCCCCTCGCTAGACCCTACCACAGGGAGCCACAAATGGACTATCTTTGTCGATGGCTCCTCAAACTCCACGGGCAGCGGCGCGGGCATCATCCTCGACAATGAAGAAGGCACAATCATAGAAGTCTCTCTAACACTGGCCTTCCCGACGACAAACAACCAAGCTGAGTACAAGGCGTTCTTGGCCGGGCTCCACTTGGCATCAAACCTCGGGGCCAAAGAAATAAGAATCTACACGGACTCCCAGCTGGTTGCCTCACAAGTACGGGGGGAATATCAAGCGAAAAACGATAACCTCGCCGACTACCTGGCACTCATTACAGAAAAATGCAAAGTTTTGACTCCGCGGAGGTTTAACACGTTCCACGCGAATAGAACACTTGAGCAGATATTCTCTCAAAACTAGCAAGCACCAAAAAGAGGGGCGGGCACAAGTCGGTCATCCAGGAGATTTTATCGCAGTCGAGCACGAAAATGTCCGAAGCACCTCTCGACGTCAACGCCATAGGAGATATCAACTGTTGGATGACGCCACTACACGCCTACCTCAGCACAGGTCGCCTCCCCGTCGACCCCAAAGAGGCTAGCACGATCAAACAACGATCCTACTCGTACGTCCTTCTCGAAGACAAATTGTACCGCCGAGGCTTCGTGGCCCCCTCCTCAAATGCATAGACACCTCCCAGGCCACTGCCGTTCTGGAGGAAATCCACGAGGGCATCAACGCGCAGCACCTCGGGGGACGACCCCTGGCGAGAAAGGCCCCGCAGGCAGGATACTACTGGTCATCGATGCAAGAGGACACAAGAGAGCACGTCAAGAAATGCGACAGATGCCAACGACACAGGGACATGCACCTCGCCCCACCGAGCGAGCTCAAATCCCTCTCCTCCCCTTGGCCATTCGCCTGGTGGGGGATGGATATCCTTGGTCCCTTCACCTTAGGCTCATATCAGAACAAGTACCTGATCGTGGGCGTCGACTACTTCACCAAATGGATTGAGGCCGAAGCCCTTGCCAAAATCACGGCCCATAATATACTCCGATTCTACAAAAGAAATATCCTCGCAAGATTCGGTGTCCCACTCGCCATCGTCACCGACAAAATTTTTTGGGACTTCGTCACCAAACTCGGGACCAAGCATCACTTTACCTCGGTCGAACATCCTCAGACGAACGACCAAGCCGAATCCGCGAACAGGGTGATACTTATAGGACTAAAGCGAAGACTCGTCGACGCAAAGAGGGCATGGGTCGAGGAACTCCACAACGTCCTATTGGCATACCGAACCACGCCTCACTCAACCACGGGGGAAACACCATTCCGCATCACATACGGAACCGAGGCGGTGATCCCGGTCGAGATACGAGAGCCATCCAGACGAACCGAGGCTCCCCTCGAGGCCGAAGACAACGATGACGCCCTCTGAGAGGAACTCGACCTAGTCGAAGAAACTCGGTTGGGGGAAGCTCTTCGAGAAGCCCGACTAAAACAACAGGTAGCACTTCACCACGACAGCAGAGTCCTGAAATGCGAGTTTCAGATCAGCCACTTAGTCTTGCGAAGAAACCAGAAGGACTCCCACGAAGGCAAACTAGCCGCAAATTGGGAAGACCCATATCGTGTTCGCGACAAGACGGAGCACGAGGCCTATTACCTCGAAAACCTACACGGGCAACAACTAGCTCGACCATGGAACACGGAGAAGCTGAAATGGTACTACAGTTAAACACTACCCGTGACGCCCAGGCGTCGCGACCACAAGGGGGAGACATGGTACCACCGCACCTCCTCGCGTCTTCTAGAGACCAATAAAACAGCAAGCCCTGCCTTTGTGTACGCGGGCAGAAGGCTCTTCTCGACGGAGAACCCCTCGATCGAGACTCTCCGTTGCTGTACCAGAATCGGCAAGACACCCAGCTCGCGATGGGACGTTCACGCCGCGGGGATAAACTACCCCCGTAACGCCCAGGTAATAAAACCGGTCAACCGGCCAGTTCTCCACACTACTCGAAACAATTATCATCGAGCTACCACCCCAGACGGGCCCAAAGGCATAACAAACATGCGTTTTAAACATACAAACATATATTTCGAGCATACAAAAGCGCAGAAATAAAATGAGCATAACACCATGCAAAAACAAAACAAAGTGCACACTTAAACAAATTTCCAAAAGCATATCATATAAAAGCGAGCACCAGCCCAAAAGTTAATATTACATCGCCAAGAAGGGCACGCAGGCCCGGTAAAGAAAACACTTAGAAAATTATACAAATTATTTGGCACGCAGGCTCGAAACTAATCTATGCTCCTTCCTCCTCCGCTTCAGGCTCGACGGGATGGACATCGGGACCAGCCTCCTCGGCGCTGGGTCGACCACCCGACCATCGATTATCTCGTGGAAGGGCCCGGTGCCATCCTCAACCAGGGCGACGCCAGAGTTCACCACCTTAAGCTGCGCGACAACACCATTGAAACCCGCTGCGAAAGCCTCAAGACAGTCACCTTCCAACACCCGTATCCTGGCGAGCAGATCAGCCCGGGTAACCATCTGCCTGTCTTCATCGGTCTCATCGTCAGCAGGACGAAGACCACCCTCCAGTTTCTCCATGTGAGCCTTTAGTGCTTGCACTTCCTCCTCGGCGGCCTTCAACCTCTCCTCAGCGCTATCCCCCCTCTTGCGCTCACCGACGGTCTCCCCTTGACTCTTCTCCAGCTCCTCGGTAAGTTGAGTCACCCTTCCCTGGTTTAGCTCCAGATCCTCGACGGCCTTGTTCAAACGAGATTGCGTGAAAGCGAGATCCCCCTGCAGCTTAGACAGTTCGACGGCCGAGCAACTTTCCTCGCTCAGAACCATCGTCATGGTGAAGGTCTGCATCAAGGCAGCCAAATCCTTCGTCAGGACCTGCCTACGAGTAGCCCGGTCCGCACTTAGGACCGCCTTCGCCTCCCCGGTCGGAGTATTGGGCGACCTGGCCCCGTGGAAATAACCAGGGTGCTGATGGTAGGGCGCGATGGAGTAACCCTCCTCGGTAGAGTCCGCTGATAAGTCGACCACAGTCTCCACCTCCTGAACTCTGGGCCTCTTCGGGGCCCCCTAGGATGTGGGCGACTGACTGCTTAGAGGAGACGAGGACCCCGACCATCCTGATCAGCGGAAGCCTGCCCGACCAGCTAGCCAACCTGCGTCTTCGGAAGAGCAGCGACCTTCGACGCGTGCAACTTCTTCACCCGCTCCTCGACAGAAGACATGTTCCCTGCAAAACGAAGAGAATGGGTCAGCAACAGATGAAGAATAACAAATCAAGAGAGGAAAGCAGCGTCCACCGCCTAGATAGCGAAGAGCCTCCGCCTCCGAGGAACACTCGAGCAGGGCTTTCGTATTAATCAACCTCGCTGTCTCGTGGAGATTCCCCTGGCTATCAAGGATATACCGGTCGTCGGGGTCACCAGCTTTGATAGCGGCAAGCTGCGCACGAATGCGACTATCTTCAAATAGTCGGCCATGTCATCCTCGTCGAGGGACCCCGCACACACTATATACCGGTCCGTCCCCCGGGAGAAATGTTCCGGGGACCACTCCACGTGCACCCGCCGCAACATGATGGCTTCCCGCTGGTCGTTCACTATCCGCTCCCCTGCTGAGTATAAAGGAATTGACCCCCTCATGCGTGATCGGGCTAACGATGAAGAAACGACCTTTGAAATCCCGAACAGAGTCCATGTACGTCTTGAAGAGCCTGTTCGGTTGCTTGAACGACACCCATCCGTGCCTACCATCCACCGTCTGCCGCTGCAGGTGGAAGACACAGAAGAATAGCGGCAGCGTGACGCTGATCTTGAGATAGCGGCACACGACCTCGAAGGCCCGAATAAAAGCCAAGGCATTCGGGTGCAGTTGCGAAGGGGCCAGCCACAACCAGTCGAAGAGGCCCAGGTGGAAGTCTGAGAACGGCAGCCTGAGCCTAGCCTCTTTAAAATAGAATTCGTACATCGGGAACCGCATCCTCCCGTACTTTGAGCATATTCGGTGGCCTTCCCGAGGACGATAAACTTGCCAATTCTGAGGGTCACCTTCTCTACGGTCCTCCACGGTGGCATAGACTCCCGTTGGGTCAGAAGCGAAACAAGAAGGCATGGACAGAGGCTCCTCAGCCACCCACTCCTCGAGGGGAAGAGCACACTCGTCAAAGTGTAGAACGTCCGGTTCAGTGTCCTCAACCATTGTCCCCGGGACCAATGTAGTCATTAACACCTGAAAAGCAAAAGGTAACGATGAATTCGATGACAAAGATCAAATTCACCCTTCCACCGCAAGTCAAGTGAAAGGGCGACGAGGACAAATCGAGCATCGTCCTCGGTGGCTCTACCCAAATCCTACCACCTCCCCGGGACGCCTGCCTAACCTAATCTACACGCTCTCCTCGAGGCACTCATCAGAATAAGCGTCTCTCCCCGTTGCGTTCATCAGAATAAGCGTCTCTCCCCGGGGCGTTCATCGGAGCAAGCATCTGTCCCCAGGGCATTCATCGGAATAGGCATTTTTCCTCGGAACGCTCACGGTAAAACCCTAGAAAGCCCCCTACAGCGGCGGAGATCCACACCTCTCCTCGAGGCATTCAACACGCCCCGACCACGGTCCTAAAACGAACGGGAAAAACAAAAGAAAGGAGAAGAAAAACTTACTATATTTCGATTTGCGGCGGAGTACGAGACGGCTGCTGCAACAGAGATATCAGACGGTAGAGAAGGCGGCAGATCAGAGAGTCTGAGAGCAAGAAGGAGAAAAGTGGAGAATGAGCGGGGGCTCGCTTACTTATACCCCAGCACGGGACTCGAAGCGTCGCTAGGCACTCGAGTACCCTAGGGTAGCCGCCCTAGCAGCCACCCGTCGCATGACACGTGGCGAAGGCTGACAGCCACGTCCCCTCACATCTCCCCGCCAACACGTGTCCTCAACCACAGGCACCCGACGACGAGAAAGGACTCACGTACTCACGTCCCCGCGGAACGCGAGCTGGAGGGTTTCTCCTCATGTTAATCTCTCCTCCCCGACATAATGTCAGCAAGTCCTCGCTCCCTCCCTCGGAGCTACGACTTGGAGGGCTCCTGTTCTGGCCTGGGCCCCAGCTTGACCGGACATGCCCAGCCCAATAATATTCAGCCAAGCCCAATCCAGCTTGGGCCACAACCGTCGAGCACAAAGTCCCTAGCAGGCCAGTAATGTCCCTTTCGCGGGCAGAACCTTCCTCATCTGTGTCGAGCACAAGACTCCCCCGTCGACCAGACACTGCCCCCTCCGCGGGTAGAACCTACCCCTCCGCGGGCAGAACCTGCTTCCCTGTCGGGCAGGATAACGTGTCCTTCACACGTTCTCCACGTGCCCCCCTCCGCGGGGACACGTCACCGACCAACGACCCACCTCCGAAAGAGCAGGTCAAACCCACTTTCCGGAGATCACGGGACAGTTGGACTAGGGCGAAGACCACGTCCTGGTCTTCACTACGCCACGTGAGCCCTAACAGTCACCTGGGTTGGGCCTAGAAATCCAACCCAACACAAGTGACAGTTGGCCCAGCGTTGGGGTCTCTCTATAAATACCCTCTTCCACAAGAGGGTCAGGTAATTTGATTCTTACCCTTTTTCTGTACTTGTGATCACTCTGCCCATACACTTACTTTAGCATTAGAGTGCCTTGCAGGTACACCCCCTCCTCTTCTTCAACACCGGTGAACAGGCAGCAAGTCGACGACGTGTGGCAGTCAGCGATCCCCTTCTGATCAGGTCAGATCAAATTCTTTATTTTCAAATATGAAAAAAAAAATTTCTTTCGTTTTTCTTTCATTTCAAATTTATACATGTATTTAAATATATTTTATGTTGTATTAAATGAATTTACTCATGCGTCCGCACAAATATCTTGCTAATTATTCTCTCCGTCATAAATTATAAAATGTTTTAGATATTTTAGACAAATTAAAAAATACAATTACTACTATTATTTTATTAAAAAAAACAAAATAATTTATGACTTCAGAAAATTGTTATTCATTAATTATATTGAAAAACAGATTAAAAAAAAATATTTAAAAAAAGAAAGTTATATTAAAATTTTAATGTGATTTATAATTTGCAACAAATATTTTAGTAGACCCAAGCATAGCTTTTAAGTTGACCGTGTTCGGAAAGAACCTGAAAACAAAAGTAAACTAAAGAATTGGCCACTTCCACACCTTAGTTTCTGCGTTACATTTGTTGTGGGTGTGAGAATTAGAATCATAAAGTGAGTGTGTGCGGTCAAATATGGCTTCTCAGATACTCAGACGAACCCTCGGAAGCCGCTATCTCTCAAACCCTAAATCCCTCTCTTCCGCCTCCACTCCGATCCGTGCCACTCTTTTCCCCGGTGACGGTATCGGTCCCGAGATCGCCAATTCCGTCAAACAGGTTCCGTTTCATTTCTCTCTGACTCTCTCAAATTGCTGTACCTTTTTGCGTGCGATGCTTTAGATTATGTTACATATATAATTCTGTGAATATTCATTTGGGTTTCTGTTTGGCTTGTTCTGTAATTGTATGATTTGCCCTTTTTTGCTGTTCTCTAATTTTAATTGTTCCCAGTGACTTAAACATTGAAGTTAAAACTGTGTTTATTTTATATTAAAAAAACATTGCAAACGGCATGGTGGTAGCATGTCTTTACCATGTCATATAAATGCCATCTTTGGCTACAGTTGCCTTCAGTTTATATGGTTTATTGGTATCAATAGAAAGGGGTGCGAAAGATGTTGGTACTCAGATAAGCTTACTAGAGTAAGAGGGGACGCTATGGCTAATGAATTATGAGTGTGTTTGATTCTGCGGGGAAGAGAATTGATTTTGGTTAAAAGCCAGTTGAATGGAAAGTGATTTATGTTTGTATGCTTTTATGTAAAAGTTAGTTGAACAACAAATTTTAGTGTAAAACTCAAAAGCTACAAATCTTGGCTTCAACTAGAATCAATTCTGGAAGCATAATCAATTCTACTTTTGAGAAAACAAACATGTCAAAATCAATTCAAAATAAATTTTGTATCTCTAGAATTACTTTTGACTCTTCCAAATGGAGAAACCAAACATGATGATGGCATAGATATGAAAATGACTTGTATGATGTGTGATAATGCAATTGTGCTGAATGACATGTATATATGGTTGTCTGGCAATGTTATTGCAAGGTAAAAAGACAACAAACATTTTACATGTTTGTTTTGGCTTTATTTCAATGTCTAATGTTATATTTAACCTAACTAACATTTTCAGTTGAAGTTTAAACATTTTCTTTATAAGCACAAATTGATTCAGTTTCATCTTTTGTCTGAGAGGTCCAATTAGTTACAAATGTAGATGAATACATGAGTAAGAAGGGTATGATAAGAGTAGTGAGTAGGATGAGTAAGTTAGAAAGATTGTCGCTAGTGGGTACCAGTGACTATAGTTTCTGTCTGAAGAACTCTGCTATGGGTTACGAGGGTTCTTGCTTATGTTCCTTTTCATAGTAATTCATTTCCCTTCACTTTTCTTCCATTGCCATAGATTTTGAGTCTGCTTTGCTGCCGAAAATGGTCACTTGTCACTTGCTAATGTTGGGGATACTTCATTCTTCTTTATCTCTTGCTTTGTTTGGTTCTTATTATGTATTATATATACTTGAATATTCATAATAATAATTTACTCTCTTTGTTGAATCAAATTTAATGCGCTGTCAATTCTTTAGTTTCTTACTATTGCAATAATTAGGTATTCCAAGCTGCTGAAGTTCCAATTGAATGGGAAGAGCATTATGTAGGGACCGAAGTTGACCCTAGAACACAGAGCTTTCTTACATGGGAAAGTTTAGAATCGGTAAGGAGAAATGGGATTGGCTTGAAAGGGCCAATGGCCACCCCTATTGGAAAAGGGCATCGTTCATTAAACCTTACTCTCAGAAAAGAACTTAATTTATATGCAAATGTTCGACCTTGTTACAGCCTTCCTGGCTATAAAACTCGATATGATAATGTAGATCTTGTCACAATTCGTGAAAATACGGAAGGCGAGTACAGTGGACTTGAACATCAGGTATTTATCACATCACGGCAATCAATATTATATATTATCATTCAAATTCCAATCAATGTAACTTATTTAGCACTTTTGGGCTACAGGTTGTGAGGGGTGTAGTAGAGAGTCTCAAAATCATTACGCGCCATGCAAGTTTAAGGGTGGCTGAGTATGCTTTTCACTATGCCAAGGCACATGGAAGAGAAAGAGTGTCTGCTATACACAAAGCCAATATTATGCAAAAGACTGATGGTCTTTTCCTGAAGGTCTGTTAATAGAAAATGGCTATAAATATTCGGTCTCTAATTATATTCTTGAATACTAATACTGTTATTTTATTTTGAATTATTTTTAGTGTTGCCGTGAGGTTGCTGAGAAATATCCAGAGATAGTGTATGAGGAAGTTGTCATTGACAATTGCTGCATGATGGTAATATTGGTCAACTTGATGTAGGGAGTGGAGCCACATTTTGAAATTCTTTGTATATCTGAAAATAATACACTGTTAATTTTGGACCATCTGCAGCTTGTGAAAAATCCTGCACTTTTTGATGTGTTGGTGATGCCTAACCTTTATGGTGACATAATCAGTGACCTTTGTGCTGGCTTGATTGGAGGATTAGGCTTGACACCCAGGTTTTTCTTTGTTTTGTTTTGAGTTTTGGGCAAAGAAGTTTAGTAGTGACAAATGTATCATCTGACAGGATATCCTGTATTTTGCAGCTGCAACATTGGCGAGGAAGGTATTGCACTTGCTGAGGCTGTACATGGTTCAGCACCTGATATTGCCGGGAAGGTGAGCTGTGGAAGTACTATTTAAAACCATATATTTTCTGTTCTAAACCTCTTTGCTTGTTTTCATGGAATGTATAGTTTTTCTAGTGCATGTTTTGTACTTGTGACACATATGCTCTTTGTAATGTAAGGCATAGGGTAGAACTACCAGCTCAAGAAAGTAGAAATCGCAAATGCCGCAAACATATTTTTTAAAAGTTACCCGAGAATAAGATTCTAATTATAATTTTCCGATAAAGTTATTTGAAACACCTCCCTTAATCAAATTACACCTGTTTTCCTGTGGATTATGCAGAATTTGGCTAATCCAACTGCTTTGCTGCTAAGTTCTGTTACTATGTTGCGCCATATCGATCTCCACGATAAAGCAGACCGAATTCAAAATGCCATCCTCGGCACAATTGCAGAAGGGAAATACCGAACTGCTGATCTTGGTGGCACTTCACAGACAACTGAGTTTACAAAAGCAATTATTGATCATCTTTGATTTTTGCTTTCAAGTCCGCAAGGAAATTGTTTATTATAATTTTGTTTCAGTCAGTTTCCTTTTATTTCCCCAAATTTTCCAGAGGAATATGATTACCTCAACTAAGTGGATAAAGCATCTACGTGTGACAGTACAACCAGACAAGAAATGCGTAAGCATTCAAATATTTGCTGCACACTGCTGTTTAAGGCATTGAGAGGGATCCCTTTCAAAATGCAACAATGATTGATAACATTTGCCAGTCTATTTTAGCATTCTTTGTCAATAATATAGTTGAATAATGAAAGTACCACATGATTTCATTCCTTCGTGATTACTACTATTTGTGCTGGCCTTTGTTTTTTGGCTTTAATTTATTTTAAAATATCTTATTCGATAATGTTATTTACATTTGAGTTTCTTTTGAGACAGTTGTTCAGTGATTTTCATTATTTCAATCATGCCATGGTTGCATTTACTGTTCTATTTGTGTTTGAAAAAACATAACAATATCAATATTTTGGTAGAACATTGTAATAGTGTTAGCCACAGCAAGGTTAGACAATCATGAAAGCTTTGCTTGAGCTAGCTTTGCGCCCTTGCTGTATAAAAGGTAGCCCTAGTTGGGTTATCCCGGTGTTGGTTACTTGGCTCATAAGCTAACAACTCCAGAGACCCATGGAACAACTACTGGTGCCGACGGGTATGAATTTCGATATGATTCAGGATACTTGTCTTTATAATTTAGTCGAGGTTTCTCATCCTGAACTCAAAAAATATCAAAAGCTATTATGCAAATACACAGAAAAGAGTCAACCTAGTGAAACATTAGGAAACTTACATATTTCAGCCAGCATTCTTGATGTTTGTGTTGATAAATGTCTGGAGAATGACACCCAAACTCAGATGGACAATAAACCCAAATATTGCATTTCTTTTCACCCTCTTTAGCAAATCTTGCATGATCCAAGCAAGCCCGACAGCATTCAGCTGCACTATCTTTGTGGTGGGTAAGACCCCATCTTACTGCAGTACCATCATAATCGGTGTGGAGTTCTGCATTACACTCAGATGGAACGGGCCTGCCAGGAAGAACCTTCTCCTCCTCTGGAAAGAATTAATAGTTAGTAAATGCAAAGAAGATTCTGCAACCAAAAATATAGATGCATGCTACTTCTAGTTTCTATCATATAATATCATGTCTACTCATTCCATGAATCTGTTAGGTTACTTTCAATTAAGGCAGTTCAGACTAGGGAAGCAGGAAGAAACTATTTTGACTAAAGAAACTGATATTACCGAAATCCTCTCTCCCCTCAGGTTTGGCATCATGTTCTTCGTTAACGATTTGAGCAGGTATCCAAAGGCCAAGCTCTTCGCAAAACACATCCCAATCAAACTCCAAAGCTCTTAATAGCATATCTAGAAAATTGAAATACAATGATCTGTTTTGGATCAGCTCATGGAAATTTCTCAATGAAAGATCATTATGTTTAAACACATCACACATTCAACTGTCACAGACATAACAAAATCAATGTTCATACCATTCTCTTCATGAGAGATGGTAGAGTTAGAACTCCCCTTCACATGAGCCAACCTAACCTCTTCGAGTTTTTCCTTGCGCCAACTTTCAATAACTTCTGTATTTTCGAAAACATCATATGATCCAAGAGAACCGATGTTTGCAATTTCGAGTTAAGATGTACTTAATGAGCTAAAATGAAATGCAAATAAGCATGGGATTAGTTTCTATACACACTAACCTGGTTCCTTAGCAATATCAGTGCTACTGGAATTCAAGCTCCTTAGTCTATACAAAAGCTCATCAACTATTTTCTGCTTCATATTCTGCGGCAACTCAACCACCGAATTCTCTATTGAAAATTCTCTTTCTAAAGCCTTCATCTGATTGATTTCTCAAACATCAATTAACCGGTTTAACTAAAGTGCTGTTAGTTCTTAATGTTAGTTCTTACCGATTCAATTAACTCTGCTGGTTTATATTCCATGCGGATTTGTACTGATTCTTCCATTTTCCGAATCTGATCCGGGCTATAAGATACAACAACTGAAAACACAAGAAACAGTTTATCTTGAAGGAAAGAAAAACTCTTATGATTTGTGAGAAGATTGGTGTTAGTTAACTTACCTTTAGAGGAAACGTTGTTAGAGTGAAAAGAAAGAGAAGCATAAAGAGAGTGAAAAACGAAGAGAGCAACGATGGCAAGATTGAAAAAGCAAAGAAAGAGAGTAGTATTGTTGGAGGAAAAATTCCAAAGGCAGTTCTCTCTGGCCATGTCGCTCTCGCACTCTTCATTCCACTGCGCTTTCTCTTTTAATATGAGATTGAGGAGTTGAAGCAACCTCAAAATTCGACGAATATTGATTTTGCTTTTTGATTCTCTGTCTGCAATTTTGGTAGCTGGTCACACTCGACTCAAATGAATAATGGACATCAATATAAGAGTATGTTATTTGAATTATCATATATTAACACCGTATTTAAAGACTACATAGACATATAACATTTATAACTAATATTAATACCATATTCCAATACCATATACAAATATATTATTTGTAATTACTAATGTGATAAAGAAAAAAGAGAAATTAATAGTAAAAAAACAATACACTAATACCAAAATGTATAAGAATATGATATTGGATAAGCTAAAACGATGTCCAAATAACATTTATCTCAATATAACTTCATTAAAAGATGGTTTCAAGAGGTGAATAAGATACCAACATTTTCACTTGTTACAAATTTAATTCATGATTGTTATTTTAAGTTCACATGTTTTGTGTGTCATAGTAGCTTTTTCCTTACTTCTACCCGATATATTATTAAGAAAATATTCATTTCATTTTATGGAGTTTGTTTACAATTTTGTTTTTCAAAACTAAAAAATATTCTTATTGATGCTAGGATAACCATTTTCGGACGTATCTAACGTTGCATCAACCATCTTAATCCAATCACTCATTTCAATTTTGCTAAAATCTAGTCTGGAGATCTATATCCATAAATTTTTTAGAGTAAATCCGCAATGTATTTCTGTAACTCTTGAATTTATTTTAAATTATTAGAAGCGTGTTTATTGTACATGACATAGAATATTTCACATATACATCTCCGAAAATATTCTCAATATATTTTAGCTAACAACATTGTCCTAACTTTGATCCTTTTATAGGTCAACTTATATTTAGGTCATTTCTAGCCAATTTTTTTCCCCATAAAACCATTTAAGTGTTATAAATTGAATCAAACATACTATACATAAATTAAAATAACTAATACATTATCAAACTAAATTCATAATGTACCGATTCATGCATAATTTGTTTCGAAAATAAATAAAAAAAAATACAAACAAACATAAATTATTAGGTATGTGTTTGAATTGCAATAAAGCGGCAAGAAGCAAAAATTTAGATTTGAAAAGATTCCTTCAGAGATTTATATCGTCTCCACGGGGATCGGTGCGAGGGAAAGAACGTCGTTCAACGGTCTCTATATTTCTAAGCTTATGGTTATAAAATGGTTGAAAAATTCAAGATACAATAGATAAAAGCGGAAAATATAAAGACGAGAAATATAAAGTAAAGACTAAAAATATAAACGGAGCCTTATTGAGATTGAATCTTATCAATTGATAACACATGCATTCTTCTAACCAGTTAAACACAAACCAACCGTTCATCTGATATCCTTACGTATCACCCACAAGAGAGGTTATGTCTAACGCAACGTCGAGATAACAACCATATTGTCTCATTGGTGATGTCTCACGCAACTCAACAACAGAGCATTAAGAATTAATACTCAAGCAAATGTTAAGCCTAAATCTATGTCTAGAGTCTAGAACTTAACAAATAATCATCTTAGATCCAAATCTGAAGAATATATTTCTATAACGGTTCAAATAAAAGGTAAACAGGTAAACAAAGATGACATCCATATCAACTTCATGATTGATTCATATAAAACGGCATGATCAGAATACATACATACACTTAACCTTTTTTACACGCATTCAACTAATTTGCCAAATGTAAGTGAACATAGTTCTTCATCTCTATTATCGTGCATCCTCACCGTATCGATCCTACTCATGCTACTAATCAGCATAATAAAATAGAAGATACAAGTGAATATCAACTTATAAGACCATGTCAAAAGTTTACTCATTGATAGATGAATATCTTAGACCTAGGCTTTGAAAAAAGTTTTGTCAAGACCCACAAATAAAAAATCAAAGACAACATCAATATTGAATCCAAACTAGTTTACAATACATATATTAGATGAAATACATAAGGTATCAAAAGATTACATTCAAATCCAACAAGAGACCGAAGCTCTTACCTCTTCCCTCTTAGGATTTGTGTTTCTCTCTCTAGAATATGCAAAGAAATGAAGAGAGATACAGTTCTAATCCTCAAAATATACAATAAAGTTTCTAAAAAGTGAGAAAAGTACATATATAGGAAAAACAAAAATATGTCTTGTTCGCCTAGAGAACGCCGCTTTTGGGAACTTCAAGTGCCTCAGGATCAGTTAAATTGTCCTTGGAAAATATTTGAGTTTGCAGTGCGAACACTTCTTCGCACAGCGAACTGCTTCGCTACAGCTTCGCCCATCGAACTTTGAGTCATTTTCCTACTGCCTCTAATCTGGGTTGGTTCATTGAGGCTTCGTCAGGACCTCGCACAGCAAGCATTCGCTTCGCTGGTGCTCGCACATCGAATATGCTTATTCCTCTTTTCTTCTTTGGCTTCCTTGTCCAATCATTTGTGTCTTAATCATTGATGTTTTATGCATATATTCTACACAATAACACACACATACACATCAAAGAATCCAAAGATATTTAAAATATAATTGAAGAATCCCACAAGAATAAGAAATAAATCTATTAAAACATGAAAATTTAGTTGAAAAATGCTAAGAAAGATGGTTCAATTTAAGTCAAAATTTGCACTTAACAAACTCTCCCCAACTAGATTTTTGCTTGTCCTCAAGCAACGTATGTCCCTCATGAAAACAAGAGAAATTTACTCAAACAAGAGGATTTGCTCAAGCATAAGATTCAACCAATAAATATTTTCATAATTGAAAACGCGCCCTCATCCAAGTAAAACTATGTCCGGACAACAAAATCTGGACACTCTTCGAAAGCTGAATTCAAACGCTTCAAAAAAGTGAATTCTATATAACCTTACTTGCTTGTGTAGTAATCTTCATGATTATAACTGAAATATTCCTTAAAAATTTTAAAAAATTCACGCATTCTTGTTCAAGAAATTCATTTTCAAACACAATTCTATTGTAGGATTGATCCAGATATTGAAATTCGAATTTGTTCAATGTTCATTGAAAATTGTCTTATTTGTTTATTGGTTGTAGTTATGATGCACCATGATGCTGTGATCAAATACCCTGATGTTGTGATTAAAGATAATGGATCTAAGGATGGTGATCCAGTATTACCCCAACAAGTTGGTATCCATGTTGATGCTCGAAAATAATTTACCAATAAACATGAGTTTACTTTACGAGAACATATGCTTGAACATATACTTGAATGGATCTGCATAAAGGTTATCAAATTAGGATTTGACATTGTAATCGCGAGGTTAAATTCTAGTTTGGATATAAGACGTGAATTTGTTACGACGAGATACGGAATAAGTGGTCATTATAAACAACATATCTAGATTTTGAAACGCGGTGACAAATCAATAAGAAAATGTGAATGTCCTTTTAAGTTGCGTGAGTACCACAAGGTGAATAATACATGGACACTTAATGTGATTTATGGTGTACGTAATCAGGGTTTGAGTCACAAGTTAGTTGGTCATCCAATAGTATGTCGTGTAGATTCTAAATAGAAGAAACTTGTTTGTGACATGACATTGAACATGGTTAAACCTTAAAATATAGTCATGAGTTTGAAAAGGAAAAGACCCGAAAGTGTCTCAAATGTTAGACAATTATACAATGTTCGCAACTGAAACAATAAGGCGATAAGGGGTCTAAAATTTGAAATGAAGCAATTGTTGAAACTATTGGATGATGATTAAACACTTAACACCTGAGAAATTTGGTGAGGGTGTGTAAAGAGATGACATGTGAAATAGTACAATCAATTGAGAATATGGAAGATCAGTCAACATAGATGAAAAATGTGAAGCTCAAGATACTAGTACGAGAAGATCACAAAGGAATAAAGAGATATGAAATGTAGGAGTCTCAATCTTATTGAAGTTGGAATAATAAAAGTTTTTTGTTAAAATTTACTTGAGGACAAGTAACAAGCTAAGTTATGAGTAACTAAACCCTCTAATCCTATGGATGGGTCATTTTTCTTGATAAAGTTTGTATTACTTAATTAATGATTATAATAGCTAAGTATTTTATTCCTATATGATTTATTTCTTTATGGGATTAATGTTTTGCTCTATTGATAAAATAAGAATGATTTATAATTACCTATTAGAAAGACATTTCAATAGGTAATATTTGATTAAAATATAATAGATTAGATATCACTTGGACCTAAGGTTATCATCTAGAAAATATTTCGCTCTTGATAATTACATGTTTGACTTCGTTTACAATTTACTAGTAGCCATAAAAATTGATTTGAGTATCAAAGATCTATTCGCTAAGTACTTAAGAATAGATAATATTAAGAACTAGTAATCTTAGGAGAAAAAATTATTTGTTACAAGTTCAATTTAGAATACCAATTTATTCAAGATCAAACTCTCATCCCTGACATGCTTTTCTCAAAATTATTTTTTTATTTTATTAAATTTACTCGTATTTTATATTTTTTTTAGTAAACTACCCAAATCAAAACCCCCTAAATAGATTTTTGTTCATTTAAAGTTAAACCAAACTATAGAATATAACACAATCCTTGAGATCGATATTTCAATAACCTCTGATATTACTACATTGACAAATTAATACACTTGCTAATTTACCGATCAATGATCATTATGTATCTCGATATAAAGTATGTAAGGATGGAAAATTATTTAAGATATATCTTTTATTCATCCTGATTCCATCAAGTTGTTCAACACATTTCCCTTTGTGATGATAATTGATTCAACATATAACACCAACAAGTACAAACTTCCTCTTTTGAAAATTGTTGGTGTACTTACTTCTACAGAGATAACTTATTTGGTTTGCTTTGTTCTTTTGGAATGTAAAAATAAATATAATGTTAGATGGGTGTTAGAAGTGTGTCAAAATATGTTGAAAGACTAAGAAAACATGGAACATATGATTGTCACTAACAACGATACCACACAGATGAATGTTGTTGCCAAAATATTTCCTACATCCTATGTTTTACTCTGTAGGTATCATATAAAAAAAAGTGAGAGTTAAACTTAATCCAACGATAGAGACCAAACAAATTAAGGATGAAGACGGAAAAATATTCAAACTTAGTCAGATAATGAAAAACATAATGGATGACTAAAATGTTTGAATCAATTCTTCTACAGGGGAGTTATATGTTGTATTTGTCATATAATTAAGAAGGGTGTGCGTGAAATATCTAGATTTTTTAAAATATGTTGAAACTAAAATATTATACCGAGTGAAGGAGAAAATCGTTTGTGCATGGACTGTTCAGGTTAGACACTATGAGAATACCACAACTAATATAGTGGAGTCTGCTCATGCTACCGTGAAGAACTAGTTGGAAAATAGTAAAGGTGATTTATGTAAAATTTGGGAATAAGTGAACCAAATGATTCAAAATCAACATAACATGACACATACATCATTTGGTTGCAACGTCGTAATATCAGAACATAGATTCAAAGATAAAAATTTGTATTAATAGTTGATAAATAATATATCTCGAGCGGGACTAAACTTTATTTATAGAAAGTTGTGTGAGCAAAGAAAAAATGTTAAAATATCTCCAAGTGTGGTTGTAAAATTAGAAAAAAAAATGGTCTTCCTAGTGCTTGTTCAATTTCCAAGAAGTTGAAACTTGAAAGACATATATGTATGGATAAGGTTTATACGCGTTGAAAAAGGTTTTAGTTTAATGATGATGGTGTGATCAAGGATGATAATTCGAATATTTCTATTATGACATAATGGGAGGTGATTCTAAAGAGATTTTTGAAAGCTCATTATAACATGGAATTGTATATTAAAGAGAAGATGCACAAGATAAATTATCTAGAAACCATGAATATGAAACCATTTACAGAGCCGATCAAAAGTAAGAGTGATCCTAAGAGGATCGGGTGAATTGTGGAGGTTTGAAAAAAGTTGATTTAAAACAAAATCATATTCTAAATTAGATTTTGAAAACATTTTATAAAAAACGATTGAATAAGTAAGCAACAAAATTCAATCTAAAGAAATTAAGCGAAAAATAAAAGAGATGAGGGAAAAGAGATGATACCATAGATTTATAGACGTTCGGTCTAATGAAATGACCGACTCCTCTCCCTAATTATTGTTCTTGAGAGTATTCGCGATTGCTTGAGATTTTTAAGAAGGTTAAGCCCACGAACCCCCTTATACTTGGATATGATTTTTTTAAGAATAACTTCTAACCAAACAACGAACAATGCTTGAACTGGTTAGTCATCGAATTAAACAACGAACGAGCTTGAAGTGATTAGTCTTCACACCAAACAAAGGTTTTGAACAAACCAATCTTAAACCAAGACAGAGTTTTAAGTTGGTTATCCTCCAAACTGAACCAAGGTTTTATACTAGTTGACTATGAATCGAACCATGACTTTTACTGGGTTGATCTTAAACCTACTGAGTTTTTAGATCGACCTGAACTCAGAAATTGTTCTGGACTAGACAGGCACCTGCCCCTCAGCTGGGAAAGGCCTAATCTAGTTTAGTTGAAGGCCAGACCCAATATGGCAACATGGCACAATATAGTCGTTGGACACAATATAGCTGTTGGACACAATGTAGCCATTGGGGACATGCCCTCACGCGCTTGACAGTTCACACAACCAACTGCCCCTTTGAAAGTCACGGAGGCAGTTGGACCAGGTCAAAGATCACGCCCTAGATCTTCCACCTGGCAGTCCCTCATTGGCCGACCAGATATTTCGGTCACATGTGGGACCTTGGCCCCGTGCTGGGGGAAATTTATAAATACCCTCTCTCTTGAGAGGGTCAGGTATTCTAATCATTCTTACTCATACCTAATCACGGGTACTTGCTTTCTCTAGCCCAAACACTTACTTTAGCATCGGAGTACCTTGCAGGTACACCCACTCCTCTCCTCCAACCAACGTTGCTACCCTACATTGAAGGCCATGATGATCCATTCTGATCACTCCGACCATGTATACGAACCTATCACCATCCCACAAGATGATGACCCTTGCTCAGCGGCCTTCATTGCCACCCTCAACAAATCCAATTATCTGCTCTTCCAACAAGGATAAAAATTCCACATGCTGGAAAACATCATCGATAAACGACCTCCCCCGTGGGGATCCCTCAACCCCTCTCAGAAGCGTCGTTGAGATGAATCTAAAAGTACCTCCCCTACCAAAGAATGATCCAAACTGGAGAAACGTGAGCAAGATATCACCTGAAGGCGCAATCGTACCCCTCCTTGGAGGTCCAGGCACTCCCCAACACACAAAAGAACCAGGCCTTTTAGAAAGCCTCGTGAAGAGCACTGAAGAAGGCATGAACGCTCTTCTCGACGCAGCAGAAGCCGGGGACACAATTATTCGTTCAGCAGGTCGCCCAACACGAGCGAAGAAGACAACGCGCACGGTCCCTTATCGCAGGAAATCATGAACACCCGCATTCTGCGATGATTGGAGAAGTCTCCCCCTCTGGCTATCTATGATGGTACTACCGACCCTGGTGACCACATAGAAAATATTGAAGCCATGATGCACTACCACAATATCCCTAGAGCAACAAAATGTAGGTTATTCCCCACCATCCTCAGGAAAAAGGCTATGACTTGGTACAAGAGTCTTCCTCGGGGCTTGATCACATCGTGGAGGAGTCTAAAGGAGCAGTTTTCCTGACATTTCACTACCTCTAGGTGCCATCCAAAAATCGAAGCTACGCTTGAGGGCATCATCCAGGGCAGGAACGAACCTCTTCGCGATTACGTCGACATATTCATTAAGGAAGCGATCGAAATCTGCATGACCGACCACATGAAAAAGTATCTACTAGAGAAGGGATTGAGGCTGAAAAGCGACTTCTGCAAAGCAATAAGACTCAACCCTCCTCGGTCTCTAGCCGAAATTCTTTGCTGAGCACAATCCTATATTTAGTACAAAGAAAAGGAGGTCGCGTATAAAGCCAGGGACTCAAGAGACCAGGAAACTTCCAGAGCGGGGAAGAAAGACAACGAAAAAACCTCCAAGAGAGACAAACACAGGCGACGAGATGATCGTCCCCGAGATTACAAAGGTCCTGCCGGTCGATTTACCGAATACACCCTGTTGACCGTTCTCCACAAACGTATTCTGTCTGAATGTGTCAACACTGAATTCAAGCAAGGAGACATCTGATTCCCCAAGCCAACAACTTCGAAGAGCAACACCGACCGAAGCAAATATTGTCGCTTCCACCATAGCCACGACCATGTAACGAAAGACTGCGTCCACTTGAAAGATGCCATTGAAATCCTTATCAAAGAGGGTCACCTGAAATAGTATACGAAGAAAGGCGAAGCCCCTCGAGGATAAACATCGGAGCCCAAGAAAGCCGATACTAGAGCTTCGACCTCTAGCCCTCCCCTGCTGGTCGCTATGTCCATCTCCCGGCCAAAGAACTTCTTCTTCCCCAGCGGTCTCGGGGAGCCCATGTAATTTTCTGTGCACAACCCCTGGGAAGCATTCCTCGACACGATGGTTATCTCCTGCGGCAAGTACAACGAGCTCGCAGTAGGATCATAAAGAGAAAATTTGACTAACTGATTGAATGTAGTCCAGATTGTCTTTCAACACTCAAAAAATTCCGAGTACGATCCCAACCAATCACTTTATACCGTGAAGAATTCCCATGAGGCTCCCCTATTTCTCACATCCCTCTTCTCATCAGAACCAGGCTAACCAACACTGACGTCTGTTGTATCCCCGTCGATCAAGATAGTTCGATGGACATCATGTATACCAGCCTATTCTGCACCCTCAAACTCGACAAGAAGAGTTTGTCCCCATATGTAGGATCAGATTTACAAGGATTCAACGGGGCCACAGCTAGACCCTGGGGATACGTAGAGCTCCAGGTTATGTTCGGGGAAGACGATGCTGCAAAGATGATTAAGACTCAGATCTTAGTCATAGACGGCCCCTCGTTATAGCAGTGCATTTTGGAAAGACCAACACTCGCCGAACTCATCGCTGTTCCTTCCACTGTTCATCTCAAGATGAAGTATGATACTGAGAAGGGGCATGTCGTCACGCTGGACGGGGATATCAAGGCTGCAAGGCGATGCTTCAAAGCGGCCACCAAAGGGCAGAGTTTGATCAGCGCAACACTGCCGAGTGTCAAACGGGAAAGGGGCAAAGATCTTTCCAGCAAAGAAAGCCAACCCGAAAAGAAGCCAGCGCTCTAGGTTCATACCGTCGAACTTGATAGCCGGATTCCGGAAGGCGAAGAAGACACACCAGTTCCAACAGGGAGCTCTCTCGACAGCAATTATGCGACCAACACCAGACGGGGAATTTGAAGTGATTACCTTCGGGGACAACCCCAACCGAGGAGTCAAGATCGCCGCGGGACTACCAGCCGAGGTGAAGGAACAACTGAAGACTTGCTTGAAGAACAACACTGATATGTTTTCCTGAAGCGTCGCGGACATGCCCGACCTTGATCCAGAAATCACTTACAACAGGTGACCTTCGACCCGTTTGCCTGGGTGATAACTCAACACCAGCGCAAGAAATCCGATGAAAAGACTGAAGCGACTAATAAACTTGTAAAAGATCTCTTAGAGGCCAACTTTATCTCGGAAGCCAGGTATACAACCTGGCTGTCCAAGATTGTATTAGTCAAAAAGCATAATGGGAAATGGAGAATGTGTATTGACTACACGGATCTCAACCGGGCTTGCCCAAAAGAAGCTTATCCTCTGTCAAGCATTGATAAGTTAGTCGATAACTCTTCCGGTTTCAAACTTTTGTCCTTCATGAACGCCTACTCGAGATAAAACCAAATCCCTATGGCAGAAAAGGACAAAAGATATACCGCTTTCATGACCTCGTCGGGCAACTATTACTACAACGTAATGCCCTTCAGTCTGAAGAACGATGGGGCCACGTACCAGCGAATGATGAACAAAGTCTTCCGATCACATATCAGAGACATGCTCGAAGTATATATAGACGACATGATTGTAAAGTACCAAGAGGAATCTGATCATACGCTCTACCTGCAAAAGGTCTTCGACCTAGCTAGGAAATGTAAGATGTGATTCAACCCAGAAAAATGCACCTTTGTAGTACGGGCAGGAAAATTTCTCGGATTCTACTTCACCAAAAGGGGGATCGAGGCCAACCCTGATAAATGTCAGGCTTTTTCTGAGTCCCCCACACCCAAGTCAAAGAAGTCCACACAATCCCTCAACGGGATGCTCACCTCGCTATCTCGCTTCGTGGCCAAATCCGCCCAGCACGCGCTGCCCTTCTTCAAACTCCTTCAGAAAGAAGCAACCTTCGAGTGGACAAAAGAATGTGAGCAGGAACTTAGCCACCTCAAGCCATCATTGTCCAAACCCCCTGTATTGTCGAGACCAGACAATGGGGAAACACTTTACCTTTATCTCTCCATCACTCACAAAGCTATCAGTGTGTTCCTTATTCGAGAAATCCTCAACGGGGAAAAGCCAATATACTTTAGAAGAAAAGTCTTACAAGGGTCAGAACTTAGATACCAACATATCAAAAAGGTTGCTCTAGCCCTCATTAACGCTGCGAGGAGATTAAGGCATTACTTCTTGGCCCACACTAATAGTTCATATAGACCAACCCATTAGGAAGCTACTTGTTCGACCATATATGATCGATAAAATGCTTAAGTGGCCTTTGGAACTGTCGGAATTCGATATCCACTATGAAGGAAGGAAGGCCCTTAAGGCCCGGGTCCTGGCTCACTTCGTGGCAGAAATGACACCCCCAGCATCCCCTTCCAGTGAGACGCTGTCGCACCTCGAAAAATCAAACGAGAAACGAACCTCACGCAAAAGGCATACAAATATGGTTCGACAGAGTCACTACCGAACTTTATTTATCCCGAAGAGACGGGAAAGGAAAATATCGAGAAAACCTTTTAAAACAAAAGGACAGGAACAAGGTCATCGCAACAGATGTTCTGGGTTCGGGAGTCGGTTACGCAAACGGAAGGAATTAGCACCCCTCACGTTCGTTGTACTCCACGGGAACCTCTTAGGGTGATTTCTGATGGGTGTTATCTAAGCTTGCTTGTTTTCTTCTCAATGATAAATGCGAATTGGTAGGATAAAATGATAAATACGCTAAGGGGAAATGGGTGGTTATAAGATAGGGTGCTCACCAAGGATTGGAGCCCTTCGGCCTACATATGCTCATTCAGACAAGAATGAGAAATTAGAGCTTTCGTAGTTCTACTATGGGAAAGGTAGGGGAAATGGGAGATTGATAGAATTGTGAACAGAATGACAGGAAAAGATAGAAGTGTGCTCGCCAAGATTATCGCAATCTTGTGCCTACGTATCTCACATTCAAATATGAATGAAGAATCAGAGCGTCCGTAGTTTGTGGAGACGACCAAGAAAAGAGAGTTGAATTGAGTTTGAGTTTTGGTTTGGGAATGAAATATTGAGTGACTAACAACCCAAGGGGCGTGCCTCAAGAGCTGTCACTCAAGAATCCAAGGAATGCGAGATTCCAAGAACTCAGTCCTTTCGGAAGTTGATTGAAAATAGGTTTGGAGAATGGGTTGAACATTTTGAAATCGAAAGAGTGAATGAACAACAACTCAAGGGGCGTGCCTCGAGAGCTAATCGTTCGAAGGTTCAAGGAATGATATACTCTAAGAATCTCCTTCTTTCATAAGTTTGATTATGAAAATGTTTGAACAGAGATTAGATGTTTTAAGACGAAAGGTTGAATGAATGACAACCCAAAGTGTGCGCCTCAAGAGCCATTCATTCGAAGATTCAAGGAATGCTAGACTCCAAGAATCTTTTTCTTTCGTTATTTGTTTAAGAAAAGTGTTTGAATAAAAGATTGAATCGAATATGTTGCAAAAAGAGGTGGACTGCGAGGCAAAAGGCACTCGGCTTACAACTTGGCTTTAAAAAATACCGTTTGACGTTGGATTAAGGGTTTGACTTATATTTGCGTGTAAAAACGTGTTGGAATGGAAATTTATTTGAAAATGGCTTGACGATGAGTCGAGGGTTTGATTAAAAATGGAACCGACTTGACAAAAAGTCAAGAGTTAAGTTGTGAGAAACGATACTAGTCCCTAAGGGTGCCCCCAATATCAAAACCACGATGAAATATAAAAGTGTGTGCGATAGGATGATGGCGAATACGGACAAGCACTCAACTTATGAGGGGTGTTTGAAAACAGTTTAGTCTACGCTAGTCCCTAAGAGTGCTCCTAGAAGATAAACCACAATTAAAGAAAAATACGAATACATACATCGGAATAGGAGAAGGGTACATGTAAGTTACACGGGACTGCACGAAATAAAAGGGTTCATTGTCAGGTAGCCCAAGAGGAAGCCGTGTGTGTGCGAAGTGTCCTAAACTAAGCCTTGAGCAAAAGTTGGACAAAACTCCAAGCTAGGGTTTCTAACAAAGTCCAATAATCCAACAGTCCACCAATTTAGGCTTTTAGCATTTCGATAATTGCTATGTGCTTTCGGATATTTGTGAATAAGAGATGAATAATATGAATATGAATATGAACAATATAATATGAATATGAACAAAATGAATAAATGACAAGATATTTAACAATATAATCAAGATAATATTCACAATAGTATAATCAAGATAATATTAACAAGTATATGAACAAAATAATATAAATCAAGATATAATGACTGAATTTAAAACAGGAGTATATTGACTAAAAAGTAAAACAAGAATATGTTGACGAAAAATAAAGTTAGTTGTTAGTTTGATGTGAATTGAATTGGGACGAAATGTAGCATTAAACTGTCATATCTCGATCTATGACGAAGACCAAGCTATAGGAGGTCGCACAAGTTGATATCCGTGTTAAAAACACGATGGAAGAATGATATTGAGGATCATTTTCCAATGTAATCGTGTCACACGGACATAAAAGAAAGGGGTGATCTCGTCTTAATCATAAACTAGTATCGATTAATCGAAGGTAGCCTATCACGATCCCAAAGTAGAAAATGATCTCAATGATAATTTTCTATAGATTTGACATAATGAAGGTTATCAACCTCAATAAATCAACATTTACGAATCTAAAGACTTCATCAATTGAAAATTAAAATAAAATCGAGACGAAAAAGATGGAGAAGAAAATGAAAAGAGAAAAAAGTGGCGGTCTGGTCTTAATCATCATTTTATTAGTAAATTGATTAATAATGATTTTTTGATTTCTTCATTGACCAAAATAAATCGAAATGGAAATCAAAGGAATCACTAAATCAAAAGATGACTAAAACTTAAACAAGAAAAACTGAATAGAAAATTAAATAATATTTAATAAAATATTTAGTGAAGTATTTAATAAAATCAATAACAAAATATCATTAATAATTAATAAATCCCTCAAATTAACAAAACACAAAGATGTCTAAATGCAAATTAAAACCCTATATAAAACATTACATAAAACAAATGATGAACATAAATAATAAAAGAAAAGGGGGGGGGGGGTCGTTTTGAACAGATGGTGTATGAATCATATTTAGAAATCACTTGGGCCTAAGCCCATCATCCATAAGAAACAAAAACACAAAAAAGGTGGAAATCCGGACTGGGCCTGCGGGTCCACTCTAGAAGAACCAAAAAATGACATAAAAATAAGGCTCAAAACCACGCTTTCCACGACACAAAACACTCATCGGTCGAAACAAGGTGCAGATGTGGAGAAAAATGAAAAGGAAAGATGGAAAATCGACGGCGATGCTAGTGAATCCTACCTCCTTTTTCACTATGTTCACTCTTTCAATCTGGTTCAATTTGATTCTGCAATTTTACGTTTTTGGTTTTATCGATCACTTCTTCTTATTATTATTATGTTTCTGATTCGTTTGGGTTTATTTGCGTGTAAAATTGTTACCGTTATTATTGGGGTTTTGTTTTGAATCGATTGAAGGGTTGATTCGTTTCGTTTAAGCTTGGGATGTTTGGAGGTTGTGAAGCATATTCAGAGATGAATTTTGAAGGAGGGTTTGGTGTTGAAGGAAGTGAGCAGTTTATGGTGGGGTTAAGGTTGTATGGAGGTGGGTGAAGAGATAAGCTTCAATTTTGAGATTGTCAAAAAAGATGGATGAAGGTGCTTTGAAGTTCGAAGATTTGGTTTTCACAGCGTTTTCTCCGTTCTTGATTAATTATGTTTTTTTTGGGTTTATAAAGAAGGTTCGTTGTTGTTGGTGAAGATGGGTGGGTAGGTTGGAGGTTTTGGGGTTTTCCGATTTTAAGGAAGAAAGTTTCAGGGTGCGTTTTCCGTCCCGAGAATGAGGAACCAAAGCTCCCTTTGTAGGTGAATAAAGGGGTATTAATGGAAAGAATATTATGAGGGTATTAATGAGCTGGAAATTGTGACGTGGTTGCTGAAATTGTTTGTACATTTGCAGGATTTATGTGTGAATCATGATGCGGTTGTGTGAGTTCGTTGCAGAATTTTGTGTGGGGTATCGCTCACGGTCATGACATGGAGTTTGTGTAATGATGCGAGTCAACGCGTGTAATGGTGTAATGAATTGCAGCTGCGTAACAGTCTGCTATGGAGGGATGAAGGATTGTTTTTTTTTCCTCAATTTGGTTCGTGTGGGGTTCAATGGAAAAGTGTGCAACGTGATGAATCATGGCGAAGGCTGAAGATTTGGGCTTTCGAAGAAAAAAATTGCATCACAATGTAGTTTATTTCTCTTGTATTTTGCAATTGTAATTGGACTCTTCCTAAACTTGTGACAAATGGGCCTCTAATTTTTGTACATGCTTTTTTTAAAACTTAAGTGGGCTTTGATAAATAAATTGGGCTTTGACTTTGAGTTAACCTTATGTGAACTTAGAAAATGGACTTTGAATTCTTCAATTACGAACAAAAGTGACTAAAGCTCGATTTTTCATATTAACTTCATACTTCACACTTGAAATTACTCTTGAATTTTCCTCGTGAAATGAATAATGCCTTGAATCGGTCCCTTGAGAAATAAAATCATCATGAATCTATTTTGGAATTTTTGAATTTAAAACCTTGAACCAATTCGTGAATCATAACTTGAACTTTTGCCTCTTGCACCTATGGGCCAATCTTTCACCATGAACCAGATCAGCAGCCAATGTCTGCCTTACAATTGTATCAAAATCTCTAGCACAAATTCCATATGATTCCCCATCATGAGATACCAGCCTACAACTTTGTCCTACACACAAATGACTTGAATAATACCCTAATTGAAACCTCGGTTTTTCCTTGCAACAACTTGGATTTGGACAACAGGGAAAAATAAAAGTAACGACATATTTTTGGGTTTTTGAATAATTGTCAGTGGATGAATATACAAAAATGAAAGCTATACACAAGTATGAAAAATTTGGGGTATGAAAGACGCATAGGTGGGCAATTTTTATCGACGGAGCATCCAGTTCCACGGGCAGCGGGGCTGGCATCATCCTTGAAAATGAAGAAGGGATCCTAATCGAAGTATCATTAGTTATGTCCTTCCCAACCTCAAACAATCGAGCCGAAAATGAAGCTTTCCTCGCAAGCTTACGACTAGCAGAGGACCTGGGCACAAAAGAAATAAAAAATTTCACGGACTCCCAACTCGTAGCCTTCCAGGTACGGGGAGAGTACCAGGCCAAAAACGACCACCTCGTCGAATATCTGACGCTGGTGCAAGAAAAGATATCCAAGTTTGAAACATGGGAACTCCAGCACATTCCCCGTGAAAGGAATGCTCAGGCAGATATCTTGTCGAAGCTAGCCAGCACAAGAAGGAAAGATGGCAACAAGTCCGTCATATAGGAGACTCTTCCCCGTCCGAGCATCAAAAAACCGACAAGGCTGCTCGACATTAACGCCATTGGCGATAGCGATTGCTGGATGACTCTAGTGCATTACTGCCTCACCATGGGGAAGCTGCCCAAAGATAATAAAGAGGCCACTATAACTAAACGAAGGGCCTGCTCCTATGTCCTGGTCGAAGGCAAGCTCTACCGGCGAAGATTCTCCACTCCCCTCCTAAAGTGTGTTAAGGAGAACAAGGTCCCAGACATTCTCCAAGAAATCCACGATGGAATCAACGCACAACACTTAGTAGGAAGATCATTGGCATGAAAAGTCAGGGTACTATTGGCCAACTATGCAGCACGACACGAAGGAACACGTTAAAAAATGCGACAGGTGCCAAAGTCACGGGGACATACATTTAGCACCCCCCATCGAATTAAAAACTATGTCATCCCCGTAGCCTTTTTCCTGGTGGGGGATGGACATACTCGGCCCCTTCATCATGGGATCCTATCAGAAAAAATTTCTGATCATGGCCGTCGACTACTTCACAAAGTGAATCGAAGTCGAGGCCCTTGCAAAAATCACAGAATTCAACATACTTTGTTTTTTACAAAAGAAACATCCTCGCACGATTTGGTGTGCCCTAGGCTTTCATAACCAACAACGAGACACAATTCACAGACATGAAATTTTAAGATTTATTTGCCAAGCTAGACACCAAACAACACTTCACGTCCATTGAACACCCTCAAACCAATAGGAAGGCAAAAGCTGTGAACAAGGTGATCCTCCATGGACTAAAATGAAGACTAGGCGAGGCCAAAAAGAGGTGGGTCGAGGAGCTACATAGTGTGCTCTGGGCATACAGAAAAACTTCACACTCCACCACCGGGGAAATTCCCTTTCGACTAGCATACGGAACCGAGGCAGTAATCCTAGTGGAAATCAGAGAACCCTCGAGACGAACAAAGCCCCCCCTCGACGAGGAATTGAATAATAAAGAATTAAGAGAGGAACTCGACCTGGTCGAAGAGATCCTATTAGGTTCATTCCTCCGCGAAGCTTCGCTGAAACAAAAAATAACAATGCGCCATGACGCTATGGTTATAAAACGCGAATTCCAAATGGGCAGCCTTGTCTTACGCTGAAACATAAAAGACTCGCACGAGGGCAAGCTGATCGCAAATTGGGAAGGCCCTTATCGGGTGAAATCGAAAATAGGTACCAAGGCTTATTACCTCGAACACCTGAATGGAGAACCATTTGCTCAACCTTGGAATGCCAAAAACCTCAAAAAAATACTACAGCTAGCATTAGCGCAAGTAGATCTGACCGCCGACGATTATGCCACTAGAAGAGGGTCGTTTGGCCAAATGAGCGTGCCCTAGTGCAAGCACAATCCTCAAACATAACGAAGGCAAGTCTCTGCTCATGAAAAGAGCAAGTTATATTTCCGACGGGGATAACTCAATCGAGTTCCGCCGTCGTCGTACCAGCGTTGCAGGATACCCAGCTCCCAATGGAAAAGTCCAAGCCCTGTGCGATCAGGACCTCAACCGAGATCCTAGTCCCACATCTGGCGAGATCACTCCGCCAACTCGACAAGTTCCATAAACTTTTGAGCAACACGACCAGTCGAGCAAATTCTAAAAGTAATTCGCAAGAAAAAATAAACAAGGCATACAATGCCGAGGCATACAATGTCAAAATAAACATCCATAAATAGACCCGACCCCATGGCCGGGAAAGTGTTTAAATATTACATAAATGTCGTGCAGAGACCGACAATAAAAAGTACAAAAATTGGCACACAGGCCAAATACATTAAGTTATAATCACTCATCATCGACAGGAATCTCGGGCGGGATCACCTTCCCGTTAACCACCTGATTTAGAACACCCATTCCTTTGGTAACCAGCCGAAGGTCGAGATTCAGAGCCTTCACTTGCTCCATAGCAGCAGAGAACCCAAACTCGGCAGCTCCAAGGACGTCTTGCTTAAGGATACGTATCCTTTCGACCATCTCTCGTCGGGTCTTTAAAGATTTTTCTTCTTCAATCTCGTCTGGCCCCACTACCGATGAGCCCTCCAGCTCGGCAACCCTGGCCTTCAGATTGGTATTATCCTCCTTGATCTTCTTCATCTCATTGGTCATCTCATTCATATCTTTGAGGAGCGCGACCTTGGCCACGTAGCTACCTTTGAGGGTCTGCAGCTAGTTATACAGATCTGCTCTCTCCAGCTCAAGTTCAGTTTCCCTGGCCTGTGCTTTCCTGAGCTCCTTGAACGGAACTGTCTCTGTGTCCCCAAGAGCCAGAGCTGTTTCTAAAACTCTCATTATCGCAGAAGCATCGGGATAAAGAAGTGCCCTCCTCACCTTCGGATCAACAGTCAAGATGGCCGATGCCTCCAGATCGGGGACCTGCGTAGAACCCTCCCCATCAAAAATCTTATCTTGCAAAAAGTAAGGGGCAGGGTAAATTTTCCCTTGGAAAAACCAGAACTCTCGACTGAAGACGCGCCAAGGTCATCTCGCTTCCTCTTCTTCTGAGGATCTGGGGTGGGAGGGTTGGAGGTGTTTCCCGGCGATGGTGAAGGACCAACAAACTTCTCCAGGGTCACCTGCTACTTGAGCGCATCTGCCCTCGAGGTTGAAACTTTTTTGACATTTTTAGCAGTGGCCGACTTGACCAAGCATTCCCGTAAATTCAACATCTTTCCTGCAAAGAAGAAACAGAAGGTCAACACAACTTCAAAAACAACAAGAAACTAGTCGAGCACGTCATCTATACCTAGAAGCTCGAAAGCCTCGGCCTCATTCTTGCAATCAAGGAGGGCCTTAGTATTTATGTAACGAGTCGCCCGAGCAGGCTCCCTATCTTCAGAGCATAGTATATTGACGTCCTTATCCACCATGACGGCAGGGGTCAAACTCTTGACGAACGTTGTCAGCACTTAAAGAGACTTGTCCTCAGAGCAAAGTTGGTCGTGCTTCACAAGGAACTGGTCTATCCTATACCGAAAGTGGGCATACACCTATTCCAAAGGAAACTTCGACACAGGACGCACCACTTCTCGACCATCTTCCTTTAGCGTCTCCATCATGACCAATGAGCTCTTGGCCGCTTCAAAAAGGGGCTTTACGACCATAAATCTAAATTTGAAGTTACGAACAGACTCCGAGTAGGGCCAGAATAACCTGCTCTGCTGCTTGAAGGACACCCAACTCTGCTTCGATTTCAAAGTGCTCCTCTGCAGATGAAAGATGCAAAAGAAGAGTTCCATAGTAGCCCCTATCCAGAGATAACGACACACCAATTCAAATTCTCGAATGAACTCCAGAGCATTCGGGTGGAGCTGGGTAGGACACAGTTCAAGGTGGCAGAATATCGCCCCTTGGAAATCCGTAAAGGGCAAATGATACCCTGTTTTCCTAAAGGCAAATTCATACATGGGAAATCTTCTCCCCGGATACACCAAGCATATCCGGTTGTTCTCCGTCGGGCTAATCGCCCTCCAACTCATAGGCTCTTCTTTAGCCATGTCTTTGAGGAGATCGAAGCTGCTGGCCTCGTCTTCGGTAAATGTGGACTTTGTTACTAGGGGCTCCTGGGCAATCCAATTAAGATCCCCTTCAGCCACCCGCACATTGGCATACTCAGCAGAAAGTGTGTCTTCATTAATGTTTTCCCAAACATCGGGGACGGTCTCCTCATCCCGACTAACCATTTCACCTGAAAAACAGAGGAAGAAACAATGAATTCGACAAAGATCAAATTCACCCTTCCACCACAAATCAAGTGAAAAGGCAAGGATTAAGTGCAAGGATGTTTCCCCGACTCATGCCCTTATCAACAGCAAGGGGTCTCAGTGATACACGTCCCCACCAATTACAAAGACTCTAAGGGGGAGAAACACCGCGACTAACCCAACGTGTCGGGCATCTAAAAGCAGAGCCCTCAGCTACGAGGGCACCCCTGCCTGACAATAAACATTAAACAATCCCACGCAACTCCTAGGAAGATCTACAGGCATACAACATCCTAATCTTAAATTCTACAAAGCCTTCATAAATTTTCCAGAAAAGTTTATATGTTCTTAAAGAAACACATGAACTTTAACCGGAAAATTCATGATCCACCGACGAATTCAAGAATAATTTGCAGAAATTCATACAAGTTGAAGAACTTACTTTAATATTCAAAGGTTGAAGATGAAGATATTGGGATGGCAGGAGCAGCATTGACGACGAACACATTGTAGAGCGAAAGAAAAGGATGTGATAAATTTTTGTAAAGTGTAAAATGAAATTTCTCCCCCCTTTATATAGGCTCCCTTGCTCGCATGGGGAAACGCAAAGGGAAAAACGCCATCATTGCCTAGCTTCTTAGTCTCCTAGGCCTTAAACAAAATTTATTGCACTGTTACGCACGGCACAAAGTGGCTTCCACTTGGCATCCTCAAACTAACCTCTCACATGTTTATGAAAAGACAATCTCTTCAGCTCCCCACGGGCATATTCTCCCCGACGATGTCACCAAATTAATATGCGAGCAGAAGCCTCGTCGACATTTTTTTCATCCTAAGAACAAGTCTGGTCGACACAAAATGAGCCTTTCATCTCCGAAGAAGTCACACGGTCGACCATATCAATCATATGTTACGCACCTGCGCATTCCCGAAATTTTTTGCTCAATTAATAGCGATCTCAAGGACCTCCCCTCGATACGATTTCTGCCACTTGGTCACCCAAGCCATGCTAACTCAAGTCATTGTTTTTTGCCTTGAAGCAACGACTTAGGGGGCTCCTGTTCTGGACTGGACAGGCACTTGCCCCTCAGCTGGGCAAGGCCCAATCCAGTCTAAGTGAAAGCCAGACCCAATATGGCCACATGGCACAATATAGCCGTTGGACACAATATAGCTGTTGGGGACATACCCCTCACGCTTCTGACAATTCACGTGACCAACTGCCCCTCCGAAAGTCACAGAGGCAGTTGGACCAGGTCAAAGATCACACATTAGATCTTCCACTTAGCACTCTCTTATTGGCCGACCAGATATTTCGATCACATGTGGGACCTTGGTCCCGCGCTAGGGGAAAACTTATAAATACCCTCTCTCTTGAGAGGGCCAGGTATTCTAATCATTCTTACTCATATCTAATCACCGGTACTTGCTTTCTCTAGCCTAAACACTTACTTTAGCATGAAGTACCTTGCAGGTACAACCCTTCCTCTCCTACAACCACTGTTGCTGCCCTAGATTGAAGGCCAGGACGATCCATTATGATTAATCCAGATCAGAAACCAAGAGAGATTTTATACCAGGGTGATCTCGAATTGATAGAGATTTTAACCGGGATGAGGTTAGTAATCGTTGTGGATATTTTTACTGGCTGATTTCCACGAATGAAAGAGATATTTTTCAATAACAGAGCTCACAAACCAAATTGAGACCTATACTAATCCCCCAAATACAAACAAGATATTTTTCAATGGTTTAGATCTGAACCAAAATAATAACTTTCTAAGGAAGACTTGTTTATGCAAGAGAAAATTATACTCTTGGAAAATTTACAATTAAACTCTTACCCGGAATAAAGTTCCTTACTAAAGTCAAAAACACTCTCAAAGCATTATGACTTAAATATATAAGAAACGTTTGAAGGATATAGAGAGATTATGAGAGAAATGAAAAATGAGGTTTTTAAAGTTTTCTAGATGATTTGAAATGGTAGAGAAGCTTTATATTTATAGGCCAAGAAATGGTGTAAATTTGGAAACAATCCATGGTCCAAATAAATGACCTAGTCAATTAGGCTAATCGAATAGGCAATGCAAATAATCAATTGTTGTTGCCCAAAATGGAAGCTTTGGTTGGATAGAAATTTGTTACCAATCATTAAGGGACTATCATAATCCATTAGAGACTTGATTAGGCATCATCTAATCAATTATGCATATGGTATAATTGATTAGAGAATTTAAAAAATGTTTCCATAATCAAGTAGACAAACCCCTAATCAAGTGGTCAGACTCCAAAAATATTTTTTAGTGATTTTAATTAAAAAGTGAAAGGTTTTTCAATGTTTTAACTGTGTGTGTGATTTAGCCATAATACTTCTAAAAACGCCCTTGTGTCTTCACAATACACTAATCTCTCAAAAGAATGCGATCATGTGAGCTTTCTCACTTTCTCTCTTTCACACTTCGAAGCTTCAAATCTTGATATCATTATCTTTGATTTTAGCCTCACTCAAGAACCTTGAGTCTTATTGACGAGGTTTGGTATATTTCCATGTTTGTTATTATCATCTAAGATGTTGAAAGTTTAAACGACCAGTGATCATAAATCCTAAGTCTTCCTTAAAATTCATTGAAATAAATAGTTGACTTTGAACAAATGTCTTTGAATGATTCAGAAGGATATGTTGATCAATCATCTTGTGCATCTTTAACTACTTGAACTAATTTTAGTAATTACTGTTGGTGCAAAGATAGAATAAATGATGAAAATAGGGAAATGTTCTATTAAAGAGAATAACGGCAGAAGAAACAGGATTAAGAGTTACAATGATTGTCACCCTATTTATAGGCTAAAACTAGGGTTACTAGAATAAGATAAAATACTAAAATACCCTCTAACAAACTTAGGGGTTAAGAAAATAATATAATAAAATATGAATTATTACTAATACCATCCCTTAATTCATATTCCATCAAAACTTGTAACACCAATTCCATCCCTTAATCTGAGAAATTGATCAGTCTTGATAGCTTTCGTCAGAACATCTGCCAACTGCTTCTGAGTGCTGCAGTGTACAACTTCTAACACTCCACTCTGAACTTGATGTCTCAGAAAATGATACTTGGTCTCAATATGCTTGCTTCTCCCATGCAGCACTGGGTTTCTGGCAAGGTTGATTGCAGACTTGTTGTCAATCATCAACTTCAGAGGTTTGTCTACCTTAATCTTCAGATCCTGCAACAGATTCAGAATCCACACAGCTTGGCATGCAGTAACAGCACCTGCAATGTATTCAGCTTCACAGGTTGCTTCTTGGAACACCAAGAAATGGGACCTCCCAGAAATTTGAACAAGTACCCAGATGTACTTCTTCTGTCAACTCTGTCTCCACACCAATCAGAGTCTGAATAACTCAGAAGTTCTGACTCATTATTTCCTCCAGAGGGAAATAACACTCCATACTTCAGAGTTCCTTTGATATACCTCAGAATCCTGACAGCAGCTTGGTAATGGGACCACTTAGGTTTACTCATGAACCTACTAACCATCCCAACTGAGTAGCAAATATCAGGTCTGGTATTGCACAGATACCTCAGAGAACCAACCAACTGTTTGAAGGTTGTAGCATCCACATCCTTTCCTTCAGAGTCTGAATCCAGTTTCTGATTTGTATCAGAAGGTGTGACAGCCATCTTACAATTCTTCAGATCAAATCTCTTCAGAAGTTCTAATTCATACTTGAGCTGATACAAAATGATACCTTTCTCAGAATATCTGAACTCCATCCCTAGAAAGTATGTCATTTTGCCTAGATCAGTCATTTCAAATTCATTCATTAGAACCTTCTTGAACTTGGCTATCTCCTGTTCAGAACTTCCAGTCAACAGTATATCATCAACATATAAACATACCAGAGTCATATTGCCTTCAGGAGTATGCTGAACATAGACACCGTACTCCATCTCACATTTCTGAAAGCCTTGCTTCTTGAAAAATGAATCAATCTTCTGATTCCAAGCTCTGGGCGCTTGTTTCAATCCATATAGAGCTTTGTATAATCTGTACACCATCCCTTCCTGATTCTTTTTCACAAATCCAGGAGGTTGTGACACGTAAACTTCTTCTTCTAATGGACCATTCAGAAATGCAGATTTTACATCTAAATGCATCAGAGGCCAATTCCTGTTAGCAGCTATTGCAATCACCATTCTGATTGTTTCATGTCTTGCTACAGGTGCAAACACTTCAGAATAATCCAGCCCAGGTTTCTGTAGAAATCCTCTGGCTACCAACCTTGCTTTATGTTTGCCAATTGAGCCATCTGGCTTTAACTTCTGCTTGAAAACCCATCTGACGCTGATGGCTTTCTTGTCTTTTGGAAGTTCTGTCAGCTTCCAAGTCTTGTTTCTCTCTATAGCATCAAGTTCTTCTTTCATGGCCTTCAGCCAGAGCTTCTGCTTAAGAGCCTCCTCTGTACTTATAGGTTCAAAGTCTACTAACATGGCACACTGAATAACTTCTCCTTCAGAGTCTACTTCAGTGTCTTGCAGCATGTCAAAATCTGCAAATCTTCTGGGAACGCTTCTGATTCTTTGTGGTCTCTGAACTTGTTCAGAGTCTTGAGCTTCAGAGTTTCTAGCTTCAGATGATTGACCTCCAGAGCTTTGACCATCTTCAGAGTCTGGCATATTTCCAGAGTCTGAATTGCCACCAAGATCTGGATTGCCATCAGAGTCTGAATCATCAGAGTCTGGGTCATCTGGGTCACCTTCATCTTCTGAGTCTTCTTCAGAGTTTGAATCAGTATCAGAGTCAGAGTCAATATCAGGGTTTACTTCAACTTCAGAAATTCTTAACTCTGGCCTTTCTTCAGAGGTTCTAACATCAGAATCAGATTGAGACTTATCCCAATTCCAAACTTCTGATTCCTTCACAATCACATCTCTGCTGAATTCAATTTTATTGGTTTCTGGACAATAGAGCTTGTATGCACCTATACTGTGGTACCCTATCAGAATCATCACTTTGCTTCTATCATCCAGCTTCTGTCTTCTGGCTTCTGGAACATGTTTATAGCAAACAGAACCAAATACCTTCAGATGACTAACACTTTGCTTGTCTCCAGTCCACTTCTGCATAGGAACTATTTCCTTCAACTTCTTCGTAGGACATCTGTTGAGTACATACGTTGCAGTGGCAACAGCTTCTCCCCAGAGCTTCTGAGGAAGCTTCTTCTCCTTTAGCATGCTTCTCACCATATCAAGCAAAGTACGGTTTCTTCTTTCAGCAAGACCATTGTGTTGAGGGGTATAAGGAGCAGTAACCTCATGCTCAATTCCATTCTCCTCACAGAACTTCTGGAACTCTTTGGAGTTATACTCACCTCCACCATCAGTTCTAAGAATCTTCAACTTCTGACCACTCTGATTCTCAGCCTTCATTCTGAACTTCTTGAATTCATCAAACACCTCGTGTTTGAACTTAATAAGGGATACCCATGTCATTCTTGTGAATTCATCAACAAACAACACAAAGTATTTGTTCCCTCCAATTGATGCTACTGGAAATGGACCACACACATCAGAGTGTACAACTCCCAAGGCATGTTTTGCTCTTGGAGCAACTTCTGATGCAAATGGCAATCTTGGTTGTTTTCCTTCCATGCAAACTTTGCATGACTTTTCAGGCTTCTTAATTGCAGGAATTCCATGTACCAATTTCTTTGAATTCAGATGTTGTAAGCTTCTGAAATTCAAATGACCAAATCTTCTGTGCCACAGCTCACTCTCCTTCTCAATACTTGTTGCACTAAGACACTCTGAGTCTGCAGTTCTGACATTCACCTTGAATGTTCTATTCCTTCCCTGTTCTGACTCTATAATCAACTTCTGATTACAGTCATACAGCTTCAGAAGATTGTCCTTCATGGTAACTGAGAAACCTTTCTCAATTAATTGTCCCACACTCATCAGATTGCTTCTGATGCCAGGTACATACCACACATTCTGAATCAATGCTATTTTTCCATTGTTCAGAGTCACTCTGACATTTCCCATACCTTCTGCATTAAGATATTTGTCATCAGCACATCTGATCTTTGTTCTCTTTTCAGAGTCAAAGTCAACCAGCCATTTCTTGTTTCCAGTAAGATGATTTGAACAGCCAGTGTCCATATACCACTAGTCTGTCAGATCATCAGATTCAGAGGCCATCAATAGCACAGATTCGTCATCAGAACTTCTGGCTATATTTGCTTCTTCTGATTTCTTCTCCTTGTTTGACCAACAATCTCTAGCAAAGTGACCAAACTTCTTACAACAGTAACATTGGATCTTCTTCTTGTCATACTTCTGTTTTCCCTTCTGAGCATTCTTTTGTCTATCAGAGGTTGAGGTTTCTGACTTCTGACCACCATCAGATCTTCTCTTGGCTTGTGACTGCTTCTGATACCTCCTATCAGAAATTGCTTTCAGAGCCTGCTGCTCTACTTCCCTTTCAGAAGTTCTCTCAGTCAAACGCAACTCTTGCGCTTCTAAACTGCTCTGCAGCTCTTCAATTCTCATTGTGCTTAGATCTTTGGAATGTTCTATTGCTACCATAATGTAATCAAATTGAGGAGTAAGGGATCTCAATACTTTCTCCATGATTGTTTCTTCAGAAAGAGTTTCTCCACATGCCTTCATCTCATTAGTGATCAGAATCACTCTGGAGATGTATTCAGAAACTTTCTCATTATTCTTCATGTTGAGATTCTCATATTGCTTTCTCAAGGACTGAAGCTTCACCTTCTTCACTGATGCGTCACCACCATAACATCTCACCAGAGTGTCCCATGCAGCCTTTGCTGTTGTAGAGTCTGCAATCTTCTCAAACACGTTTACATCCACACATTGATGAATGAAGAACAATGCTTTCTGATCCTTCTTCCTTACTTCCTTCTGCGCGTTTTTCTGTTCATCGGTTGCATCTGCTGCTACTGGAACATAACCATCAGTGACAAGATCTAGAACATCTTGAGCACCAAATAGTACACGCATTTGGATCATCCAACGATTCCAGTTTTTACCATCAAATACTGGAAGTTTGGTGTTCATGTTGCCGTTTCCGTTCATCTTCTACTTTGCACAATACACTCAGATTTCTCACACAGTGTTTCCCAACCCACAGAATAAAATTCTGATCAGATTTTGTTCAAGATTCAACACGAATCTAAGAATCAAAATCAAACACACAAGACCTCACGTTCACTCGTGTTTCCCGTGTTTCCCAATGAATCTGAACCGGAGCTCTAGATACCAATTGTTGGTGCAAAGATAGAATAAATGATGAAAATAGGGAAATATTCTATTAAAGAGAATAACGGCAGAAGAAACAGGATTAAGAGTTACAATGATTGTCACCCTATTTATAGGCTAAAACTAGGGTTACTAGAATAAGATAAAATACTAAAATACCCTCTAACAAACTTAGGGGTTAAGAAAATAATATAATAAAATATGAATTATTACTAATAATTACTTGACTTCAAATGCTATCATATTAAAACCATGTCACCATCAAACTTAAGCATCCACTGATTGAGTTGTATATTAATATCCATAAGCTTTACCATCATGGATCACTTCTTGATTATACCTACAAGTGTAGAGATTCACACGAGTGACAAATCAACAAAGTGGTAACCATCTTATTTCGAACATGTCAACTTAGTTTATCTGGATTCTCCAATTTCACAATCTACAAAAGTTCTATTAAAGGTTCTCGGATTAGCAAACCACCGCCTTCACCACCTTTACCAAAAAATAATACACGTCGAAGAGATGTCTGTTATTATCCATAGATACACTGACTGAGTTATAGATGTTAAAAGTGATGGTAACTGCAGTTATTAGGCTATTTTCTCTTTCCTAGGCAATGACGAGGAGAAAATCATACCCTTGTCTGTTAACATCTTATCAAAAAGTTAAAGGCCAATAATAAATAATACACAAGGATTTACAGGAAAAAGAACATTATGATGAGATTCACAATGCTTTTATTCCTTGTGTTAACGAAGAAGCATTGAAGCTCTCTAAAATGGATAATCTCATAGCAAATGCATATAGTTGAGTGTGTATCAATCTAGCATGGTATGGTTTTTCGAAAACATTTTTTTATATTCAAAGTGGTCCATGTTGGAATATTTTAATAATATAGTATTATATAAGCATTCCAATAATTATGTGACTAAATATATTTATTTAATTATATTAGCTATTTTATCAAATAAAGTGTCTTAAATAATTATGTGATCAAATAATGTTAAAAGGCTATTTAGATTGTATTTAGAAATTAATTAATTAATTAACTAATTGGGTATGGACTCAAATATGAGTGAATGTCAGGATGACCCATTTGCGAATAATGGGAACCCTAATTAGGCATCACACTATATATAAGTTATGATCCCCAATATACTATACACAAACAAATAATCTCTTATCCCATACGAAGAAAATAAGAACCACAAAAGTCATCAACTTATGAGTTTAGGATTACCGTCAAAAGAATTTTTCTTAATGGATTAGGTATTACTATAATCAATTTATCGATCCTATAATTTTATACATGCTTGTATGACTATTTTGATTCAGCATAAAATATATGTCATAGTATGTTAAATTGATTTAATTCTAACAGTTCACCATAAAATCCAGTTGGACAATAGGGATGTAAATGGATATCCATGAGGACAGATACTATGATATCCGTATCCGTCCCGTTGGATAAATATGATATCCATATCCGCCCCATATCCACGTAGATATCCATTAAGCGGGTAATCTACGGGTTTTACGGTATCCGTGGATATTTACAGATATCCATGGATAATATTTTTTTTATATAAATTATTTTTTGAAAAACAACATTTTTAACTTCTTTTAAAGACACATAAAGTTATTATCACATAATATCCATACAATTCGCTATTAATTTAACAATAAAATTTCATCACATTAATTTTATTCTTATTCAATAAAACATAATTAGATCCAAACATAATATACATACATTTTATTTTTAATCAAACAAATAAAAGATATTGTGATTGTGAGTTATGATGGAATAGCGGACGACATAGGAGTAGGAAGGGAGACACTGGTTCGATAGAGGAATGACGATACTAGTTGGTTGGACTGTAAAATTGTTGAAGTGAGGCATGAAATATTAAAGAGTTTAAATATGAAATGACTAACATAATTTAAATGAAATGTGAAAGATTTTTTTCAAATAAAATTTTTAAAAAAACAAAATAAATATAAGAAGATTAATTTTTTTAGAAGATGAAAAGATGAGGTATAATAAACTAATGATATTTAAATGATTTTTATAATTTATTAACGGATATGAATATCCGCGGGCATATATATCATTAAACCCATATTCATATCCATTAACAATGGGTATTTAAATATCCATTTATTTTATCCATGAATATCCATTAAGCTACCTAGTCCATATCCGTGACAGGTTTTATCCGCAGATATACGCGGGTATGGATTTTTTTGTCATCCCTATTGGACACATTATGCGTATCAAATGACTTTCAAAATCACGACAATTTTTTCAAGTTTATTTGAAAGCAGGATGTCCTATACCTCGAACATCCCCTAACTGGACATCTCACTCCATAAAAAAGTTGGAACTTGGACAAATAATTTTTTGGATAGTATGAAAGAATTCATCAAGTAGAACGACATTGAAAAAGAATTAAACCAGAAAAAATCAAAGGGAGAACTACCCGTAGATTTAGGTGGTGATACATTTTTTTATACATTTTAATTTTTATTATACAATGCTTCATGAATGTAATGTTAGTTTTTCCTATTTTCTTGGATGTAGTTAGAATATTTTTTTTTTGTTTTAATGTATATATAACATTATTTATATAAATATTAGAATTACGGGTTTGATGTGTTTGTATGTCATAAAACAAGTATTGTCATTTGGTCTATAGGAATCAGGGTGTATTTAGATATCAATATCCAGATACACCTCTGGGATAATGTGTTGTATATGATAAACGTGAATCCATATTTCAATATTCGGGTACACCCTTGAGACATACCTACTTATGTATGGTTTGCATATGATAAAAATAGAGTGAATTTGAATTTCAATCTCCAGATACACCTCTGGAACAAACTCACTTGTGTCTGCTTCTTATATGATAAAGATGAATCTGGATTTCAATATCCGGACCAACCCCCCTGAGACAATATTGCATTCGTATGGTCCATAATCAGGGACGAATCTAAAAATTTTTGCTAATGGGGGCAAATATTATTCTATTATAATGATACAATAAATATTTAAAAAACGCAATTAAATTCTTAACCATTCAAATATTGAAATGGCAACATTATTATTTAAGCGATATAAGAGATACTAATAAAAATTAAGTGTTATTAATGTACATTTTACAAATGTTATTATGAGATTCAAAATTATATGGCTAATCTGTTATTAATACTACAAATTTATATTAAAATATAAAAACTATATTAAATTAACCTATAAATAAAATATAATTTAACAATAGTCATATCAAAATTAAAATTTTCTAAACTTAAAGGTACAACAAAATTAACATTTATTTAATCAAATATATTTAATTTTTATTTAAATTAAAATACATCCAATATACTACTATTTGTTTAATATAAGTAACAAATGTCAAATAAAAATTTAAATAGGAACATGAAAATGGGATGAAACTCCTCTCATTTCATAATATGTGTTTATTTAGTGGGGGCAGAACACTATTTTAATTAGCACATAAGCTACCATGTCACAATGCCTTTGGATCCGTCCCTGTCCATAATGATCTACAACTTTTATAATTGTACTTTATTGTTAACACAAATACTCCAAAATGAAACACTATTGATATACCACATTTATTTATTTCAACAACATGAGACCTCATTTTGAATTTAGGGCAACAGAGAACACATCTCTTATATATTTATTCAAACTAGAGAATCTCTTACACTACACTAAAAATAAAAAAGAGGCTAAGATAGAGTGTTATTCACCAACAATTGATAATTAAGAAAATATTAAGTTTAATAAATTTGTGTTGTAGACAAATACATATGTAAGTGTTACGTGAATTACTTTTTATCACTACGCAACTAAGAATTTAATCGAGGTGGATGTGACACTTGTAAGATTAACTAATGATATTCTAAAGATGATGAAACGTCACGAACTATTTGCTGGTGATGAAATGTCAAGTTAATGTTATGTTATATCTAAGTTATGTTAATGTTTTAAATTTATGTTAAGTTATGTTATGTATTATGTGTAGGTGATACCAAATGAGTGAATCTGAATTTCAATATTCGGATAAATCCATGAGATTATATTATTGGATGTGTATTATGTGCAAACACAATAACAAATAAGTGAATCTGAATTTTAATATCCGAACAAACCTCAAGACTGTATTATATGTGTATTACGTGATACCATAGGAGTGGATCCTAATTTTAATCTCTAAACATATTCTTTACTTACCTTTGATAGGGTTCTGATAATGAGGGAGTAATGTTGGGTCCATATAAATTTCAAAATTCGGATGGTGCAAAAGAAATATTTTTGAATTTTCACAAAAATTGGTGAGTAATGGTTTGCAATTTAGTGAATAATTAATTATAAATATGTATTACATTTAATACATAATTTTTAAATATTTTTTTTATATTTATTTATTAACTTAGTGTCCCAAAAGCACAAATTAACTTTATCATATTTTGGATAATGCTATGATTCAGGTTAAAAAATTCACAAATAAAAAATTTTAACTAAAAAATAATATAATCTTTAATTATAAATTTATATTAAATTCAATACATAATTTTTAATTTTTTTACTATATTTATCTCTTATCTTAATGTCCCAAAGGCATAAATATTACCTATATTTTGAGTAATACTAAATTGTGTTTTTTTGGGCACATGTTAACAAAATTCACAAATAAAAAATTTATATTAAAAAATAATAAAACTATTAATGATAAATTTGTATTAAATTTAATATAAAATAATTTGTAAAATTTTTTTATTATATTTTTCTACTAAATTGTGTTTTTTGGACAGATGTTAGCAAAATTGACAAATAAAAAATTCATATTAAAAAATAATAAAACTATTAATGATAAATTTGTATTAAATTTAATATAAAATAATTTATAAATTTTTTTATTATATTTATCTCTTAACTTAGTGTCCCAAAGACACAAATTAAAATTACTGATATTTTGAATAATACTAACTTATCTTCTTGAGATATATGTTAAAAAATTTACAAATAAAAAATTGGTATTAAAAAAACCATAAAATCATTAATTATAAAAGAAAGTATTAAGAGATTATGCGATAAGATTCCATGTGATTAAAGTGGTGAACCATTCAACACATTTGTGAACGTTGGAGTAATTTATTCTTATAAATAAAATACTCAATTTGAACGGAATAAAACTCGTTGATGTACGCTAATTATTAGGTTTAAGATAACGACAATGATTGTATTTATCTTTAAAGATAATCATACTACGACACTCAACAAAATTTAAATAGTAAAAATTAAACAATATCACCCTTCAATTCAACCCCCATAGATAAAAAAAATAAAAAATAATAAAGGATATGTTTGACTTTTCTCATATAAATCCCAAAACAGACTCACTAAGAAAAAGGTGAATTGAACCAATCGAACAAATACACAGAGTTTTCTGCTAGCGTGAGTTCAAACATCTTCATAGCGTGAGCTCATTCCTTTACGACACCGTTTCGTCCTTCTTCCTCAACTATAACACAAACAGTGAAAACCGAAATTGCATGTATTTAACCCTTTCTTTCGCTTCCTCCTCAATTTCGCGAAAATGTGGGGATTTGGTGGTAGATATTATTGGGGGAGAAAGGTGGATTTTGAGAAAGCGAATGGGATTGTTGTGGTGTTCGCATGGATGTCAAGTGAGGAGAAGCACTTGATGAGATATGTGGATCTTTACGCTTCTTTTGGATGGAATTCAATCGTTTGCCACTCTCAATTTCTCAATATGTGAGTTTGTTTTTAACCTATGATTTTGATATTGATCATGATTTTTGTTGTTGTAAACAATAAGAGTTAATAAAAGTTTGATTATAGGTTGATGGTGCTCTCACAACAACTACCAATTTGATACCGAATTCGTAGTATAGTGTTTTTGAAACTGTTGCATAGATGATTAGTTTTGATAATTAGTTTTTCAATTGTAATAGTAAATGAATGTGACTTCTATTAGTTCATTTTCAAATAAATTAGGGAAGAGTAAAATTATTATAAACTAAACTGAAACTAATGACTTCCGTAGCCCCGACACCTCTGAAAAAAAAGCAGTTAGTGCATGTGTCCAACACTTCACTTTTTCAAATTATTACCAGTGTTGGTGTCGTGTTTCCGGTATCAGTACTTCATAGTAGATGACTATTTTACAACTGTCTTGTATAGCAATTGGATTCTCTTCCTTGATGTTATAAGATTCAATCCTTACCACTAAGTTAACACCTTCATAGTAAGAAAACTCAAAACTCCAAATGAATGAATAATCAACCTAAGCCACTATGCATAGTGTAGTCTTGCTGTGTTTGCTTTGTATGGGATTGAGGACTAGATAACAACAATAGCAAGAGGGTGCGTGGTGCGTGGTACTTTGGTACATAGAATGTCGTGGAGTTAGAAACAACTCTAAATCAAAATACGAAGCATGGACTTACTATCACTACTAATGCTTTGTTCTTAATAATGGGTGCTAAATGGACATTTTATGCCAAAAGATTTCAAAGCAGAAGAGAATTGGTGAATAGCATTACTCATATATCTGTTAGTACCTGACATTTTGGTTTACTGGCACAATTGATGGTTGAACTTGAAGCATGATCATAATTTTATGCATAGAAAAAAGGAGACAGGGGAGGGAGTCTTTCCAGGTTGTTCTTTTTATGTTTGCTGAAAGAATTATCATGCATTAGCTTCATGAGGTATGATTAGTAGTGGACCAGTACTTGTACCATGCCTTCTAGGATTTTGAAGTAGACAACTTGCAGATGATTAAGGAATCATCCATATTGTGGTTCTCTGCACATCTCAATGTATGTTAGATAACTATGGGCAGAAATGAGTCACACTAGCCTACTCTAATTCTAACCTTAAAATATGGCTGGCTTATTTACTTCATAGACCTTTTTAAAAGGCTTGATCTGATCTTTTGAAAAGTGTACTTTGTAGTAAGACCTTGCCTATCTCCAAATAGGGCATGAGGCCAATGTCTTTTTGTCTTCAGGACAATGATAATAATATTATCATATTATGCACATTAATTCAAATAAGGTGGCCCATCAATCTCGAAACACATTTTACAAAATTTAAAGCCTAACATTTTTAGCTAAATTTGCTTCTTAGAAATCCTTGGCCAATACAATTATACAAGTTAGTCATAGGATCCAACAAGTCGCCTGCCTATTCATCCCTATGGGTAATGATTTTAGCTTTTATATTATTTGCAGGTTCTTCCCTGATAAAGTGACAACTCTCGCTGTTGATATTCTAAATGAACTCATTGAGGTAATTTTACTGCAGTCTGTCTATTTTTGTAGGTTAGTCGTCAGCAATGAATTCCAGTCAGGTAAAAAAAATTATTTTCCTTGCACACTTAAGTGGTCTATGGTCCTGTTTTAGGATTTTACACTAAATGAGTCGGATGAGATAAGAAATATATATGTAGCATTTATTCTTGTTTCATTATATTGATTAGAACATGTCTAAAGTAGTATGAAAAATGAAGTATTAGAGTATAGCTAGTACAGCTAGGTTAAGTTATTACTATATATTAACCGGTCACTTTTGAACCAGCACATTTTATTGCTCATTTAGGTATTTAATTACAAGTCAATATAAAGCTATATTTTATCTCAGTAGATAATTTTGCAATTTTTTCATAATGCTCCTCTCTTAAATTATCTCAGTCATCTAAAGTTTCCTTGGCATCTTAAACTCTATTATGAAATAATCTAACTGTTAAATTTTAATTTGCTGCTCAATTTGTAATTTTTTGTTATTTTAGTAAAAGAATTACCCATATGAACAAGCTTACAAATACTGCAGTTTGTTCATTATGCAGGTGCTGAAAATTAGGCCTTGTCCCATTGTCTTTGCATCTTTTTCGGGTGGTGCAAAAGCTTGTATGTTAAAGGTTCTTCAGGTATTTTGTGGCAGTTCTTTTGTCATTGTTTTCCTTTGTAAGAGCTCTTAAATCTGACAGCTGATTACATTGTTTTCCTTTGATCCAGATAATTAGTGGGAAGTCTGAAACACATAATATGGTATGTTTTCTCTCATCAGCAGGTTATTTAGAGGATGATTGAGTTAACATAGATTGCATAGTTTGTAAACTCATTAATGTCTAAAGTTTAAAACACAGCTCTCGAGTTTAACTCAACTTTTCTCAAATCATGTGTATGTGTGAAATGAGGTATACAGTGTCAAACCCCTAGCTGGCCATCCGTGCTCCATAATTTTATTGATCATTATTTCCCTTTATCAAATATTTTGCTCAAGTTCTTGCAACATGGACTTATGTGTACTGGGCGGTGATATTTTGTCCTGGAACCTTTCCTGTTCACAAAATAAAAAACACTGTTCAAATTTTATCTTTTATTATATTCTTCACCGTCTTAACTTTTTTAACTGCACAGGATGATTACCAGCTTGTTAGAGACTCTATTTCTGGCTATATTTATGATTCCAGTCCAGTTGATTTTACCAGTGATATGGGCGTCCGGTTTATTCTACACCCATCTGTTTTAAAAGTGTCCCATCCACCAAGGTTTGCTTCATGGATTGCCAATGGCATAGCATCGGGTCTTGATTCCCTTTTCCTCAACAGATTTGAATCCCACCGTGCCGAGTATTGGCGAACACTTTACTCCACCACTGTAAGCAGCAAAGAATACACAATTACTTGACTTCTAAATATAATCAACGGATTACCTCCATCTTTTTTCTTAGGTATCCCGTGACATCTTATTAGTTATTATTTTTTGTTCCAGAGTATGCAAGTCCCGTATCTCATTTTTTGTTCAGAAAATGATGATCTCGCTTCTTTCGAAGTTGTTTCAAATTTTTTCCATCGACTAAAAGACCTTGGCGGAGATGTCAAGATGGTAAAGTGGAGTTCCTCTCCTCACGTAGGTCAGTATCTTGACTAGTTCTGCATAATATAGCACATGGATAAGATTATAAAATTCAGCTGATACCGAGTAGCTCTTGCTGTAACTTTGTACTTTTAGATTAACAGCATATATTAAAGCTACGTTCATGATGTGCAACCATGCAAATTATTATGAATAAATGTAATTTCCATGCATGCATGTACAAGGGGAAAAATGCATTTAACTTCACATGAATATGTCAGGTCATTTCCGTTACCATCCTGATGAATACAAAGCTGCTATCAATGAGATCCTTGGCAAGGCAGTCGCAATTTATAGTCACAAGAACAGAAGAATTGAAGACGGGAATCTGGGCATAGAGGGAATAAGAGATGAAATCCCCGATCCGTTTTCCGAGCTGAGGAAGGCAGCAACAACCTCAACTAGTTTCCAGGGTTTTGTTGTTGCTCCAAGTGAGAATTTGTCTTCTAGTTCACTGGAGTATTACGAAGGTAAAGATGTTGGGTCTGTAGCAGATGAGCGAAAAGGAAGTTTTATTCATCTCCCAAGCAATCCAAGCATCAATGCTAATGGGGTTCTCGGCCAAATATTGTTTGACGTTTGTGTTCCCAAGACAGTTGAGGATTGGGATGTTAGATCGAATTCCAAAAATGTGGGAGTATTATCCGGTACTAGGAGACACACTCATTTCAATCCTATAAAATGCATCCGACGGTCAAGGTTGTAACATTGGTGTTGACCCACAAGTTTTGGGTGGATTCGAGAGTCGACTGTTTCTTCAAAAGAATTTTAATATCTCATAGTTCTGGAGATGTAATGTCACAGTACCTGAAATAAGAGGCAGAACGACATGTAAATTCCCTCTCAGCTGTCTTTTTAATTACTGAGTAATGTGATTGAGAAGCTGGCATTTTCCTGCGTGAATTGTACAGATACTTAAACTGAGAAAAATATATTTTACGTTTTGACTGAAATCTGTGTGATAAGAATAATGAGGGGTTGTAAATTCAAATTAAGTTGACAAGCCCTGTTTACTAAGTAGTCTTAACCTTCGCTTCAGAGTTCATCATCAACCTCATTTAGAATATAATGGTTATTTGGTATATGATGAAATAAAATGGAATTCCATTCATTCTTGTAGAATATTTAGTGCACATAATGAAGGGATTGGAGTTATCTCTATTTCTCAAATGTAATGGTAAGTACCATTTAAAAAGAAATAGACACAAACTAGGTAGTGAATCCCATCATTATTATTGTTTTAAACTTAATCAGATAAAGTAGAACAAATAACAATGGCAGTAAAGAAAAACTAAATCTGGAAGAGCAAACTAACAATCAATCTTTAGAAGAGAGGAATAAAGAGTATAGAAGAGTCACAAGGCAATATAGTTTATTTAGTTCAGTCCAAATTGACCTACAAGAGATAGTAACTCTCTTATTCACTATCAATGTGCTTTTACAAGATATAAAAGAGCTATAACAAATAAGATTCAAGAATTTAAGATGAACAAAATTAACATATATATATATATATATATATATATATATATATATATATATATATATATATATATATATATATATATATATATATATATATATATATATATATATATATATATATATATATATATATATATATTTTGTATCTTTTTCCTTTCTTTCATAAATATAATAGAAAAAGGTTACATCATTTTCGTAACGATTCCTTACAATTTGTTTGCCAGCTCAAGAGTCTCACCAAAAAGCTCCCAACATAAATTTTTTACCACAACCTTGAGTTTCATCTTTTATGTTTTTCTGATTGTGTTTCAACAATCTTATTTTTGTAATAGAAAAATATAATTCAAATCAGTTTAGAAGTTGATTCAAATCTCCTTAGACAGAACGTTGCAAAAATTGATTTCTATATAGTAATTTGAATCAACATTACTGTTAAGAAGTGTGGTTGGGCCTAACTCAACCCTACAAAACCGGTTGGTAGAGCGAGGATTGCCCCCACTTATAAACACATGTTCATGTCATATATTGTCCGATGTGAGACTCTTAACACACCCCCTCACGCTCAGGACTGGACAACTGAAGCGTGGAAATAAATGGTGGGTCTTGATACCATGTTAAGAAGTGTGGTTGTGCCTAACTCAACCCTACAAAACCGGTTGGTAGAGCGAGGATTGCCCCCACTTATAAACACATGTTCATGCCATATATTGTCCGATGTGAGACTCTTAACAATTACAAAAGTCATTAACATTCTAATCTCTATGGTAAAGTTGTCATTTGTATGTTTTTCTTCACAAAAATCATATCGAAGTGTTTGAATTTGTTTCACATTTGTTTGAGATAGTTGGATTGCAGCTAACTAACTGTTTAGACAGTGTTTCTATCTGAATTGATAAGGTTGTGATCGAATAAATTACATAAATGTCTTTTTGCTTCATCACTCTTTCACTTTAGTGATACTTATTATGACACACGTTCGTTCACAAATATTTTCAACTCTTCATCAATCTTTGATCTCAATGTACCTCCAATTGAGACATTGAAAAACATTTTCATTTGTGTTTTCAACCTGTCGATGAAGTGTGTCATCTGTTCTATAGGACTCATATTATTTGTTAGTTTCATGGTTCTATGATATAGAATTATCCAAAATGATTGCCTAAATTTTGGTAAAACATGATCTTGCACTGATGATAAGGAGGATGTTATAACATCTCCATTTGCTGTGGTGAAAGAACTGCTGTGGAGTGTTTTAATGTGAATGTCATGCTGAATATCGTGACATCCATCACAACATCCATCTGCTGTCATGACAGAACTACTGTCATGTGTGAGAAACAGCTGGAGTAGTGGTGTAGCAGGGGCTGATGACTCATGACATTGCTACTGGTGCAGCAGGAGCTAGCAGGAGCTGATGACAAAACTACTGTTATGGATGTCATGGATGCAGAAGGAGCTAGCAGGAGTTGATGACAAAACTGCTGTCATGGATGTCATACTGAGTATCACTGCTGCTATGTGTTAGCAATAGCCACAACAGGTTGAGTTGTGATAAGCTTCTCACAGGTGGTGAGTGAGGTGTGCTGTCATGTGTTTTAAGCAGGACATAGCTGCATGACAACAGAAGGAGCTGTTAGTGTATATCACTTGACAGAAGTGCCTTGATTATTCCTCATCAGTATGTGCAGGCCAAAGAGAATTAGTAGGAACAAAGTGCAGATTTAGTTGGGGTTCATAAAAAGGATCTTTGAGACTTTTTAGGAAACTATAATATGCTTGTTTCTACTGTCATGAAGAAGATTCAGCAGAAGTGTGCAGCAGAGCAAGCTGGTCAGCTAAGAGTGAGCAAAAGCTGAATGTCATACTGAATATCATGACATTGATCGTATGACATCAGACGGGTTGGGTTTGTTTTTCTGTTATGATACCTAATAGATCTCAAGCTAAATTTCAGGAAACCTGTTATGACTTCTTAGTTATCTCAGACGAGATTCTAGGCAGTATCATGACCTAATTTGACAGCACCTTGATCAGTGGAAATTAGGTTTACTTTGTTAAACCTAATGTTTGTTATTTTGGAGCAGCCCAAATCCAATCTGCACTACTATAAAAGGAGGAGCATAAGCAGAGGAAAGTAAGCACTCACACCAAGAAAAACCAGAGTGTAAAATAAAGGTCTAGGGTTTAAGAGTCCCTTGTGTGTAAGTCACTCTTTGTATCTTTTGATACATTGAGGTAGACATATTTGTAAGTGAAGAAGGCTAGTCTTCACGTGTAAGGTTTGTTTAGAAATACTTGTAATCCAAACTATTGTCAGGTTGATGATTGCATTGGTTAGGTAGATTCTAGGTTGTGTCTCACTCAAAGTTGTGAAGCAAGAGTGTGTGTCCCTTGATCAAAGCTTTGAAGCAAGATCAAGGTGTGTATGAAGTGTCTTTTCATACTGTTTTTGTAATTGTTTGATATCACTGTTGTGTGATTGAGGGGAAGTGAGTGGGTATACTCAGGTACTAGAGTGTCTCTAGGCTGAAGTGTCATTGGATAGAGATTAAGTGAGAAGTGCAAACTGGAGGTTTGACTTTGAATTGATTCTACTAATAGTGAATTTCCTCCCTGGCTTGGTAGCCCCCAGATGTAGGTGTTGTTGATACCGAACTGGGTGAACAATTACTGTGTTATTTTTCTTTCTGCATTTACAATTCGGTACTTTAAATGGTTAGATAAATAGTATGACAGACTGCAGATGTCACAATAGAGGTCGTGACATTGGTCATGACATTGAGACAATTTAAAGAAATTTAAATTAGCCATGGTCTGTCCTCATCCTTGTTGAGCAGAGATCAATGTTCTTGGAACACATGTGATCTGCATACCAGAATTTCATTATTACTCTGATACATTCGGAGTAACAATTTGAATCTTTCACATGCATCTGATAATGATTCACACCCTTCTTACGCAAAGTTGGAAATTTTAGCTTTTTTCTTCTAAAATTGAGCATTTGAGCTCTTTAGAAACTTGTCTTCTAGCTCTTTTCAGATTTGAATGGTACCATTTAAGATGCATTGCAACCAATCCTTTGCGCGACCTATAAAGGAAAACCAAATAAACGTAACTTTACCTGATCGTCGGTGATATCACCACATGGCTTACACATTGAGCATGTAGTTTTCGCGCAAACACTCGTAAAATTTTGCGAGATGCTGCCAAGAATCTCTAATTGCTTGCCTGTCGTACGGGTTCTCCTTCAAACCTGTAAGTACAAAAAAATTTATGTCAAAGGTTACCTACCACATTAGCTGGCTGAAATCCTAAAGATATCTGCCCCAAATCAGTTCTTCTGCAATAGTCCTTCAACGTTTGATGTAGTGGAATGACAATCTCTACTATTTTCTTTTTTACTTCTTCGGAAACTTGTAGTGCTTCTCTTTTCGCCCTGTTGATTGCACGCATTATTCTTTCAATCTCTGACTCGAACGGTATCAGCGTCGAATCAGTACCTCGCATAAACAAACAAATAGTAACTCAGTAGCACCGCACCAACAGAACGGAATAACAATAGAGATAAAATAAAATAACTCAAAATAAAAAAAATTAAAATTCAAAATTGAGAACTAAAAAATTGCAAAAAATAAAACTAAAAGCATCACACTAAATTATTTTGTTGAAATCAACAATCTCCGATAACGATGTACAAAATTTAATGAATTTTTGATAAATGTACCGATAGTCTTTTCTCAAACATATTGGAGAATAATTCAAGGTGATGTCTGCAATGCCATATGTCAATTCTTCAAAGATGGTTGGATGCCTCCAAACTACAATGAAAACATCATTATTCTCATTCCAAAGACCAATCATTTTGACACCATAGGAGACTTCACACCGACAGATCTAGCCAACTGTAAGTTCAAAATCATCACCAAAATTATGGTTGATAGACATGCCAAGATCATGCCCTTCTTGGTGTCCAAAGAGCAGAAGGGATTCATACAATGTAGAAGTATTAAATATTGTCTTTGTTTGGCTTATGAAGTGACAAACATCATGGATAAAAAGACTCGTGGTGGTAATATTTCCCTTAAAGTGGACATAATCAAGGCTTTTGACACAATGAACTGAGCCTTTCTAATTCAAGTTCTGAGGAGGTTTAGGTTTAATCAAATTTTTTGTCAATGGATCTCCATAATTCTTGATTCTGCCACGATGTCAGTTGCCCTGAATAGTTCTCTCCAAGGTTTCTTCCCCTGGAAAAGAGGGGTGAGGCAATGAGACCCTTTATCCCCTCTTCTTTTTAGTCTTGCTGAAGATATTCTCAGTAGAAACATTGATAACTTGCTCAACATTGGCAGGTTGATTCCTATGAAAGATACCATGGAGGTCTGCTTTCCTGCTCATATTCTATATGCAAATATATCCTTATCTTCTCCAAAGGTAAATAGTTAAACATAATAGCTTTAAAGGAGTTGTTTTTGGCTTATTCTAGAGCTTCATGTCGGGTCATTAGTTATTCTAAGTCTGCAATTTATCTAGGGATCCATGTCTAATAGGAGAGCCAATCATCTCACTCATATATCTGTTTTCACTAGGGGATCCCTCCCTTTTCACTATTTAGGGATTACAATCTTTAGCGGGAAAGTCAAGAACGTTCATCTCCAACACATTGCAGACAGGGTGATTGCCAAGCTTCTAATTGGAAGGGCTTAACCATCACTTATGCAGGAATAATTTTGTTAGTTAGATCTGTTATTAAAAGCATGTTATATCACTCCATGTTAATATACTTTTGGCCTACATCTCTCTTGAAGATGATTGAGCAGGCCTCCAAAAACTTCATTTGGTCAAGTAATGTCAATTCTAAGAAACTTGTGACTGTTGATTGGAAGAAGTTGTGTCAACCTACAAATCATGGCGGACCTTGGTTGTGGTCTCTAATCATCCTGAAACCTTAATCTTGGTTGGGACATGATCAATAATGATGAGTAGCGGGCCAAAGTAGTGCAGGCCAGGGTTTTGAAAAGACATGGTACTATCAATCACCACATATTCTCAACTTTATGGTATAACATGAAGCCTGGGTACTCCTTACTTAGATCCACAATAAAGTGGATGGTTGGTAATGGACAACATGTTAGGTTTTGGAAGGACCCTTGGTGTGGAATCCCTCTATTGCAGAAATCTAGTTTGTCCACTTTGGAGGAGCAATGCATTGATCTCGACATGATTATTGCTGATGTCTGGCATGATGGAGTCTGGTACATCCCTGATTCTTGGTACTCTTTATTCCCTTTCCTACTGCAGGACTTGGCCCGGGTTATTTCTTCTGGCTCTGATGAGGATAAATTTGTTTAGCCTAATGCCAATGATGGGAGTTTTACCCTCAAGCAGGTTTTCATCACCAAAGACTTCCCTTCCATCAAAGTTGATTGGGCTAAGTGTATCTAGAGCTTGAATATTCCCACATCCAGTTCCTTCTTGGTGTGACGCCTGATGCATTGTAAAGTCCCGACAAATGATATGTTTCAACTCAAATATAGCAACCTAGCATTGATGTGTAGTCTTTGCAACTGTAAGTCTGAATCCCCTTCTCATATATTTTTCAATGTGATTATGCTTCCGAATTTTGGCAATGGCTGGGTACTACTCTCAAGACTTCCATAAGTATTGTTTCTACCAATGACTTTTTGTCCTTATGTAATAAGAGTTTATCTCTTAAAGGAGATCTGGTTTCTAAAGTGGTTATTGTCTCTTCTGTTTCTGCAATTCGGCACTGAGAATACTGCTCGCTATCAAAGTAGAATCTCTTGCATTCAATCTACCATTTCTAGCATTAAAGCCTGAATTATGATGGCAATAAACAACACTAGTCTTCATTCTTCTTCCTCTTTGTTGGACTTTAGGCTTCTCAAATCCTTCAAAATGAACATCCATCCTCCTAAAGCTTTAGTGGTGAAGGAATTCCTTCGGGAACCCACTAGTTTTCCCTGGTTGAAGGGCAATTCTGACGGGCCCCTCAATTCCCAATCTAGTGGTTGTAGGGGTCTGTTTAGATATTACAAATGTAACTTTATTCTTGGATTTGCTGAGCCAGCCTTTATTGCCAACTCCCTACATGATGAGTTCTCTGTTGTGTTAAGAGCTATTGAGATAACCAGAGATAAAACATAGGTTAAGCTATGGATTAAGAGTTATTGTAGTCCAAGCTTTTACAATGGATTCTTTAGTTTTTCTTCATCTTAAAAATAGGTGGGCTAATCGTAAAAATATTATAGTGAACATGTCTTTTGTTATTACTCATATCTACCATAAAAGGGAACTCATATGCAGATTTTTTTACTAGTCTTAGTCGTAATTACTAAATTTCAACTTTTTATTAACTCCATCCCAATAAAAATTAGAAATAATTTTGTAAAAAATAAATTTAGTTTAACCTTTTTATTTAAAATTTCTCGGTTTTGGCCTATTTAAAATTCATGTTTTTTTTCACTATAATTCAATTTAATAATTGTCAGAGGTAAAGGTTTAAGTGAAGAAAAAAATTGTTTTAAGAAAAATTATATAGGCATAATATTTTCCATAGTATAATTTAATTAAATAAATTTAAGTTTAATGATATATTTAATATTTTCCTTTTTTAATATCAAATTAAAATTTCATAATTACTATATAAAGTTTGCCTTTTCGAATATTTTTAGATTAATATTATATGAAAAAAATAAAATGAGTAAGTAAATAATATAGGGAGTGATAATTACAAAATTTTATTATTTAAATTTATAGAATAAAATAAAATATATTTTATTAAATCCTTTAATTTATATTTTTTTGAATACAATAAAAATAAAGTTGATTTATTCAATAAAATTATACAAAATATTTAATAATAAGATGAAATCTTTATTATATTTAACTTTATCCCAATAAACTTTAGTCCATCAATATAATTGAATTTTTTGAAAAAGATAAAAATCAATAATTTAGATGAAATTGGTTGAATATTTTTTTAGAGGGACAATAAGAGTTGAATCTCTGACTGAGAAATATTTTATTCCCATCTTGGGGGAAGATCTCGATGGAGGGGGATAAAGACTTTAGCTACTAGCACTGGTTTTTATTTTTTTTTTGAAACAATGTTGAAGCATTGAACAAAGAAGAAAAGACTCTGAAACTGAAACTTCGAGTTCTAGTAAATGGAGGGTGAAGGAATAAAGAAAATTCTAGTGACCGGTGCTTCCGGTTACCTGGGCGGAAAGCTCTGTCACGCTCTCCACCGTCAAGGTTACTCCGTTAAGGTCCTCGTCAGACGCACCAGCGACCTTTCCGCACTTCCTCCTACTTCCGAAATAGTCTACGGCGACATCACTGACTTTTCCTCACTTCTCTCCGCATTGCCTGACTGCTCCGTCGTCTTCCACCTCGCCGCTATTGTCGAGCCGTGGCTTCCCGATCCATCTAAATTCACCTCCGTAAGATTTTCCCTCATCATAAATTATGTTATTCGGTTAATACAGGGCAATCATTTTTTTTCTTTCAAATTAGGTCAACGTTGAAGGTTTGAAGAATGTGTTGAAGGCACTGAAGCAAACCAAGACGGTGGAGAAACTCATATATACGTCGTCGTTTTTCGCTATCGGACCAACTGACGGAGCTATTGCTGATGAGAATCAAGTACAATAAATCAATACTTGGATTTTCTTTTTGTTTTTCTTATTGATGTCGTGATTGTGATTGATTTTTTGTTTCTCGAAAATTCTAATTCAAAATTTAGGTTCATCATGAGAAATTTTTCTGCACAGAATATGAGAAATCAAAGGTTACCACCGATAAAATTGCTCTTCAAGCTGCTTCAGAGGGAGTGCCAATCACGATTCTTTATCCTGGAGTTATTTATGGACCTGGCAAAGTCACTGCAGGAAATGCTGTTGCAAATATGGTACTATTTCATTTCTTTAGTATGTTTTTGTTCTTTTTATATTAAATTTGAAATTGGATCAGGTAAGACAATAGGATTGTTTGGTTTAGAGTTCTGTAAGGACAGTTCGACAATTCATAATAGGAATATAGGTTTAGGAGTTCTAGTCATGATCATCTGCAGCAGCTGTAACACCATAGTGCAGCAAGACCCTGAGATTGTTAGGTTTAGAGTTCCGAACTATAAGTACAATCATTTCTGTGGTAGCAGCACCATATTGCAACAAGATTTAGAAAATGTTTGGTTTTGAGTTCTGAACTATAAGTACAATCATTTTTGTAGTAGCAGCACCATATTGCAACAAGATTTAGAAAATGTTAGGTTTTGAGTTTGGAACTCTTTGTATAACCTTGTCTACAGTTGCAGTGCCATATTGCAGCTAGATTTAGAGAATATTAAGTTTAGAGTTTGGAACTCTTAATACAATCGTCTCTACACCTTTAGAGCCATATTGCAGCGCATCAGCTGAAGATTTTCAATTTTTTAAACATCTTATTGTAAGTATGGAATATTTGATTTTTGTTTCTTTATTTGTCAGCTGGTAGAACGATTTAATGGTCGATTGCCGGGTTACGTTGGCAGTGGAAATGATAAATTTTCGTTCAGTCATGTTGATGATGTGGTAGAGGGGCACATTGCAGCTATGAAAAAGGGGAAAATTGGGAAGAGGTATCTATTGACAGGTGAAAATGCATCGTTTAATCAAGTTTTTGATTTGGCTGCTTTGATCACTAATACTAGAAAACCAATGTTTCGTATCCCTTTGTGGGTGATTGAAGCATATGGGTGGTTCTCAGTGTTGCTCTCTCGAATCACTGGAAAGTTACCTATCATCAGTCCACCGGTAAGCTCCCTATAGAGTTTTCATATTTATCTATGAAACACACATGACAACTGAACACACATTTGATAGAAAGTGTCTGTGTTACAAAGATTTTCATGCATCCAATCATATACATATCTTATTCTTATCAGAAATTGTTTGGCTGACAAATTTATCTGAGTTAAAATTGCTGTAGATCAAATTCCAAAACAAATAAAAAAATTCTTCCTAGGTTTCATGAATATCCTTTCTAATGACGTTATTAAAATAAAAGTTAATAAACAGATTCACTATCAATTTGATTTCATAACATGACAAACCAAGTGATAGTTTTTAAACAAAAATGAAGTCCTTGTTCTCATTTGTGTGCTTTGACAATGAATCAGACGGTGTATTGTTTAAGACATCAGTGGGAGTATTCATGCGAGAAAGCTATAATGGAGCTAGATTATAAACCCAGAAGCCTTAGAGAAGGGCTTGCGGAGGTACTACTCTGGTTGAAGAACTTGGGATTAATAAGATATTAGTGTAATATTATTCTACTACCAGTACTTCTTCTAAGTGTATCACTTTTAACCAGATCAATAACATAGCAACAGAGAAAACAATATCTGAGGCATCAACATTTTTTTTGTCTTTGTTCAGATGTGTTGTGATTGAAAAAGATTTAAAAAATTCCATTTGGTGTCTCTTTGAGTTCATTGAGTTGGGTAAAACATATAATTTCTTTCTTTTTACTTTATTTAGGTTTAATTGAAATTACGGCCATTCTATTTTTTTTTTTTGGTTTTGATCCCTATTCTATATCCAAATTCTTCCCCCTCTTCTACAAACTCAGTTTCTAAAAAAACAACAGTGGTAGTGAAATTGTTACTGATGGGTCTAGAATGATAAATACGAATACATTTTTATTTATGATAAGATTTTGTTTCATATTTTGATTTTAGAGGCTTTGAGTTTTTAATTTAGATTTTAGATTTTAATTTAAATTTTGAGTTTGTTGAGAGATGAAAGTTTCAATTTGAGTTTTACGATTTTTTTTTGTTTTTTATTTTTTATTTTATTTTTTTATAAAATTTGAGTTTGTTGGAGAGGATGAAGATTTTGAGTGGATGGGTGAAGATGTTGATTTTTTTTAAAAATTTAATTTAATTTTGTTTTTATTTAAATAGAATAATTAATTTTGTTTTATTAAATATGGTAAATGTGTCAATAACACATCATTGGGCTCAAATTATAAGGGACTAAAATTAAAGGGAAATAAATAATTAAATCTTTAATTTAATTAAAAATATTGTTAGCTTGGAGATTTACAATTTAAGGAAAAAAGTAAGTGATATGTCTATAAGTTTTGAATGAGCCTATTGAAGGTGAAGAAAGATAGAAAATTCAATGAAGAAGAGAGAAAATTGGAGAAACTTTTCATTGAATTTAGTTTATCAGTTAGTTATAAGTTGCTAGATTCTATAATTATTCCTAACAACTTTTTGCAATTCAATAACCAATCATAAAGGTTTTGAGACGCTGTATATGGTGTTACACTGTATATGGTGCAGCTCATAAATGGTGCAATTTTCGTGACTTGTGCTCTAAGTTTGATCATGGATAGTTTTAATATCCTCCTTCAAGTTTAATGTGGTATATGTCATGCATGTTAAGTTTAGATATGAAAGAATTAAAGTTTTTTTTGGTGGCAAAGATTTGGTAAAGAAGTCAGCAACTTAAATTTGTGATTTAATAGGAAGCAATTTGAAGGTGCCTTGCATAAGTTTTTCTCGTGCAAAGTGGCAATCAATCTCAAGGTGCTTTGTGTGTTTGTAGAATATTGGATTAGTTGCAATGTGAATGGCACTCCAGTTGTCACAATAGATCACAGACGATTGACTGCATTGAGAATCTAAGCCACATAGTAAGTAAACCAGTCATTGGACTTCATAACTAGCAAAAGATAACGCTCGACATTCTGCTTCTGATGTGCTCCTCAAAATCGTTTGTTGTTTTTTTGCTCTCCAAGAAATCTATGATGATCTAATGAAAAAACAATTACTTGACCTTGACCTTCTAGTGTCAATGCACGCTGCCTAATCTGCATATGTGAAGTCAGGTATTTGAGGGTTAGAATTTCTTCTAAATACAGTACCACTTCCAAGTGATCCTTTGAGGTATTTCACAACTTGACATGTGTTGTTGCAAAGTTGATATCGAGTCTGGTAGTTGTTAAGTATAGCATTTTGCCTACTAGTCTCCTATATTTAAGTATGTCTTCATATAGTGCAAATGAATCTTGATGTAGCTTCACACATGGATCAAAAGGAGTTTTGGTAGGTTTACAACCAAGGAGACTTGTGTCTTTTAAGAGATCCAAGCAGTACTTCCTTTGGCATATGTCGATTCTAACCTTAGATTGTGCAACTCTTATGCCCAAGAAATTTTGAGCATTCCAAGATCCTTGATTTTAAACTCATCATCAAGTGTAGATTTAACTCTTTCAATTTTTCCAAATTGTTGCCAGCTAGAATTACATCATCCACATACACTAAAAGTGTTGTGAAATAAGTTCCTTTGTGGAGAATGAACGATTATGATCAGAAGTGGATTGTTTATATCCTTGAGTGATTAGGAAACTTGTTAACCTCTCATACCATTTTCTACTGGTCTATTTCAATTCATAGCGTGATTTTAGTAGTTTGCACACTTGATTTTGTTTGGGACTTGTAACACCTTGAGGAACTGGCATATACACGTTTTCACATAAGTCTCCATGCAAGAAGGCATTGTTTATATCTAATTGATGTAAATGCCAAGAGTTGATGGATGCTAAATCAAGTAGTGTTCTCACAGTGGTGATCTTTGTAATCAGCGAGAAGGTGTCAAAGAAATCAAACTCTTCCACTTAATCATATCCTTTGGATACTAGTCTAGACTTATGTCTCTCAATAGTTCCATCTGATTTATACTTCACTTTATAAACTCATTCGCTACCAATAGGTTTAACATTTGGTGGTGGATATACAAAAACCCAGGTCTTGTTGAGTTTCAAGGCATCCAGTTCAGAATTAACGACCTTGATTCAACACTCATGTTTGCTAGCTTCCTTGCAACTTGTTAGTTCAATATTGGCAATCACAGAAAGAGCAAAGTGTTGTCGTGAAACAGTACTCAAGGAATGAAAATGCTCAATAATAGGATAAAAAATACCTAAAGATGCAGGATCATTTAATTCCTTTGAGAGACTGCATACATAATTAGATATATGGCTTGGCTTATGAGTGGATCTATTTGATCTTCTCAGGTTTTGTGGTTCAGGTATTTGATTTTCATCAAGGTCGTGAATCTGTGAATGGGTGGATTGGTCATGAATGAATTGATCATCAAGATTATTGGATTGAGGTTGGCTACGGTTGCTGATTGAATCAGGTGTGACTTCTACATCATGGTGTCAGTTATTGTTTGAGTAATATGTCCATTGTGGCAGTTGGTTTTGGTTATGATAAGGTAATATATGGTCATGCTGATGTTTAGGCAATTTTGAATGAAACAATAAGGCTCGACCTACATTCAATATATGATGACGTTTTCTTTCAACCCTCCCATTTTGTTGGAAGGTTTCAACACAACTTGTTTGATGCTAAAAACCTTTGAAAGCATAGAATTCAGGCATGAGGAACTATAGAATTCAGGATTGAGGAACTCGGGTCCATTATCTATCCTAACAGTTTTGACATTGCAATTATGTTGTTTTTCAATCATTAAAATGAACCTTTGAACAAGAGTAGTAACTTTAGACTTAGATTGCCAGAGAATGATCCAAGTAAATAGACTATGGTCATCAAGTGCAGTAATAAAATACTTGTGACCATGAATTGATGGAATAGACAAATGATCCCATATATCAAAGTGCAAAAATTCACAACATTGTGCAACTATGTGATTATTAATTCGAAATGGAAGTTTTTTATGCCTTTCATAGTGACAAATATCACATGCAACATTTGTATCTAAGGTTACAAAAGGAAAATGATGATGTAAAACAAGTAATCTTTTATTGGAAATGTGTCTTAATCTAAAATGTCAAATGACTTGTTCGGGAATAAAAGTAATGTCATGTGGAGCTTGTGAGTGAGATGATGCTATGATGGCTTGAGGTGTGCCTTTTGTAGCAAGGAAATACAGTACCTCTATTAAATCAACTGAACCAATTATCCTCGGGCTTCTCTTTTCCTGAATTAAACCTTTTTCATTATGATTAATTTTTGTAGTCAAAATCAAAACATAATCTAGGCACTTATATCAATTTCAAATTGAAATCAGGGCCAAGTAGAACATTATGAGCAATCAATTTTGGTTAAAAATTTACGGTGCCTACATGTTTTGCTACAACCATTTGTCCATTAGATAGTTTGGTGTTAATTGATACAATTTAGTTGTAATAATAAAAGAATCTCATGGATGGGAAAATGTGGTCTCTAGCACCACAATCAACTATCCACGATCCAAGGTTTGAATGATTAAAAGAGTATGAGATTTGAGCAATACCTGAAGTGTTATGCTTATTAGTGTGAGATACATGATTCATTTTGCTAATATAAGCATTTTTTTAGTCAAGTTTGATTCATGTAGTAAATGTACAAGTTGATCGTATTTCTCTCAAGTGAATCAATAGTTATCATTTCCTCTACAACTTTTGGAGTCATCAGCATCCCCCCTTTTTCATTCAACTCAAGAGAAGATTGGTTAGCCACAACAAGATTTTTTCCATAGTGTGGAGGAAAACCATATTTCCTATAGCTAGTGTCAACAATGTGGCCATTTCTTCCACAATGTGTACAAACTTTCTTTTCTTGCTGCCAGATGTGAATGAATAACCATCGCCACGACCTCTTTCTTGGGGTCAATGATAATCAACTGCATTAATGAGGATCTTGGATTCATCTGATACATAATTCTTGAATTTGCGTTCGTGTTGCATAATCATGGAAAATATCTTGTTTATGCTAGGCAAAAGATTCATGAGCACAATTTGAGAACGTACCAAATCAAAAGAATCATTCAATCCTTTAAGAAATTGAATTGAGCGAGTAATATCATGATGATGTTTTGCATTACTCAAACTTGTAATGCATACACATCAATGTCAACAAGAGCAAGTAGGAATAAGTATATATGCTTTAAGTTCTTCCCAAAGAAATTTCAAAGCAGTGTATAATTTTGAAACTGAGCGTGATTCTTGCTACAAATTGAAAATGTCGCAATGCAACTCAGAGATTTGAATGTAGTCACCTTATGAGAAGCGTTCTTTGATTTTGATCCAAACATCGATTGAATTTTCAAGGAAGAAGATGTTTTGAGTGATTGATTCTTTAACAGAGATCATAATCCACGAATGAACCATGTTATAATGATTCCACACTTTGAAGCCTAGGTTAAATTCTTCTAGAACTCGTATCGACCTTTCAACGAAATCAAACTTGTTATTGCCTCTAAGGGCACGTCTCATTGATCTTGTCCATGAGTGATAATTTTAATGTATAAGAACGGGTGTAACTGGCACCAATGAAGGGCCATATGAAGGATGAACATAGTAAACGTTTTCAGGTTGCCAAGATCCCCATATGAAGGATGAACATAGTAAACGTTTCCAAGTTGCCAAGAGGGATCTTAAATCGGAGTCATCAGTGTTGCAACATTAAAAACGCCATTAATAACTGCGTTTGTACCACGTACCATGGTGAATGATGGAGATGGACAAAAACACGAGGAATCGATGCGCAACAGAGCTTTGAAGAGCTTTATACCATTTTGAAGTTTTGGATGAGCATATTGAAGGGAAATAAAGATAAAGAATTCAACGAAGAAGAGAGAAAATTAAAGAAACTTCTCATTAAGCAGCTAAATTCTATAACTGATATAATTATTTTTGCAAATGAATAACCAACCATAAAAGTTATCATACGGCGCATGTCGTACAACTAATCAATGGTACAACTTCAGTGTCGTGTGTTCTAAGCTATTAGTAATTGATAGAATTACCAATATGCAAATGAGAGTTGTTGCATGACAAAATAATAACTATAAATTTTGTTGTTCGTATATCTTTTTATTTTTTCCTGGTCACAATATCAAAAACTTTGTTATGGATATTAAAATCTAACTTACTTATTTATCCAAAATTAAATACTAAATATTTTTTTCTTTGAAAAATCAAAGAAACTCTATTACACCTATTTATTATCTTAATTTATTTTAATACTCTAGTCAAAGAAGAATAATCTTATTCCTTCATGCCTATCTTCACATATAATATAATACAGTTTTTAATTCTTATTTAAATTTCTGAAATTTATCTTAATTTTCTATTCAAATCCTAATTTTATTTGAATAAATAAAATTGTTTCTCTGAGTTTTATTTTTCAAATGAATCATTATGAAATTTTAAATAAAATAAAATTTTATATCAAATAAAAAACTATAACATATAAAAAGATTTAATATGATAAAAGTATTTTAAAAGTGAAAAAAATAAGATGGAACCAGAATATGAAATTAGTACGAATTTAAATGACAATCATTTAAAAAAAATGTATTTAAGAATTTTCCTTAAATAATTATTTCCAAATTTTAGATAGATAAAAAAAATTTAAGAGAATAATTTTACACAATTTTTATTGTGTTTTTAGTCTAATTGTAATCCATATTTAGATTATTATTTATAAGAAAAAGTAAGAGATCTCTATTCAAACATGAATTTTGTTTTAAAAATAAATTCTTAAATAAGTATGGTATTCTCGTCTGGAACGAGAAATCAGAGTGAACGTAGTTCGCCTACCTACTGGAAAGGAGGGGAAGGTTGCTCGCTAGGACGTCGCATCCTATGCCTACGTACTTTCACACGACATGAAAGATCAGAGCAAACGTAGTTCGGGAAACGTACGACACAAGTCTGTCTGTTTATCTTTTATCCTTCTGAAAAAGTTTTCTCCTGATTACGGGTCCAAGCGGACAAAAATGACTCTTTGATTGGTTTACAGTCTTTTACGCAAGAACTGTTTTTTTAGTGTGTTTGCAATGTCTGACGCACTAGAGACTATGATTTGAGAGTGACTACGTCGTATGTCACCCTAAGGGTAACACACTAAGCAATCAGATTACTGAAGAGTGACCTCCAGCAACCTTTTCTCAAATAGTTTAAGACTCGTAACGTACGACATCGATTAACCTTATTACTGTGTTTTTTGAATGGTTCTGAGATGAGAAGATAAAGAAACTCTAAAAAAGTCTATGGTTGAAAAGGGAATCAAAACTACCCTAATGTTGTCATGCATGGATTAACACCTAATGTCTGTCATATTTCTCTCTTGCGCAGAGGGAAACAGAGATCCTAAGGGGATAAACGGAAAAGCAACCGCATATATACAGTAAAGCAGTAAAATGAATGAATGCAACAGTACAAGCGAGACAAGAGAGTCCCACTCAACCTCGAACCTAGAAAACAATGGACAAAGTGAAACAGCTTCACCTCAAACCCACGGGGAGAAATTAACAGACAATAGAAAAGAAAAATAAAACCCGACGCCAGCTTCGACAGCAACACCAGCTCTAAACAGCAAAAGCAGCTATAAACAGCAAACAACCTTGAAAAACGGCAACTCCGACAACAGCTTCAACAGCTACACTAGCTCTAAACAACAAACGCAGCTCTAAACAGCAAACGCCTTGAAAAACGGCAGCGAAAGTTGAAAACAGCAACAAATGTTGGGAACAACAGCTTCAATCTCCACTTGACAGCAAACGTCTTCATGCTTCAACTTAATCCAAACTCCAGCAAGAGAGAAAGATTTATCAGTAAGATCCAATTGATGTATTACAACTTTAATGGCAACAAAAGGAAACCACTAAAATTATAACACAATAACAGATAGTTACCCTCAAGATTCTACTCAAACAAGGCATGCTCTACATCCCTCCTAAGGAGAGATGGAGCTACCTTGTGAGGATCTTATGTCATAGGGTAGAGTAGAGGCGTAAGATGCCTTCTACGTTGAGAAAGAAATTATTCTAATCTAAGGCTCTCTCTAAACTTCTTACGTCCTAAGTCTTTAAGAGAAAAGACCTTCATTCCATGCTCCAAGTGGAGTCTTCAAACTTCTAATTCTTCACAAGCTACTCCAAGCGAATTCCCCAAAACCAAGTAAAAATAACAAAACAGCAAAAGGGAAAGTCCCCACAAACAAACACAGTACAAAATACTAATATTAACTATATTAAACACCTAATTATTTCTAAGGGACCCTAATCATACCCTATACCTCATATATTCCATATACCTACATCAACTATTAAGATGCCCCAACTATATTACAAATAAGACTAATGGTTTTGAACTAAATTCTAGACTAAAAGTTTTATGTACAAAGTATATATATTAAATCCTAAGAGTTATACTAAGCTTATCCTAAAATATTCTACTATTTTTATTATATTTTTTAATCTAATACTTTTTTATTACACTATATCTAAAGACTTTCTTCATTTTAACCTAAAGTTTTATCCTAAGGTATATTAATATCTAAACTATACTAATATATTTTTGATGTTTTTTTATTCTAAATTTTTTTCCTATTAACTCCTAATATATTCACATTGAAATTCTAATATTGTCTTTATACTATATTAAACTATCTATTATTATTTTTATTAAAATTCAACTAAATTCTAATATTAGAATTTAGTTGAATTTTAATAAAAATAATAATAGATAGTTTAATATAGTATAAAGACAATATTAAAATTTCAATGTGAATATATTAGGAGTTAATAGGAAAAAACTTTAGAATAAAAAAACATCAAAAATATATTAGTATAGTTTAGGTATTAATATACCTTAGGATAAAACTTTAGGTTAAAATGAAGAAAGTCTTTAGATATAGTGTAATAAAAAAGTATTAGATTAAAAAATATAATAAAAATAGTAGAATATTTTAGGATAAGCTTAGTATAACTCTTAGGATTTAATATACATACCTTGTACATAAAACTTTTAGTATAGAATTTAGTTCAAAACCATTAGTCTTAGTTGTAATATAGTTGGGGCATCTTAATAGTTGATGTATATATATGGAATATATGGGGTATAGGGTATGATTAGGGTCCCTTAGAAATAATTAGGTGTTTAATATAGTTAATATTAATATTTTGTACTATAATTGCTGTGTTTGTTTGTGGGGACTTTCCCTTTTGCTGTTTTGTTATTTTTACTTGGGTTTTGGGAAATTCGCTTGGAGTAGCTTGTGAAGAATTAGAAGTTTGAAGACTCCACTTGAAGCATGGAATGAAGGTCTCTTTTCTTGAAGACTGTTGTTTGAAAAAGTTTAGAGAGAGCATCTCTATTTGAACCAGAATTTTGTTTTAAAAATAAATTATTAAATAGTAATATTATGTGTTTTGCGATGGTTCATAGATAGTGAGTTTTTAAAGTTTATAATAAAATATTTGATACAATGTAAAAAAAAAAAATCAAAATATTAAAAAAAAAGAAGAAAATTTGTAATAAAAAATATGTGTTTACAAAAATATGAAATAATCTCAATCGGAATTAAAAACTCTTTTCAAAGACTTAAATTAAGAATTTGGGTTGCCTTATTTTTGACAACTTGATATTAAAAAACTTGACATAAGTAACTTTGCTTTTGTATTTATAAATTAACATAAGTAAATCTTTATAGAACTTTGAAAACATTATCAAACCTAAATTAATTTTTTTAACGGATCAAACACGGATTCAAAACATCTATAATAATAATAATAATAATAATAATAATAATAATAATAATAATAATAATAATAATAATAATAATAATAATAATAATAATAATAATAATAATAATAATAGTAAATAAAATAAAAATTGAAATAGAAAGCAAGATAGCAATAGAATTTTTTTATAAATTAAGTGTTAACAACAAAAATCTAATACAAAACGATAAATATGAGAAAGTATTTTATCAAGCACAAATTGTATCTACATATTCTATTAGTAGGAAACATCTTATAATTTGTATATTCTTTTACACAAGTTCATAATTAATACATGAGATCACAATGTTGTATGAGTATAACAGAAATAATAACAAAACGCATATTGTTTGCATGCTATTATGATCAACATGATTTGTTAATTTCAATACTACACAATGTTTATGAGTTAATATTAACCGGTATAAATGATCATCTAGTGTCAACAAAAATAAAAAATCACACAATAATTTATGAGTTAAATATGAAAAACTTTAATTGCATGTGAAAGAAGTTTTTTATTTATAATTATTACTTAAATATGAATGAATGTCATTCTCATAAATGACACAAGAAAAAGACCATTTTTCTGAGGAGTTAAAATGAGAAAATCATCATATATATATATATATATATATATATATATATATATATATATATATATATATATATATATATATATATATATATATATATATATATATATATATATATATATATGAGATTTCCATAAATAACACGAGAAAAGAAAACTTTTTTTAAGAGTTAAAATAAGAAATATATATATATATATATATATATATATATATATATATATATATATATATATATATATATATATATATATATATATATATATATATATATATATATATATATATATATATATATATATATATATATATATATATATATATATATATATATATATATATATATATATATATATATATATATATAAAAGACTAAATCTATATTTTTATAGGGAGACTTCTTAAAAATGACCTAAATCACTCCGAAAAAGGGAACCTTTATTCCTAATATGTGCACATGTATATTTGAATATTTTTATAATTATGTTCCAAAGATATAGCGGATGAATGAGCTTATATCTTATAATTTTTCCCAAAATTGTTTTTTTAGACAAGCTATGTTTGAAGAAGATTTTGAAAGTAGGAGAAATGAATTATATTGTTGATTTTATAATTCCTTGTGTCGAAGCAGTGTAGTTAGATAGAAATAAGGTCTAGTCGAATTAGTCTAATGTGTGTGTCGAATTGTAATAGTGTGTCGAAGTGTCAAAGTAGGTTGTTTCATAGAAGATTTCATCTTAGACCTATTTTAATAATGTTATCTATTTTGGGCTTTTAGCTTGAGGTGTAAGTTAACCTAAATCTATAAATAGGGAGAAACCCTTATTTTGTAAACAACACAATTCATATTTTGTATTCACAGTTTGCAGTTGAAAGTGAATAAAGATCCCACAGTTTGTGGGTAGAGAAAACTTTGCAGATTTTTCATCTTCTTTTCCAAAGTTTCTTTCTTTCTCAACTGTTCATTGTCATTGCGTGATTGGTAACAATCTTGAGATCAAGATTGAGTGAAATTCTCCATAGGTTGCGGTTGAATTCCAACATCTGGTATCTAGAGCTCCGGTTGTGATTCAAGGAAGCAAAACCGTGATAGCGATGAATCATCCAAACGAGCACTTTCTGGCGAATCTTCTGATTCTCAAGAAAGATAATTATGAGAATTGGTGCAAGCAGGTTAACGTGGTTTTCTGTTATCAAGATCTTTGGGATCTTGTGTAGGAAGGAGTAACCCCGCTTGCAGAAAACGCGACAGATCAAGAAAATGTTGCACACAAAGAATTGAAGAAGAAAGAATATAAAGCTCTCTATAATTCATCAATGTGTTGATCCAGATAACTTTGAAAAGGTTAGTGATGTAGAGTCAACAGAGGAAGCCTGAGAGATTCTCGAAAAATCATTTGGAGGAGCAGAGAAGGTGAAAGAGGTGAGGTTACAAACTCACAAGAGAACCTATGAATTGCTTCATATGGAAGAAAGTGAAAGTATAACGGATTTCTTTACTAGAGTTACAAAGCTGGTGAATCAAATCAAGACATGTGGAGAAGTGTTGATATCAAGATCTGTTGTTGCAAAGATCTTGAGGTCATTGGCTCCAAAGTTCGACCACGTGGTAGTACTCATAGAAGAGTAGAAAGATTTGTCAGTATTGACGAAGGAAGAGTTTCAAGAGACGCTTGAGTCTCATGAACCAAGGACGGTTGAAAGAGCTGCATGAAAGCCGAAGAGTGATATGGCTTTGCAGGCGCAGTCAAAAAAAGAAAAGAAGGGCAAAGGAAGCTGGAATGGTAACAAAGGTAGATGAGGCTACAACAATTCAAATGGTCAAAATAAGCAGGAAGGAAACTGGTCGAAGCAGAGAAAACCCTGAAACTAAGGTAACCAAAGAGGTGGTGTTGCAGGTAGAGGAAGATGTGGTGGTCGAAAGCCTGAAAAAAAGTCACATTTAGTGTTTCAATTGTTAGAAGTATGGTTATTATTTTAGTGAGTGTCGAGAAAAGAAGAAGAATCAAGAAACTGATGCAAAGCTGGCGAAACATGAAGAAGAAAAGATGTTATTGATGGTCACAACAAGATATGAAGAAAGATTTCAGGACCAATGGTACTTGGACTCAGGATGCTCATCACACATAACTGGAAGGAAAGATTGGTTTGTCAACATAAAGCCCTCGACGAAGAACACGGTGAAATTTTCAAATGACAATACTCTAGCAGCTGAAGGTATCGGTGATGTTCTAATTATGAGAAAAGATGGAAAGAGGTCAATAATTTCCAATGTGTTGTACATACCAGGAATGAAGAGTAATTTGCTCAGCATAGAGCAGTTGATCGAAAAGAACTACAAGGTGTCAATCAAAGACAAGATTATGAGAGTAATGTTTTAAAAACCGGACTGAACCGACCGCTTCAACCGGTTGAACCGAGAACCGGAGATGAATCCGGTTGGGTCAACCTTTCAAAACTGCTAGTGGGTCAAAATCAGAGTAAAACCGAAAAAACTGGGTTGAACCGTCCAAAACCATACGAACCAAAGAACCGGAGCCGGTTTTGTAAAACCGCCCGGTTCAATGAAATGCATCAAATTGACCATTTAAAAATAAATTAATATGTCAATATTAAAACTTAACATACATTATCCAATCACAAAAAAGAATTCCATGGTTTTTTTACAACCATACAAACTTCTAAGTTTTGTCACTCCGTTATAATTTTCTTTCAACCACACTTCATCATAATCACGTCGTCTCTTTAAAACATAGTCACAATGTCCAACTCAATATTGATTTTCGTTGAAGTCAATATTGTTTGTTGTTGTCAATTAAGACTTGTTTGTCGTAGTTCAATTCAAATTCAATTTTTTTTGTTTAATGAAATATATTATATTATTTATTTTTAGTATTCTATCGTATTTAATTTAGTTATTATTAATTATTTGAACTTTATTTTAGTTATTATATTCTATTATTTTAATTTTGGTTTGAATTAGTTTAACTTATTTTATTGTAATTTATTAATTGGGTCATATTATTCTTAAATAAATGTTAAAATGAAGTGTAAATCTATGTTATGTTATTATATGTCCTATCGATATTGTTGTATTAAATTTATAATGAATTTTTGAAATATTCATTTTATTAAATTATGAACATATGATTATGTGATACATATCTATGAAATTTAGTTTCATATTTTTAGTTTATTTAATAAACGGTTCGACCATAGGTGTAATTGGTTAAACCAATTAAACCTTAAACCGTAAGTTTCACTGGTTCGATCTCCGGTCCGGTTTTTAAAACATTGGATGAGAGTTCTCGACACAGGTGGTAGGTTAATCTTGAAGGCTCCAATGTCTTAGAATAGGACCTTCAAGATTAAACTTAATATGATGGAGCATAAATGTCTTGCAATTGCAGCCATCAAAGATGAATGGTTATGGAACTATCGACTTGGCCATCTAAACTTCAAGGACATCAAAGATTTGAAGAGAAGAAATATGGTTTCAGGATTATCAAAAATCGACATTCCAAGTGAACTGTGTAAAGAATGTGTTCAGGAGAAACAACACAAGAATAACTTTAACAAGGATGCAGGAAGCAAGTTGAAGGCAATTCTCGAAGTCATATACTATGATGTATGTGGTCCTATCTAGGTGGATTCGATTGGAGGTAATAGATACTTTGTCACGTTCATAGATGATTTTAGTCGAAAAATATGGACTTACCTGATCAAGAAGAAAAGTGAAATGATCGAGGTATTTTTCAAATTCAAATCTATGGTCGAAAGACAGAGTGGTTGAAAGCTAAAGATTCTGAGGACTGATGGTGGTGGAGAGTATGTGTTAAAAAATTTCAATGCATTATGTGAGAAAGAAGGGATTGTGCATGAGGTGGTGCCACCCTACACTCCACAGCAGAATGGAACTACAGAAAGGAAGAATAAAACCATCATGAATATGGTTAGAAGCATGTTGAAAGGCAATCATCTACCCAAAGAACTATAGGGAGAAGCTGTATCGATAATAACATACATCCTGAATAGATGTACGAGAAAGAAGTTTAAAGGAATCACGCTAGAAGAATGTTGGTATGGCGTCAAGCCTAGCCTAAGTCATTTGAAGGTGTTTGAATCTATAGCACATAAACATGTGTCAGATCAGTTGAGAAGAAAGCTTGATGACAAGTCGAGTTAGATGATCCTGATAGGATATCATTCGATTGGAGGATACAAGTTGTTCGACCCAGTGAACAAGTAAGTTGTGATCAGCAGGGACGTGGTCATAGATGAGCTTAAGGAATGGGATTGGAATGAGAATGTCAAGAAGGATTCAGTGAGAATCTTATATGATGAACTAGTTAGTGAAGTCAAAAGAGAGGTTTGACAAGAAGGAGTCAGAGGTGAAGCAGGCCCAAGCAGACCTCAACGAACATGACACATGCCTACAAGGTTGTAAGAGTGTGTGATTACATCAGATGATATGGTCAATGAATAAGGTGATTTGGTACACTATGCTTTCTATGTAGATGTTGAACCAGTCAATGCAGCTGAAGCATTGAAAGATTCAAAGTAGGTGAAAGTAATGAATGAAGAACTAGAGTCCATTGAAGTCAATAACACCTGTTTACTTGTCGAATTTCCTCAAGGAAAGAAGATAATTGATGTGAAATGGGTTTACAAGGTGAAAGTGAATCCTAAAGAAGAGGTAACTCGACACAAGGTGAGACTTGTGGCGAAATAATTTCTACAGAAGGAAGGAATCGACTTCGAAGAAGTTTTTGCACCTGTTGCTAGGATCAAAACAATCAGGGTGGTTGTTGGTCTAGCAAACATGAACAATCGGCACACATGTCAGATGAATGTGAAATGTGCATTCCTGAATGGCCCCTTAGACGAAGAAGTTTATGTTTCACAACCAGCTGGGCTTGTGACACAAGGCGAAGAAAGAAAGGTGTACAGGCTGCATAAAGCCCTGTATGGACTTAAGCAAGCTCTAAGAGCTTGGAATAAGAAGATCGACAGCTTTATACGGGAGAAGAAATTTGTGAAGTGCACAACTGAGCATGAAGTATATGTAAGGAGAAGCAATAATGAATTGCTTATACTATGCCTTTATGTCGATGACCTGTTGATAACAGGAAGTTGCAAGAAGAAGATCGAAGATTTCAAACATGATCTAAGTGAGGAGTTTGAAATGTTAGACTTGGTAAATCTCTCACATTTACTTGGAATTGAATTCTAAAAGAGTTGTAGAGGCTTTATGACGCACCAAAGAAGATATGCAAGCGAAATATTCAAGACATTTGAGATGCAAGATTGCAACCCAACTTCGACTCCAGCTGAGACCAGATTGCAATTGTTGAAAGATTTAGATAAAGATGATGTCAAACTAACCCAATATAGAAGGTTTATTGGGTTACTTCGATACCTTTATCACACAAGGCCTGACTTAGCATACAATGTGGGTATGATAAGTAGATTCATGCAGAAGCCAAAGGTATCACACCTAGTAGCGACGAAGAGGATACTGAGGTATCTGAAAGGAACTCTCGACTATGACATTTTGTTTCCTGCAAATGATATGAAAAGAATGCAAGATAGTGGGATACACTTATTCAAGTTGGTGTAGTGATGTTGAGGATAGAAAATCCATAGTTGACTATGTGTTTATGCTAGGTGGTGCACCAGTTGCTTGAAGTTCAAGAAAGAAGCCAATAATGGCATTGTCGTCATGCGAATAAGAATGCATAGCTGCTTGTCTCTCTGCATGTCAGGCAACATGGATGGTGAACTTGGTCAAAGAGATTACAACATGGAGTAATTTCCATGAAGATCGATAACATGTCAACTATCAACCTGGCGAAGAATCCAATAGCACATGGTCGAAGCAAGCACATTGAAATGAGGTTCCATTAACTTCAAGAGCATGTAGTAGAAGGGAAGATGAATTTGGAACACTGCAAAACTGAGAATAAGATTGCAGATATCATGACAAAAGGAGTGCAAGTCGAAGTGTTCAAGAAGCTAAGGCATATGATGAATGTAGATAGCCTAGATACAATGAATTAGGTGGTGTGTTGAGTTTGTAATTCCTTGTATTGAAGCAGTGTAGCTCGACAAAAACAAGGTCTAGTCAAATTAGCCGAATGTGTGTGTCGAAGTGTCGAAGTAGGTTGCTTCATACAGGATTTCGACTTAGACCTATTTTATTAATGTTAGCTAATTTAGGCTTTTATAGTTTTGGGTTTTTGACTTGGGGTACAAGCTAACCTAAATATATAAATAGGGAGAAACTCTTATTTTTTAAACAACACAATTCATATTTTGTATTCACAGTTTACAGTTGCAAGTGAATAAAGATTTTCCACAGTTTGTGGGCAGAAAGAACTCTGCAGATTTTTCATCTTCTTCTCCAAAGTTTCTTTCTTTCTTTTTCAATTGTATATTGTCATTGCGTGATTGATAATAATTTTGAGATCAAGATTGAGTGAAATTCTCTGCAGGTTGTTGTCGCTACTGCGAAAATCGGCGCCGGCTATGACAGAAGAGTCGCCACCGTGCGTTATTTATCCCACAAAAGGGAAAGGAAACGCTCAGAGTAAACCTAACGCAAAACGGGAAAGGAATGGTCATTGCAACCAAATTCCTGGATTCGGGAGTCGATTACGCAAGGGGAAGGTATTAGCACCCCTCACGTCCGCCGTACTCGACGGGATCCACGCTTGTTTTCTGGTACGGATTGTTATTCTATCTACTCTACAGGTCAAGGGACAAAAGGAAAGAAAATGACTCGGCAAAGTATCGCACTTTATGCCTACGTATTCCCGTCTGGAACGAGAAATCAGAGTCAACGTAGTTCGCCTACCTACGGGAAAGGAGGGGAAGGTTGCTCGCTAGGATACGACATCCTATGCCTACGTATTTTCATACAGCATGAAAGATTAGAGCAAACGTAGTTCGGGCTACGGAAGACACAAGCTTCTCTGACTGTTTTTTATTACCTTATGAAAGGGTTTTTCTTGATTAAGAGTCCGAGCGAACATAAATGACACTTTGATGTTTGTTTTGAATCTTTTACGAAAGAAGTGTTTTTTAGTTTGTTTGCAATCTCTGACGCACTAGAGACCATGATTTGAGAGTGACTACGTCACGTGTCATCCAAAGGGTACCACACTAAGCAGCCAGACCACTGGAAAGAAGCTCTCCAGCAACCCTTTCTCAAATAGCTTAAGGCTCGTAACGTACGACATCGATTAACCTTATTACTGTATTTTTGAGTTGTTTTGAGATAAGAAGAGAAAGAAGCTCTAAAAGCCTAGGGTTGAAAAGGGAATAAATGTTAGAACACAGATTGGTTCTTAATAATTACTCTTTGTTTTGATGATAACTGTTAGGAAATTTATATTTAAGATTTATATACTCTAAAATTTGTTTGAGAGTTTTACTGCAGATTGAAATTATATTAACTCTCTAGAAGCAAATCTACCTTGAATACAAGAAGTTATTCTGACTCTGAAGCGCCAGATGCACCTTACAGAAGAAGCTGTTTGCTCCTCACAGAAGATCCTGAGTGTAGTCTCCAGAAGGATCTGAAGCAAGAAGCTCCAGAACATTCTGAGTCAGAAGCATCTGAAGATAATCAGAAGCATCTGAAGCTGAAGCATCAGAAGTATAGAAGAATATTGATTGAAGAGTTTCTCAAAGCATTAGTCTACAGAAGTTTCTGAAAGTACCTACGCTGCCAAGTACTGAAGTTCTGTGTCAAAATGCTCTGATGATCAACACGCTAGAAGCACACACGCTGCAGAAGACTCTGATACAGCATAGTTCTGAATCTCATTAGAAGACTCTGATCCATTCAGACTCTGAAGAACTTGCTGAAACTGAAGAAGTATTTTTCAAGAATATATCCGTTGGAACTATTCAACGTCTCTTTCCTTATTTGTGCTAGACACACTTACACAGACAAAAAGGATTTTTCTGTGCCATCTATTTCAAGGAAAGGTCAGTTGATGTGAAGACAAAAAGGCTCAGACCTTTTGGGACTCTCTTTTCAACGTTCAGCTTGCATGATTCAGCTGCCTATAAAAGGAGATCTTCACTACATTCTTCAGTTACACACTTGCTGAAAAGAAATCATAATATTCTAAGAGCACTCATTCTTATTCTTCATAGAATCTCATTGTACTTAAACTTAAGAGAAAAATCACTGTTGTGATAAAAGCTTTATAGAAGCATTAAAAACTCTTGTATTTAATTTACATTGATTGTAAAGGATTTTCCTTAAGAGGATTCAGTTAGAATCAGTAGCTCTTGAGAAGACTAAGAACTGTTGTTCTTAGGTGATACTATTGTAATCAGTTTGATTTAATAGTGGATTAAGTCCTTGTTGAGAAAGGCAAATCACTCTGGAAGGGTGGACTGGAGTAGTTGTTAAACGAACCAGGATAAAAATAATTGTGTGAGTATTTTCAAGTCTTAATTTTCCATACTTATTCAACCCCCCTTCTAAGTATTATCTCACCTTCAGTTGGCATCAGAGCTCCGGTTCTGAGTGTGCTATCACTTAACAGTGTCAGTAAAGATCCAGAGAGATATACTTTGATAAATATATTTATTTGTTATCATGGCTGATAATTCAATGTCAAATATTAACAATAAATATGAAGAGAGGGATAAGATCAGCACCAAACCTCCAATGTTTGATGGAGAAAAATTTGATTACTGGAAAGATAGAATTGAGAGTTTTTTCCTAGGATATGATGCTGATCTATGGGATCTTGTCATAGATGGATATGTACATCCCACAGATGGGGATGGCAAAAAGATTGACAGAAAATCTATAACAGATTCTCAGAAGAAAGACTTCAGAAATCACCATAAAGCCAGAACTATATTACTGAATGCTATTTCACATACAGAGTATGAGAAAATCACAAACAGGGAGACAACTTTTGATATGTTTGAA